>CM061533.1:91255381-91742212 GCA_030545055.2 Neoaliturus tenellus | reverse complement strand
ACTCATGAGAGGGCGGTAAATACCTGAGGAGAGGTTATGACCTAGCGGCAGCGGCAGCGGGAAGCGCGAGATGTCGATTGTTAGATCCCAGCTGTCAAAATGATCTTAGATTTTAGAGTAAGCGTGATAGTTGTCACAAAACTGATTGGTAACAAGGTCGCGAGCATTCATGCAAAAACCTACTACAACTGGAGAAGAGATGCAATGTGATTACTTTCATGAATACGTTTAGTAAATATAGTATATTAAACTAGAAAGTCTCGTAGTGGGGTTTGTGGTTGGGCGTTATTTCCCAAAGCACAAGCACAAGTGGAGAAAGGTTAGTTGGTAATTGAGTTTGGGGTTGGACAGCATTACCAAAAGCACGAGTGAAACCCCGGTTTTTAGGGTAAATAACCTCTCGTGTACAGTATGGCAGCTGTTGAATTCTAAACTTATAATTAAGGGGAATTTCCCCCGCAAAGCCACACACTACGAATGACCAAGGTCATCTTGGTAGAAACGAACAATTGTGCACAAAACATTAAGTTTATGAAGAGTTGTTAACGGAAATTTCTTTGTAAATGAAAATTTGTGTCAGTATCTTAATTGATCGATTTCGAGCGACGGGTACACTGGTGATTATGAAAATGTAAATACCATGTTTGTACCATGTAGCCAGTTTTGCTTTAAATTGATGGATTTTATACGTTGTAAGGGATATGCGATTAGAAAAATTCATATACTTTTTATAAGTAGCATTGTGTTGTTTTGTTGGAATAAAATTAATAATTTATTCTAAATCAAGAGCTGTTAAGAGAAACTTAATTTCTCAAGGTGGTGGATTTTACAACACTGCTGTGATAGAAAGGGGGGTCTGGCGTCTTACCCACATAATCAACTCCAATACAACTTTCAATCTTACGAAATCAATCCGATTATATTAAATGAGATAGGTGTGTAGTGGGAGTTTGGTTGTAAATTATTTGCAAAAGTACAAGTTAGAAACTGTTGTCGAATTTGAAAAAGTATTATTGTTTATAGATAATGGTAGTTTAATTGAACAAAACGTTAAAACTACTCGGATTGTTTCGTAATAATACTTTTTCTATAAGAAAAGCTTTGGAGCAATTAGATGTCTTGAAAAATGGTTACATTTGAAATATTATACTCAGAACGAAGCTCGGTTCCCCGGTGCTATTGTTTATGTAAAATACTGTTTGATGAATCTAAACTGGTCATATTCCCACAGACAATCAGCTGGTTTGGTTTAGCCACAGAGAAGAGAACCCAAACATACTCGAAACAAACCTAAACACACATACCTAAATTTATTTGCTTCTTTGTGGTTTATCTACTTAGAAAGCTATAGGCATACACAAGTCTCGCTCTTATTCTACTACATCTTTCATTCTATGCGTCGGCATCTAATCTAATGATTACTTTCAATTGATTTATTTCTATGCTACAAAAAAATACAAGATCCAATAAAATTTCAGCATAAAAAAATTTTATTATTATACATAAACAGCAAAGCGTGAAAAATGGTAACTAAATTTAGAAATAACTCATACACATGAAAATGTAACTTACACATAATAATAGTGAAAGGCTTAAATTATAGAGAAGTGACACTTCCCATTGCTGGCATTCGATAAGTACACATGTAAGACTTGCTGCTTTTACAATAAATAAATGGGCATATTCCTGAATTAAACAAAATAAGAAAAATAAAGAAAAGTATAAGAAAAAATAACATACATAAACTAATAATAATAAATAAATAACAATAAATAAATACACAATACAAATAGTAATGTTAGCAATAATCGTTCGTAGGGAAATAAATACCCATACTTTAAAGTATAAAAACTGCAAAAACTTGTGGTATTTTTCAATCATTTCAATAAGATAAGACTGGATACAAAGAAATTAAAAAAAATTCAAGTTGATTCTAAAAAGAAAATATTGCAAAATAAATGTTTATTCTAGATGATACTTGATGATACATGATCTGGGATTAGTTCTTTGGTGTAATCTAGGAGTCCACTTATTGAAGATCGGCTAACAAAGATCAATCTAGATTAGAGATTGTCTCGAGATCCGTCTCTGGTGGCTGCTTCTGACTACAGTATGTATGCGGGAATCTAGACAGACCATGCACCATGGGGAAGAGTAATAGAGATGGAACAAATTGGTTAATACATATAAATGTTGAGCTTTTACCACTATAGTTTGTAAAAATTTAGTAAAATTGTTTACTTCCACCTCTAACTTAAAACATGATTAAAATACCAACCATTATCTTATCCACAGAAACTTTCTAGAACAGAAATCCCAGTTCATTACGGGTCAGTATGGTAAACAAATTCGGGGCCCTTCGACCCTCGGTTGTCCGTCCAAATAGAATTAGTCATGGGACGCCCGAGCACCGCGCCGTAAAGCCTTGGCCGTGAAGCTGATCTCCATATTCAAAACAGGTGATGCCGAAATGTCATCGCCTTTCCCGCGCATACCTGCGCGGAGGCTGCGCTACTTTCCCCGGGATGGCCCGCCGGCGAAAAGCTGATCGCTGATAGCAGGCCTAGTTGGGCGGGAACTGGGGTTACTGGGAGCAACGGTGTCAGATGGCAACACTTTCATTCATAGTATAAATATGGAGTGTATTTTTCTCTCTGTTCCTGTTTTTGTTAGGTAAAAACCCATCACAGTAGATAATCGATTATCACAACTAATTGGGACCGGGGACGGTTCGGATACTCAGACTAAAAAATTTATCATTACAAATTTAAATTTTTAAAGAAAAAAAAATACTTCCAAATGATTGAGATAAAAAGAGAGATCAACAACCCAGAGTTAGAGCACTCTACCGGGGCGGCGTTTTGGGGAGCCAGGTTGGCTGTTTGACGATTATAAAAAAAACCTTTTGCAAACTTTGAATGACAAAATCAGATTGATTTTCTGGGTTCCAGCTCTTCATGAGGAATCATACACCACTAAGTTGAGCTGAGAAAACGTACTATAGCCCACGTCGATATATCAAGCTCAGCATTTGAACTCGGTCTCAACAGCTTGGGAGATCGAAGATCAAAAGCTGATGCAGCCTTAACTACAGACGCGCTGCTGAAGCTTCCACCTGACACGTCCTCTGAGCACGCGGCGCAGAAAACGGATCTCGGCTCGGTGTCGGACACCCGATGGTTGGGACCTCGACACGTCCTCAGGCACCCGCCTCGAGCCTACGCTACAGCATCAACAAGAAGACAAACAGATTTTTTCAGATAACGTGTTTGAATAAATTTGAGGTTAAAAGTGGCTATCATTTTGGACCGCCTAAATTCTATGTTTACACATTTTCATTGCATGCACTGAGAAAAATCGTAACCCCAGATTGCATGTAAATGTTGATTCCCCAAGTTTTTTGTTGTTACCCCTGTGCGGCTGTAGTGGACAGCTAGATGTTGTGGGGGCCTACAGTACAGAACATATTTGGCTAGGCTTCACCCCTAAACATGGCTAGTTTAAACAGTTTAGTCCAACTTACTGTGGTTACCTACAGAGAAATGGGGGTCCCACTAACCAGACTGGGTTGAGCAGATTAGTGACGTCATGGTTAGTGCCAGTTTGTACTAGTGGATGTTAGATACACTAGACAGTCTGGGGAACGTTGCTTGCACTAGTCGTCTTGCGATGGTCCCATGTCGGATGTGAGCTTTGGTAAGACCAGGCTGTTGTGGATGACCGCATGATGGAGAGACGTAACGCCCGATAAGGCTAGGGTGCGTAGCTAACCCCCGCCAAGGATGTGGTAGGCACAGGATGAAAAGATTCCCGTGTTTGACAGGTGACGGCGCATGCGCATTTACGTTGCTTTATTACTCACATAATTTACTAATATCAACAGTCCGTCTTGAATCGCGGTTGCACAATGCTGGTTTCTGACGTTATATATATTGCGTTGTTTTATAATTTAAGTGTATGAAGAAACAAGTAACCTTGTGAGGAATGGGATCTCTCCTAGAGGTAGGATAACCTGGTTGTGTTAAAATAATAATTGTAGGTTTAATAATCGCTGCCACAATAAAGTTAAGAGTAAATGGAATGTCTAACCTTTAAATACTATGTATTTACTTTAGTAATTACAGAAGCCTTTGGTTCATAAATCCCTTTGGGACTTTTAATTGGTGATACCGAACTGGAACTTAAACCAATTGTGTACGTCAGAAACAAAAAGTTGTTATTTTATAAAAATGTTTAAGTTGATTAGGATTATGGATGCGTTTGGTCATGGTATCTATAGAAAAATATCTCTCCTAGTTGAGGCAATACATGAGGCAATATACAGTTTGTTAAAAGATGACTTCTTCCGTTGTGCATTAACTAAAATGATTTAAACAAGATTTGACTCTCGCTGTTTCACCAGAGAGCTAATGTAAAATTGCTGTTTACATGTTTTTCTTGTATAAATAAACATAACACTGCTTTTCTAATCGTATTTTTTTCTTTGTGGCTAGGCTTAGTGGAAAATCAAAATTTTTAGTGATACACTTTTTATTGTATCCCCCCTGTCAGAAAATACACCCGTCGCAGAAAACCTGCGTAGATACTCAGCAAATTTAAATTATATCATATTCATCTTTAGTACTTTTATCTAGTGGTGAACATCACTGTTGCAAATAAAAAATATTAACATTTTAAGTTAGACATGCAGATGCATATGTCATCTGACAATAGCAGGTACAGACACCACATACATTTATTTTCTATTAGAATGCTTGGGATTTAGTTTGTAGGTTTGTTGCCATGGGGGTGGTAGGAAAATATAAGTTACTCCCCCACATACTGAAGGTAAATTTAAAATTGTTCAAAATCTGGTAAAAAGTAAGCGGTATACCATGCTAGATGATTGTTAACTCTCTTGCGAAACTCCATGGGGATATTTCTTGGATTAAAATAAAAAGAAAAGTATTTATGAACATATGTCCTAAAATGCTTCGTAAGGTATCAACCGACATTTTGTTTTTATACTAAATAATTTTTATTTACGTAACGGATCATTGTATTAAGTTCATATTTGGCTTTAACGTTTATCACAGCAATGTTCATTTTCAGGAAAAATATTATTATAAATGTTTTTAGATTAGCGGCCAGCCTAAAATATTTAAATATAGGAGATTTAGTTTAAAACTACGGACTGTGAAATATTCACATTAACACCTGATAACATGATTAAACTTTACAATAACAACATTCAGCAGGAAAAAATTCTGGTGGTGGACTCAAGAAATAAAGTGCCCACCTCCTTAAAGGGTGTAATTTGCAGGCCGTAGGATTTTTTGTTGGTTACCCCTAGATTGGTCTAGTGTTATGACTTTAGGCACTAGACTGTACTTGGCGATCCACCAGCTAGAGAGGGTCGCGCGCTATCCGCGGACGTCGGGGCCCACCAGCTGGCCTGGATCATACACCAGACTGTACTTGGCGATCCACCAGCTAGAGAGGATCGCGCGCTATCCGTGGACGTCGGGGCCCACCAGCTGGCCTGGATCAGACACCAGACTGTACTAGGCGATCCACCAGCTAGAGAGGGTCGCGCGCTATCCGCGGACATCGGGTCCCACCAGCTGGCCTGGATCAAGCACTAGACTGTACTTGGGAATCCACCAGCTAGAGAGGGTCGCGCGCTAGGCCCGGGTGGGTGGAAGTACCAGTCATGCTTGCTGTTCCCTACAGATTTAATGACTGATCAATGACGTAATCAGTTTTTGACGTCATATGCATAACCACAGATGACTGGGGGTACCCACTAGCAGGGGCTTGTGTCATGACACTAGATCAGTCTGGGGGTAACCAACAAGAAATCCTACGGCCTGCAATTTACACCCTTTAAGGAGGTGGGCCCCTTATTTCTTGTGTCCACCACCAGACATTTTTCTCAGTGTGTATTAATACGACGAAATATATTACACTAGTACAAACGACACCAGTATCTTTTACATTTTATAGGGATGAAACGTTTTTTACAAACGATGGCGTACAGTACTGTTTTGTTGACCTTTAAATCTGGTAGTAAATTGTAATTCCGACTTGATTTCAGCAGTAATCTCAAAGCTATTAATTTAAGGCTATCATACAACTATTAAATTAAGTGTTTTCCGTGTTTTCCATTGGTGCAAAATGGTAAACCATTGGTTCCTTTGTTGGAAAATGTTAGTTTGCTTCATTCATTGAATCTATTGTAATCTCAAAATAAGAATTTCTGTACAGTAAAATGTTTAGCTATGGCACAAATATGTTGGAGTTGTACGGCAATGGCATGGAGTAAGTCTAATAAATAACATTATTTTACACCCGCGTATTTGGGATATAAAGAAAAAGATAGCGGGATCAGATTAAAATACTAACAAATTTGAAATATTAACAAACAACGATACATAGTAACACAGAAAAATGGTGGAGTTGGAAATGAATTTGGAAGAATCACGTGTTACCAACCCGTAAAAAACTAAACTAAGCTGAAGTGATACGGCATTAAGTTGGTTATACATCAAATTATAACAAATTGGAGCAAAGTATCTTCCGTGGGAACATCAAATCCCGCCTCCAAATAATACTTCCTATTATTGCCCTTCATTCGGCCTCTCATTCAGGCAGTTAGCAATAAATTGTTGCACTTTCGAATCTAGTTTGCGAAAAAATCATTCACATATAAGTTTATTCAGGTATAAGTTTATACTATGATCCCGAGTCCAAATAAGCTTATTTCTATTCAAGATGAGCTCGTTCGCTCCGCTCTCTCTTGGCTTTCGCAATGTTTTAATGTAAGCCTACGGATGCTACATACTGATGTTAATTTTCTAAACCTCGTGTTGAAACTGTAATACGTGAGTTTGACTTCTTCAGTCATCAGCTGATTTGACCATTTTTCAACATTATTTTTTTCATCACTCCGTATACGAAAGTGACAACTTGCCGTACAGCTGAGACCTTGGAAAGTAGTCATTTCCCAAACTGTTACCGTCAGCTGATTTTACTGACCTGTACGGAAAGTAATGTTTGTAAACATTACCCTCCGTCCAAGGTAAACAAACTTTTCCGTACAGCAACAATCAGCTGGGTTTAAAACAAATTAAATTTTGAATTCCAGCTTTGTTTACTTTGTCCAATGGCGAAGAATTTACAAAAATAATCCTCCTTTAAAACTTCCACATTTATTAATAATTGCGTCGTGATGAAAAGTATCGTTCACAACTCGTCCGGAAAGCCCATTTCCAGGCTCGATAGTGTTTTCCACGCTCGGCTTCGCCTCGCGCGTAAAACACTATCTCGCCCAGAAATGGGTCACTTTCCGGACTAGTGGTGAAATATACTATTTATAATAAATTGAATTTTAACATATCGTATTTTTATTCTTTATTTTATTTATGTAAACAATCATAATTATCAGTAGAAATTACGAATAAAGACTGATAAAATATTTTTATTATAGTATAATTTTTATAATTTAGTCGCTGGCTATACAGTGCAAGACAATATGTTTATAAAGAACCACGTACTCATACTTTAACAGTTGAGTCAGCTGTTTCCATCTTATTTTTTATTTGATTTCAACTCTTTAAGACCATTTTTGTCAAACTTTATTTTACAATCTGTTCAAAATACATAGAACAATAAGTAAAAATGATAAAAAGAATATTCACATGAGCAAGTATTTGTCCAGTGACAAATCTCATTACTTATTTACTACAAACTAGAGATACAAACCACTGGTCGAAATTCGACCAAAATTTCAGTTCTTCTTGAAAAGGTTTTATAATTGAAACATCTGTTCTTCCTGGTTTGCTAGCATTTATTATTATAACAGCTGTCTAATGATTCAATAAATTTTCCTACTCCCATAATCTTAAAACTTTGAAAGCCCATAGGGCGTAGCCCTGGAGGCCGATGAAAATTATTATGTGATTCTGCTAATCTACAGGACACTACCTTTCTAACGGTATGCGCAGATTTCTCCTATGATGCACACGAGCTGAGAAAAAAGGAGGAAACGAAACGTGCTTGCCTATTAATATATAGACTAGAGATCACCTCCTGATCGATTTTTTTTAAGAACATTTATTTCTGGTTCAACATACAGAGTGTTATACACAGAACATCTAAAAACATAATTTTAACAATAAATTAACATTGTGGGTTCGCTCTGAATTAGAGACACCCTGTAACTAAAATAAGTTCATAGAGGGGGGAAACACTTCTTTCAAAGTTATAAAATTGATAATAGAAAATTAGTAATAGATTATTAAAATATGAATAATATGGAAGGTAAGAAAACTATAACAAATCTTGAAAAAGTCTTGGGCGTAGCCTTCTATTTGGGAGGGGTAATCCAATTTCAAAATGTTGTGCACCTGGGAAGTCATTTAGGCGATGCGAGAATTTTAATGTAGACTTACTGATGAAATTAGCTATTGGTTCTATTCCAAGTTCTCGATGAATTTGTGAATTTCGAACAAACCATGGTGTGAATTAACTGCAATTCGCAGAACTTTGTTTTGAAATATTTGTATTTTAGAAAGTTTTGTAGATGAAATTGAAAGGCCCCATACTTGACAGGCATACAAAACTAGTGGCCGGAGAATAGTTTTATAAATTAATATTGCACATTGTGTCTGAATTGTAGATCTTCTGTTGATGAGTGGAAAAAGGATAGAGAGCCGAGAATACGCTTGATTAAGTTTAGAGTTTACATGAAGGTTGAAGTTTAATTTTTTATCCAATAACACTCCTAAATATTTTACTGCTTGGTCAGGTTGATTCCAGTTTATGGGAGAATTATTTATGATAATTTCGCCTCCTGATCGAAATTCGATCAAAATTTCAGTTGATCTGGACCCAAGAAGTTTAAAAACATTTTATAACTGAAACATCTGTTCTTCCTGTTTTTCTAGCAGTTGTTTTTACAACAACTGTCTAATGATTCAATCAATTCTCCTTCCCCCATAAGATTAACATTGGAACTTTGAAAGCCTGTGGGGCGTAGCCCTGGAGTCGTATGAGAATTAGAATGGGATTCTGCTCATCTACAGGACTATACCTTTCTAACGGTATGCGCAGATTTCTCCTATGATGCACACAAGCTGAGAAAAAAGGAGGAAACGAAACATGCTTGCCTATTAATATATAGATAGATTAGGCAAATCTGTTTGGCAGGTCTAACACTTTAACACACCTTTTTAGTCGGTAAATAGAGTCACTAAGCTCAAGTAAGTTCACAGCAATATTGTTCGGATGACTTTCCAGCTTCATTTGATACTTTTCACTGAATTTTGTGATCCCGTCTTCAATAGTTGGCATTTTCAGGTCGTCGTGTATAGTTTTGTTTGAAACATACCATGGAGCACAGAGTAATTTTCTTAAAGTTTTAGATTGGAACCTTTGTATAATGTTAATGTTTGATTTGCTAGCTGTCCCCCAAAGTTGTAAAACGTAAGTCCAAATAGGTTTGATAATAACTTTGTAAAGACAAAATTTTGTTAGACATTGCCAATTTTGAACTATAAGACCAATTAAGGCGTTTTAAATTTCTATTGAAGATTATGACGAAATAAAATTTGGCCTACAGTATAGGGTCCCGTGTATATAATAAGTATTTGCAAAGTTTGTGAAAATTAGTTTTTGCCGTTTTCGAGATCATTGTCCATTCACACATATAGGCCTACACATATACCTTACACGTATTATAGAATAGGATAGGCCTATAAATAACTTAAAGAATTAATTGGAGTAGATAACCAAATGATTCTCGAGACTAAACGTTGTTTTAGAGTATAAGATAAGACTCGCCTACGGTTCGATGGGGGCTCCGCCCCCATACCCTCTAGTTCGTTCCCCCTAATTCACTAACGTCTCATGGGTTGAAAAAATACAGATCAAAGTTCAAATTTTGTCTAAACGTAGGGTTTGGTCCTAAGGTTAACAAAATCCCTAAGGTTAATCTAGGGAGAATTATTGGCAGGATTCCTAGCTATAGGTGTAACAAATACGATAATTAGTAAATTATGACAATGACTAAACTTGTATTAAAATTGACTTATGGCTTTTACTATAGTATGACCTAGTTGAAGTTATAATATGTACTAAATTTCAAACATCTAAGTACCATAATAGTAAATTTAAAGTTTTAGGATAGCACCATTTTCGGTGAAAGAACTTTACAATTTAGAAAGTACGCCCCTATTAACGGGTGAAGGGGTGAGGTACAGCTAAATTTCATAAGACAAAATTTTCAGAGTGTCTAAAATAAAACGTAACACTGACAAAACATGTATCGATATTGCAGTATATTTGGCAGATTGACGTAAATTACTAACACTTTACATGAAAAAAACTTCAAGTTTTTACGATGTTTTTGGACTTAACTTTGAGTGAAATCGGAAAATAGCTGATACTATTGAAAGAACGGTTGAGGTCATAATATGTACTGAATTTCAAGCATCTACGTGCCAGTATGGTAAAAAAATTTATTAAATCAACACGACTTTTGTGAAAAGATTTCAAAATATTGAAAGTACGCCCATTTTAAAGGGTGAAGGGGGTGAGATACGCCAAAGTTTCACTGGACCAAACTTGTAGAGCGAATAGAATAGAAGGTAATTATGTCAAAACTCAAATTGATATTGCAGTATATTTGGCAGATTAAAGTAAACTAGAGATCGCCTCCTGATCGAAATTCGATCAAACCTTTTGTTGATCTGGACCCAAGAAGTTAAAAACATTTTATAACTCAAACATCTGTTCTTCCAAATTTTCTAGCAGTTGTTTTTACAACAGCTGTCTAATGATTCATTCAATTCTCCTTTCTCCATAAGATTAACATTGGAACTTTGAAAGCCTGTGGGGCGTTGCCCTGGAGTCCGATGTGAATTAGAATGTGATTCTGCTCATCTACAGGACTATACCTTTCTAACGGTATGCGCGGATTTCTTCTACGATGCTCATGAGCTGAGAAAAAAAGAAGGAAATGAAACATGCTTACGTATTAATATATAGATTACAAACACTATACATGAAAAAATGTTGAGGATTTCGTGTTTTTAAAACCTTTTTAGGCCTCAACTTTGATGGAAATTGCCCACTGGCTTTTACTATAGTCAGATTTAGGGTAAGGTCATATGTACTAAAGTTCAGGCACATATCTGCAATAATAGTAAATAAACAATATTAAAATAGCATATTTCTTTGGAAATGAATTTAGAAATTTTGAAAGGACACCCCTTTTAAGGGTGAAGGAAGTGAGATATGGCAAAACTACACCGGAATAACTTATATAGAGCGTCTGATTTGTCCGCTCTGACGCCATGAATTTTCCCTCAGATTTTAGGTAGGACCTCTCGTTCAAAAGTTACGACCTGCAATGTCGTGGTTTTACAATTATTTTGGACTGAAATTAGATTAAAACTGGCCAATGGCTGCTACTATAGTATGACCTAGGCAAGGTCATAATATGTACAAAATTTTAGACGTCCATGTGCCACAATAGTGAATAAAAATATTGAAATAACTTAATTATTGTGAAAGAATTGTGAAATTTGAAAGTACGCCCCTTGTAAGGGTAAAGGGGGTGGAATATGGAAAAGTGTGTGAGGACCAAATGTGTAGACCGTCTAAAATATAATACAATTATTGAAAACGTACATCGATATAGTACTATATTTACCAGATTTAAGTCAATTACAAACACACTATACGTTAAAAATGTTAAGGGTTTTGTTTTATTACGAGTTTTTTGTCTAAAATTTGGTTGAAATCGGGCTATGAATGCTATTATAGTTAAACATATATGAGGTCATAATATTTACTAAATTTCAGACATCCATTTGCATTAATAGTAAATAAAAAATATTAAAATAGCGCAATTTTCGTGGACGAATTTTAATATTTTGAAATTACGTCCACTTTTAAGGGTAAAGGGGATGAGATACGGGAAAATGTCAAGGCACCAAACGTGTAGACCATCTAAAATACAGTACAATAATTGAAAAATATTTATCAATGTAGCACCATATTTACCAGATTTAAGTAAATTACAAACACTTTACATGGCAAAATTTTAAAGATTTCGTGTTTTTACGATTTTCTTTTAGCTAAACTTAGATTGAAATTGGCCAATGAATGCTACAATAGAAAGGCTACTATTGAGGCATTATATGTACTAAAGTTCAGATATCTATTTGCCATAATGGTAAATAAAAAAAATTAAATAGCCCAATTTTTTTGAAGAAATTTTGAAATTTTGGAAGTACGCCCCTTTTTAAGGGTGAAGGGAGTGAGATACAGTAAAATGTCATATGACCTAACTTGTAGAGCATTTAATTCCCAACTAACGATTTTCCCTCAGATTTGAGGTAGGAACTCTCGTTCAAAAGTTACAGAGAAAATAGAAAACCCTTACATATTCAAATTTTTTATTTCTACCGTTTTAAATTTTTTGGAGGGGTTGAAATGGAAAATTAGTGGATTTTAGATTTTTCCCGATGGTTTCTGAACAATAGCCACCTACATGCCAAATTTCTAGTTTGTAGCATAATTGGAAGTAGTCAAACATTTTGATTCTTGTGAGTGAGTGAGTTACACATGCGGGTGTATAGTTATGTAGACTCGCCTACGGCTCGATGGGGGCTTCGCCCCCATGCCCCCTTACGGGGTTGCCCCGAATTTGTTAATCGCTCTAAGTCTTATGTGCTGAACAGGCTAGTTGGGGCCTCCACCACTACGCTATCCTTGTCTTCGCTGACTTAGCTCAATAGTTTAGGAAGTCAAAAGAATTTAAGATATTCACTCAATATTTAGAGTTTAAATTAATACTTTTGTTTTATATTTCATATAAAATGCTCAGGGTATGTGTGTGTAGCTAAATTTCAGGCATCTTAAGTGTCATAACAGTAAATAAAAATTATTAAAATGACTCAATTTTTGTGAAATAATATTGAAAATACGCCCCTTTTGGGGCGAAGAGAGTGAAATGCTACAAAATCTTAAGGGCTCACCTTATAGGACATCTAAAAAGAATATAATGCTGACAAAAAATATATCGGTATGGCCGTATCTTTAACGGGTTCAACAAAATCACCACAAACTGTACATAAAAAAGTTAATAATTTAGGATTTTCAGTTTGTTTACTAATCTTGGATTGAAACCTGCAAATCGGCTGCTTCTATAGTAAGAAATAAATACATTCATACTATACACAAAATTTGAGGCATGTATGTGTCATAAAAGTAAACGATAAATATTGAGTAGAGCAATTTTGGTGAAAGAATTACGATATTGTGAAAATACGCTCCTTTATAAGGGTGAAGGGGGTTAGATACTGCCAAATTGCAAAGGACCGAACTTGTGAGCGTCTAAAATAGAACAAATTACTGGCGAAATATAAATCAATATCGGAGTATATTTTTCAGTATAATGTAATTAACAAACACTTTACATGAAAAAATGTCAATAATTTCATGTTTTTTATTTAAATTGTTAAATTGTTTAAATTTGGTCTTAACTTTGATTGAAGTTGACCAATGGCTGCTAAAATACTATGAACTATAATATTTATACTTAGACTATGATAAGGTTTATAATATTTACTAAGTTTGAGTCATCTGTGCGCCACAATAGTGAATAAAAATATTAAAATAGTAAATTGTTTGTGGAAGAATGTATAAAGTTTGAAATTACGTCCCGTTTTAAGGGTGAAGGGGTGAGATACGCCAAAATGTAACAAAACCAAACTTGTAGAGCGTCTATAATAGAATATAGTAATGGCAAAACAAATATCAATATAGCAGTATATTTACCAAGTTAAAGTCAATTACGAACACTTTACATGAAAAAATGTTAAAAATGTTAGGAATTTTGGGTTTTTTGAAATTTTTTTGGACTAAACTTCGATTGAAATTGGCAAAAATCTACTACTATAGAAAGAACCTGTTGAGGTCATAATATAAATAGAAATTCATGCATACATTTTACATAATAGTAAATAAAAATATCAAAATAGCGCAATATTTGAGAAAAATTTTAGAAATTTTCCAAGTACACCCTTTTTTAAGGGTGAAGGGGTTGAGATACGGCAAAGTTGCATAGGACCGAACTTGTAGAGCGTCTAAAATAAGGTATAATACTTGCAAAACATATATCAATTTTGCAGTACATTTGCCAAAATAAAGTAATTTACAAACTCTTTACACAAAAAAATTTTAATAATTTAGTCTTTTTTCAATTTTTTTTATCTAATTTTGATTAAAACTGATCAATGGCTACCACTATAGTAAGATCTAGTCGAGGCTATAATATATACTAAATTTCAGGCATCTGTGTGTCACATTAGTTGAGAAATAATATTAAGATAGCGAAAATTTTGTAAAGAAATTCAGAAATTTTGAAAGTACGCCCCTTTTTAAGGGTGAAGGGGATGAGATACAATAAAATATCAAAGGACTTAAATTGTAGAGCGTTTGATTCCCAACTAACTATTTTAACTCAGATTTGAGGTAGGACCTCTGGTTCAAAAGTTACAGTGAATATAGAAAACCCTTACATACTGTAAATTTTGCCATTTTTGATAATTTTTTTGAGAGGGTTTGAATTGAAAATTGTTAATTTTTGGATTTGTTTCTTTACAATAACGTTGCAACAAACAATCGTACGAAATTTCAAGTCTCTAGCTTAAATAGTTACGTCAGAAAATTCATATCCCATATAAGTGAGTCAGTCAGTGAGTCAGTTACACATAGGGCTGTATAGTTTATTAGATTAACCTTTTGTTGGAACTTTTACTACAGTCGATCCGCTTAGTGAAGGGACCTGAAAGTCACAGGCGCCCGTCGTACGCCGCCCCGGTAGCACCAGTACGAAACTATCAAATTTTGAAAATGAATTCATACCTAAATTAAAGTGTTATATTTGTAATCAACGATAAAATCGGAGAAATAATGAGGATAAGCAACCCGTAACCTACGGTAAAAAGATGAGCTTTGGTTTTTCTTATGTTCTTATAACTAATTGTATCTGTAATTAATATATTATGTGTAATTAATGTTAATAATTACTTTCAATATAATGGAATATTTGTATTTTCTATTATGGATTTACAGTTTTATTTTTACACTAGCTGTGTACCCGTTCTTCGCACGGGGTGTATTTGCATTTTATTAACAGAAATATAAAAATCCTTTCACAAATTCAATATGTCAACTTCATTTGGTTTATTTTAACATATCTAGATATCATAACGTATTTTATGCTTAATAGCTTCTTGGTAAATTCGTCAAAATCTTGTTATATTCATTTCCCATTTGCGTTAGAACTTAGAAGTCTTTGTCTAATGTTTTTGTTGCAGTTTTACTAAACATTAATATTCGTGATTAACTTTATAGTTCTAAAAGTACACCTTAGCAATGCTCTTAGCAAAACGTCTTTACTCATAGACGATTAAATAAAACTCAGACTTGTCAAGAATATTAAAACCTTGTAACAATAGCTGTACTAAATCGAATGTACCCCTGTACCCCACCTCTGTATTTCTTGTTCTACCCTTAAAAAACATGTACAACTTTTAATCCAAATTAAAAATTAATTAAAATTTAAATAATTAACCCCAGTAAAGCAACGCATCGTCTGTCAGTAATGTAGGCACCGCACCAGTGTAGATATGTTTATTTTTAAGTAGATATTAGATCTACTTAATTAATTTTTTTTACTTTAGATTTACCTTCTTACTTAAAAACATCCCCATTTATTGACAATATATACAGAACCAAATAAATAGAGACATCCCATGTTAAAATATTTTGCCTCGAAAAATATAGGAAAATAAAGCGCTGATCTTGGATTACTTCTTATTGCCAAGAAAATCGCTCTTTCTACCTTCTAAATGTCAAAATGAGCATATTTGTTAACAAAACATAAAAACGATAACAAACATCTGCAAAATTGTTCTAGCCATCTAATTCCATTTAACCAATCAGCATTATCCTTGAATGAAAATTATAAGTGTTAAGTGAGCAGCGTCCTCACAGGTTTCCTAGTTATTCAGTTGTTTTACATTGGTACTGTCCCGCCTATACCCGCATTATTTGGAAGATCGAGCAATTTATTAGCCATGTTCGTTTTAACTTCATATTTTGTTTTATGAAATACACCTATTTTTGCCAGAACGTGTCATGAAAGCTAAATTGGGAACTAAATTTACTTTGCAATGATAATAAGAAATATTTTAATATTTAAGGAACACAATTCGTTCTGTAATACCATTGACTTTGTACACATAGTCAATGGTAATACTAAGCATAAATTATTTTAATATTCGCATTAAGAACCAAGAACTTAGTTGATTTTACTCGCTGTATTTTGGCTAGTGAAAGGTAAAAGGGTTAGACATGAATGAGTCTGTATTTAAAATTTTAAGTGTTGCAATCTGTGGTGAAAATGACAAAAACCGTCTAATCCAGCTGATTAAAAAGCATAGATAAGATGATAGAATTTAATATTCCCATAAGATTAACATTGAATAGCCTATTTCTTTTACTATAATTTATATATCCACAAGTAAAAGTCATTTAATGTACCATGATTGGTTATTTATTTGCCTAAAGAATCGTTCACAGTAATTGAAACAAATGCCAATGAAACATGTCTACATTCTTATCCTCTAATTAAGCCATTCTCCGTAACAATTTTAATTATTATAAGCACTGTTATCGAAACAATTACGAGGACGATAGTTACCTTATACAAGCCAGACCTGCATTTCACATAACAAGACTTAATGTTGATAATTGCAGGTATGATTGTGCAGTATATCGAACTATTATACGAAGCCTGATTGAGAGCGCTGTTAGAAAGTAGTTGGAACTAATCGCCGAGAAATATGTTGGCAATGGAGATCGAAGAGGCTTTCGCTATAATACGGAAAAATTATAGTCCTAGTTTTTATTCATTGCCTTTCCCCCGGGCGAATTTGTCATGAGCTATAATCATAGGGCAGCCCTACTGTTAGCTGGAATGTCGAAGGCGTTGTCTTCGTTGAAAGTGGAAAAGAAGTTTTGGGTGAGGTTTACTTTCGCTTGGTGTGCGACTGGAATTGATTGAATTGATTGTACGCCTATACATGGACGAGGAACCTTCGTCTTGAAATGTTGTATGGAGGTAAAGGATGATGTAATATACTTAAATGTAAATCAGATAGATTTCCATTTCACTTCTAAAAAAAAGACTAGTCAGACCATGAGGATAGGATTTTGTCGAGTTAAAATAAATAAAAGAGGGGTTCAACCAAGGAATCTTGAATCTTGGTTACGTGACTCCTACCTTCACTTAATTACTATTCTAGGTTCCTTGGTCTCACGCAGTTTCCTTAGAGTCACCGTTTTAAAAGTAAGTTGCACAATTTTAGATGAGTGCATTTATAGGGCTAAAAAACAATTAAGTACTGTATTATGTTCCACTAAATTCTTTCGTTTGCAAAGAAAATGAAATAAACAAATTCTTACGTTTTTATTTCGTTCTGATTTTGCTTGCCATTAATATTTTCAAATCAATGTTATTTTAAGAGTTGATGGGTCATTTAACAGTTTTAAACATTAAATATAGTAAAATATTGAAGCCGCTATACTGCACTGGAAATCCGCTTATATTACTTCTGCAACCAGACTTTAAACGTATTAACTTATTTACATCATGGAATTGAGTAACATGTAATTTTAGTTTGAAGACCGTACATGCACGGAACGACGCGATGTCATCTCCCGCGCAGCGTGTGTGTAGTGGTGGCCCAGGACATGCCAGGGACGGACAGTACGGTACTCGGTACTCGGTCCTGGATGCCGATCAAATGGCTGAAACAATGGCCCGGAAACGGGTAACGGCGCTCGCATGCGACGTCCAAACCTGTCATTTGGGTACCGGGGCACACGGCTCGAAAGTTAACATTCATATAGGGCAATTGGATAAAGAATTCATACATAGTTTTATGTTTTATTCGACATTTAAACTTATGTTTACGCCTCAAAAATTAGGCCTACATAGAAGTACCAAATGACGAAACGTTTCACTTAAATAATTGAATTGGCTTAAGCGAAAAATTTTTATTCAGCTGTTATTTTTAAGGTAAAATTTCCACATAAGTAGGGTTTTCAAGTAATAATTAAACGTTTCCTGCGCAATAAAATTGAGAAATTCTTGGGGTTACTTGTCAAAATCATAGTTGCTATCATCGTACTCATTTGCATTTAAGCAATTTTTTTTGCTAACGTATGTCATGACGATGTCATAGAAAACAAACATAGAATTAATCCACCTGTAATGAAACATACACATGCGTGTCGTTGTGAGTTTATAAACGTTATCTCCTTGTTGCAGGTGTGACCGGAGGCAACACGGCAGAGATGGAGTGACACTGCCATGGATTGACACGAGCCAGGGGGGCGTGTGCGAGAGTTGACCGAAGACATGGCGGCCGAGGCGCCCCTGGAGGTACGCCACAAGGGGCAGCAATCCGCAGACTCCGGTGCGTACCTGGAGTGGACCGCGGAAGCCGTGGAGCCCGGTTGCTACCAGAGCAACGTGACTGGGGAGTTCGTCACAGTAGTGGCCGTGGAGCAGAGTCAACAGGAACCTCCGAAATCCACCTTCGTGACGGTCCTGTCGATAGGCGACAAGAAGGAGAGGGCCGAGGAAGTCTTGGTATACCGCCTCCCCGGGGAAAGGCTTGGATTTGGGTTAAAGTTCGAGGGAGGATTGAAAACAGCGGAAAGGGTGAGTCGGTTGTTCATCCAGTCTTGTGCTCCTGACAGTCCGGCATCGAGGACAAGATGCTCCTGGGGTCCGTTGATGCCTGGAGATGAAATTTTGGAAATAGATGGGGTCGAAGTGAAGAGTATGACGAGAATTGATTGCGTCAGATCATTGAAGGAGTCGAATGTCGTTATTAAACTGAAAGTGAAGCAGAATAAAATTGAAGATAGAGAAAAAGAAGAGTGTAAAAACTCTCCACCACCGATCCCTCCGAGGAAAGTACCTAGGAGAAACTCTGCTCAAAAAGGAGAACCAGCCATTGTCAACCCTCCTGATGGGTTTAATGACGAATCAAATAGAGAGGCTAAATTGAAGTCGGTTTCTCCGAAAGCCAGTGTGAAAAACAATCACGACGATAGACAAAATATACCTGAAGCAGAAGTGTATCTCGATTTGATCGCTAAGGAGTCGGAAATACTTCCTGGAGAATCGGAGTCTGACGATACCGGAAGCAGCATTTCTACTGTTGTAGATAGATTGTCTTCGGCACCTACAACTTCCAATTCTAGTTTCTCGGACGGCAGGTCAATCACGTCTTTGGACATAACGACACCCCCCACGCCCACGACAACTAATACTTGTCCCACATTCGACTTAGACAGAGTTCTCGAACCTTTCCTTCAACTGGAAAGAGAGTTTTCATCGAGTGCCACCATTGATGAGAGTTCTCTATTTAACAAGTTAGTGGCCGCTGCAAATTTCACAGAACCTTCCCATATTTCTTTGACCAGAAGTTCCTCCTTAAACTCTGGGACTGGAGGAGACGATACTGGAGCTCTCCAACCTCCTGTTAGTTTCCAAGATGAGCCTGGAAACAGAGCTAACTTTGACGGAGAAAGAATGCCGCTTAGTTCTGCAGAAATATTCGAACCTATCAAAGAGAGTCCGCCAACGTTGAAAGCGAGCCCGAGAAAATCTCACAACATAGTGTTAAATCTTACTGTTGAAAACGACGTCAACACTGTAACCGAACGAACTTCGAGCAACGAAAATCAAAACGACAAAGATGCCCCAGCACTTCCTCCAAAACCGACTCCGAGGAAAGAGCTCAGTCAGAAGAACAAATTCAAATCCGGAAAGAAAAGACCACCACCACCTCCTCCACCAAGATCTGATCGACCGCTATGTCCCGACCCTCAAGAAACTCCACAAGACTCCAGATCCGATGCTGATCTAGATAGTAGAAACGAAGTAGACCATCATTTACCGAGACTGATCGATTTCGTCCCTAAAGACAGAACTGATCTGGTAGTGCCCAACGCGATTCATCCGGAGAACAGTCAGCAGAATCACATGGAGTTGTTGATCCAGAGGCAAAGGCTCCTGGAGATGATTAGTCCTCAGAGTGGAGCGGGTGACCATGACAACGAGAAGGAGGAGGACGGTGGAAGTGAGGGCTCAGAGAGTGAGGAACATTGTTCAGCTCTTCCGATGTGCATTCCTGCGACCGAATCCGATGAAGAGTCCGAGACCTTCGTGCCGTGCAGGAGTACCAACCTGACAACCATCGGAGAGGACGAGGAGGAGCGAGCTGAGGAGGAGGTCCTCAAGTAAGTGGACTTTTGATTATTATGACTAATAAACAATGTTGTGTAGTGTTTAGCTGATACATAGTGATATCGTTGGTTGAATATAGCAATGTATTAAGATTTCGAATGTGTTAAATCGCTAAAACAGTGCACTTTACTTTGATTATTGAAGGATATAACAAATTCTCAAAATGTAGAGCGGTACTTAAAAGTGTGGAAGTATTCCCCAAACTCATCCATCGTGATTTCCTGGATAAACACCTGGTGTAGTTGCTGTATCAAACTGGACCCTGTGTCACTAGTTTTACTCCTTCAAATAACTGTATTATTTGAAGAGGGACGAGAGTAGTAAATCATTATCAACCCGTTACAAGTTAATATAATTATTAAATGTGATAAACAAATCCTATTTATCCCTACAATTATGAGTGGGGCCAGTTTATTCGTAGCACACTCTTCTAGCTTGTTCGCGCTTGATCTGATCTAAGATAAAGAGTCTCCAGGTCACTAGATGTGTACTTTCGCCTCGTGGTTCAAGGCCAAACCGCTCCCAGCTCCCAGTGGTTTTGACACCTTAATAGCGCGTATCACTCGACAGTGGTTCCGTTTCACGTCACTTTCTACCTCTGTATTGTTTACCTTTCCCATGGCTTACTCCAATGTGAGAAGTGTACCAGGATGAACAAGATGGGCGATTTCCTGTTGAAGCTGGGAAGTCACGAATTCGCGAAGGCTATGGAAGTGCCCCAATTGTTTATCCTCGTTTGGTGTTTGCCCTGTACTGTAATCAACTGTTGTTTGGAGTTTTATAATAAATATATTAAAATTAAATAGTAGTTCTGAAAAGACTCAAATTATCGTTTTTGATTTCTCTTCAGTGTTTAAAATTATGCATTGATAATCTTATTCTTCCGGACCTTCCGGTTGATGTTCAAGGACCGCCCTCCCCCCTCAGCGTGCCCTCAAGGTGCTCTTTCCTCATCAGCGTCCAATTAAATAAATATGGTACTGACCGGGGACCAAGCATTTTCTCTGTAAACTTGTAGGCATAACATTATAAAATATCCCAATATCACTTTTCTGTGGTTACATACGGTGAAATATGAGGAGCCCAATAAGGATACTTCTTTATCAAGACGAGATCGTTCGCTCCGCTTATACTTGCCGTGCTAGATAATGCTGCAGTATATTAAAAATTGGTTGAACCATGGGTTGAAAATGTATTACAATGGTTTATATATACAATTATTAATTGATTTTGATTCACTTTAGTAGACAAAAATATGTCCATAAAGGATAACATGAGCATTGTTAAGGGCTGTTGGATTGAAACAGTCATGAGACCAGCTCCAATCGATTTCTCGTGGCCGAAAAAGCAGAATAAAACATGGTAGGACGGAATATTTTGCCCCAAGCAGTGCTTGTTGGAGATGATATGACTTTTGTAAACTATTTTGGCTTTAGTTTAAATGGTCAGATGGTTTAATTAGCAAAAGGCTAAAATGTTTATATCTTGGACCTGTACTGAAACAATAAGCTCATTCACGATATTTAACCGAAAATGTGTTTTTGTTTTGCCCCATCACTTGACAAATTTCAGACACGTTATTTGTGGGATTTGTCACGTGATAAACCATAAACAAACCAGTTTGCGGTGGATGATGGCGAACATGCCCAAGCATTGATTAGTTTCTTGTACGGGCTGGTACGGGGTCTATGAGTAGGCCACGGTTGGTATAGTCCGTTTTTTTAAACCTGATCCTTCTCGAGAAAATTGGGGTGGGGGAGGGATTTAAACTGTAAACAACACATTTAAACTCGTGACAAACGTGTGTCGAGTATCGGATTTCCTCAAATAACGTTTTAAATAAGTTACAATATCTTTCAGTAACTCCTAGTCAGCTGTTATATTTTTTAAGCCAAACCTATTCCTTGTTAAAAAGTAACAGTTCTAAAGTAAACTGATTAAAAAACAACTGCTACCAATAATATTGTAAAACTGATACACATTATGTTGTAATGTAAAATTATTAGCTGGTATGCAACAGTGAAATAAAACAAAAACAACAAAAAAACCAACAAAAAAACCAAAAGCCTTCAGCCAATGGGATAGTAGCAAGTATAAACAAACCCCCTCCACTATCTCTCCCTCGAAGGATCAGGTTTAAAAAAACGGACTATAGAGTCATTTTGCCTCAAGGATTCTTTTTACTGGTTTACGATTTTATTTGGTCAGCTGGTTTAGCAAAATAAACACTGCCAGTGAATGAATTGTTTATGTACCGGATTAATAATAAGTATTTTAGATTTCTATAAATAAATAGTACATAAAACAAGCTGTATTAAATAATTTATTGGTTAATTATTCTTAAATTTGGTACTTTTCATATTGAATTTTAGTTGTCGGTGGAAATGCAGAAAATATAATGTCGAAGTCAAAGCCGAGGGTCCGAATGTACTCGGCGGAAACCTCTGCGGATTCGCCCGCGAGCGTCTACAAAAAACTCAGTCGGATCGACGAAGAACAGACTTCCATGGAGAGGACTCATCCTATCTTGAGAGTGAGCATGTCTCAGAGGTCGGTGATTCAGTCGAGAAAGAAATCCTACTTCCATATAAAAAGCTCATTCGAAAGTTTGAACTACAGGCCGTTAGCGAACCAGCTAGAAATGGAGAGACAAAGGAAAGAGACATTTCGTGCAGTCAAGATCGAAGACAGTTTCCGCGTGGTCATCTTCCTGATAACGGGCGCTCTAACGGCCTTCATCGGAGTGGGCATGGAAACGGCGATCGAAAAGTTGGGTCATATGAAGTACCACACGTTCGAGAGTATAGCTGTGCTCAAGTTTGACGGAACGTTTCGGGAGTTCCTGACGTTTGTGGTGTACCGCTTCATCGGGACGGTCATTCCGGTCATGTTTGGCTCCGCGTTGGTAGTTTTCATAGCGCCCTTCGCTGCAGGAGGAGGCGTAGCTCAGTGTATCGGATACCTGAACGGAATCAGAGTACCAAACGTTCTCTCCATTAAAGGCTTGGCAGTGAAGGTAGTCAGCACTGTCTGCACAGTCATCTCCGGTCTGGCCGGTGGCAAGGAAGGTCCCATGATGCACATGGGAACGATCACGGGAGGGAGTCTTCCTTCAGCTCTCCCTTGTTTGGAGTTCAAGCTTGACCATGAACGCAGAGACTTTGCCGCCGCCGGCTTCGGTGCCGGTATAGCTGTGGCCTTCGGCGCTCCCATTGGGGGTCTTTTGTTGGCTCTGGAGGAAGGTGTCAGTTTCTTAGACATTAGTCTAATGTGGAAGATCTACTTGTGTTGTGTAGTCGCATACGCAACCGGTGCGATAACCATGTCTTTGATCAAGGATCACAAAATACAAATCAGCAACAACTCCGATCTACTGTCCTTAGGGTTTATCTCTACGGACGTAACCAAGTACGACTTTTTCGAACTGATACCGTTTGCCGTGATGGCTGTCATCGGTGGTCTGATCGGCGCTTTTCTGATCAGAATAAATACGACCCTCACTATTTGGAAAGACCGCTTTATCACGACTAAGAAGAGAAAATTGATCGCATCTTTTATAGCAGCTTGCCTCGTCACGTATTTTCAGGTATCGGCTATTTGGTTATTAAGAACTTGTTCTAAAGTTTCGGAAGATGATTTAAAACTCGCTGGAAATTCGAACAGCACTTATCTCCATAAGTTGTACTGTTCGAATAATGAACGTAGTGACATGTCACTTATGTTTTCTCTAACTCAAGGTGATATTTTACGACTCTTCTTCAGCACGGAGGTGCTACAGATGAGTTCGCTAGCTCTGTACGGCGTGATATACTTCGTCTTAATGTGTGTCACCATGAGCTTGTCGATCTCCGCGGGAATCTTCATCCCACAGATAATCCTGGGTGCCGCCTGGGGACGTCTCTTCGGCACCTTCCTGAACCGTCTGTCCAACGACGCAGAGTGGGCCAGACCCGCCAAGTACGCGTACCTCGGCGCCGTGGCCCAGCTCAGCGGCACGGTTGGTAAAACCTTCAGCATCCTGGTGATCTTCGTGGAGGCCTCGGCCAGCATCAGCCTCGCCTTCCCTCTCATGGTCATCGTCAGCATCACCAGGATCGTCTGCACCTTTTTCGTCATGCCGATCTACGAGTCACAAATGCATATCCAGGGTCTTCCTTTCCTCAGCCACCGTGCTCCACCTCTGGCTTGTGACATCCCCATCACCAGCCACATGTCCAGCCCTCCCTTGGTCACCCTTCCAGTCTCCCCCACGGTGGCCACCATCATCGACACACTAGACAGAAACACCCACAACGGATACCCCATCGTGGCACCTGCGGAAAACGACAATTCCAGGACAGTCCTCGTCGGTTTGATTCTTCGACAACAGTTGTTGATCTTGCTGAAGTACCGCGCCTTTGAGTACCCTCCGCCCACCACTAACAAGCAGATGAGCGAGTGTTTCGAAACATATATCAAAGAGTCGGGAAAACTGCTGGACGAAAAACAAATTTTGGATAATGTTAATAAGGAGTTTTACAATGTCGAAATGGACTTGTCCCCTTATTATACTTGCTTCCCACAGACGGTCACCGACGATATGCCCATGATAAAGACCTACGAATTGTTTCGCAACTTGGGGGTCAGGCATCTGGTGGTCATTACCAAGAACTACGAGCCGGTCGGGATGGTCACGAGGAAAGACTTGGCGAAATTCCATACCAATGAACATTTTTGTAAGGTTAAAGTGAAACAGATGATAGTCAAATAGTGTTACTTCTAGGAGCTGCTGGAAAGAATCCTTTTGGATATATGTAAAATACATTTACATTTCCTTTTTTATTAATGAAAAAATGTTCACGACAAAATCAGCTTTAATTCGCTAGTATTTTAAATTTAGCTTTTATATTGTATTAAGGAGAAAATGTTTACTTTTTGCCAAAGCTCCAATGTAACTACGCCAGAAAAGAAAAGCTTCTGAATGCACATCTACGAAAAGTGAAAATGTGTTCTTAAAGAAAACCCAAGTGCTACAATCGATAATTTTAGTTATTGTTATAAGGTCAATATTGTAAATAAACTAATAAATAATTATAAACTTGTAGACATTTACTGGATGGTGGATTTCCTGGTTAGTTGTCAAGGTTCAAATATGGTTGAAATAAATGTTCAGAATAATTTTTGCAACTCATTTCTAAAATCTTAAAAAAAGATTCATTGAACTATGGGTTGAAAATGTCGTAGGCCTACATAGCTTTATTTATACAATTATCACCTGATTTTTCACTTTATTTGACACAAATATGCCCTAAAAAGATGACATGGATGGTTTTAGGATGGAAACCGGAGTTTTTCCAGTCATAGAACATCTCCAATGGATTTCTCGTGGCCAAAAAATACACAGTAGAAGCCCTCTAGTCCGGCCTCGGATTGTTCGGCCACTGGATAATCCGGCCGCGGTCTTATGGAAATGAAATGTTCAGCTGCGGGCGTTTTCCACGGGCAAAATAGACAAGAGTCAACTTGTTCTATGTTCATGGGTGATCCGCATTCATTTATATATCAGGGCCTTCGTTGACAGAAGACCAGTATTATTGCTTATTAAACGCAGTTTCATCGCTTGCGACTGCTTGTCCGATTTCCTATCGTCATTTTGGCACTATTACAACGTCTGAGCGAACAAATCATGATTGTTACAAAGTTGATACATAGTATTGATTGGGCAAGTATGATACCCTTCATTGTTAAATGCACCCTAATAGTTCATTGTTGGAATACACATACAATACAGGTCTCTGATTTTAACCTATTTAATAAACCGACGATTAATCCGGCCATTTTCAAATCCGGCCGGTGGTCCGATCCCGAGGTGACCGGATTTCGGGGCTTCTACTAAAACATTGTTTGACAAAATCTATTGTCCCATGCAGTACTTGTTTAGGATAATATGACTTTCGTAAACTAAAAATTTGGCTTTAGGTTAAATGGTCATGCAGTTTAATTAACAAAAGGTTAAAATTTTTATATTGTATTCCTGTACTAAAACATTTTTCACTTTCTTATTCGGGTTGGTAGGGTCGTTCTCCCTCAAAGTTTACGGTTTTTTTGGTCAGCTGGTTTAGCAAAATAAACACTTTCAGTCAATAATTGTTTACTTACTGATGAATTATGAGTAAGTTATTTTAAATTTGTATAAAGAAATAGTATGAATAAAAGCTGTCTTGAATGATGTATTGGTTAATTTTTCTTAAACTAGTTATTTTTCTTGTTGGATTATATGAGTTGTATATGCCTAAGCAGATAATGTAATGCCGAAGTCGAAGCCGGAGTTCGAATGAACTCGACGGACTCCTCTGCGGATTCTCCCGATAGCGTCTACAAAAAACTGAGTTGGATCGAGGAAGAACAGAGTTCCATGGAGAGGATTCAACCTATCTTGAGAGTGAGCATGTCTCAGAGGTCGGTGATTCAGTCGAGAAAGAAATCCTACTTCCATATAAAAAGTTCATACGAAAGTTTGAACTACAGGCCGTTAGCTAACCAGCTAGAAATGGAGAGACAAAAGAAACAGACATTTCGTGCAGTCAAGATCGAAGACAGTTCCCGCGTGGTCATCTTCCTGATAACGGGAGCTCTGACGGCCTTCATCGGAGTGGCCATGGAAATGGCGATTAAGAAGTTGGGTCATATGAAGTACCACACGTTCGAGAGTATAGCTGTGCTCAAGTTTGACGGAACGTTTCGGGAGTTCCTGACGTTCGTGGTGTACCGCTTCATCGGGACGGTCATTCCGGTCATGTTTGGCTCCGCGTTGGTAGTTTTCATAGCGCCCTTCGCTGCAGGAGGAGGCGTAGCTCAGTGTATCGGATACCTGAACGGAATCAGAGTACCAAACGTTCTATCCATTAAAGGCTTGGCAGTGAAGGTAGTCAGCACTGTCTGCACAGTCATCTCCGGTCTGGCCGGTGGCAAGGAAGGTCCCATGATGCACATGGGAACGATCACGGGAGGGAGTCTTCCTTCAGCTCTCCCTTGTTTGGAGTTCAAGCTTGACCATGAACGCAGAGACTTTGCCGCCGCCGGCTTCGGTGCCGGTATAGCTGTGGCCTTCGGCGCTCCCATTGGGGGTCTTTTGTTGGCTCTGGAGGAAGGTGTCAGTTTCTTAGACATTAGTCTAATGTGGAAGATCTACTTGTGTTGTGTAGTCGCAAACGCAACCGGTGCTATAACCCTGTCTTTGATCAAGGATCACCAAGTACAAATCAGCAACAACTCCGATCTACTGTCATTAGGGTTTATCTCTACGGACGTAACCACGTACGACTTTTTCGAACTGATACCTTTTGCTGTGATGGCTGTCATCGGTGGTCTGATCGGCGCTTTTCTGATCAGAATAAATATGACCCTCACGATTTGGAAAGACCGCTTTATCACGACTAAGAAGAGAAAACTGGTCGCATCTTTTATAGCAGCTTGTCTCGTCACGTATTTTCAGGTATCGGCTATTTGGTTTTTGAGGAGTTGTTCTAAAGTGGGCGAATTTGATTTAAAACTCCCTGGACTTTCGAACAGCACTTCTCGGCATAAGCTGTATTGCTCGAAAAACGAACGGAGTGACATGTCTCTTCTGTTTTCTCAAGGCGACATTTTACGACTCTTCTTCAGCACGGAGGTACTACAGATGAGTTCGCTAGCTCTGTACGCCATAATATACTTCGTCTTAATGTGTGTCACCATGAGTTTGTCGATCTCGGCTGGAATCATCATCCCGCATATCATTCTTGGTGCCGCCTGGGGACGTCTCTTCGGCACCTTCCTGAACCGTCTGTCCAACGACGCAGAGTGGGCCAGACCCGCCAAGTACGCGTACCTCGGCGCCGTGGCCCAGCTCAGCGGCACGGTTGGTAAAACCTTCAGCATCCTGGTGATCTTCGTGGAGGCCTCGGCCAGCATCAGCCTCGCCTTCCCTCTCATGGTCATCGTCAGCATCACCAGGATCGTCTGCACCTTTTTCGTCATGCCGATCTACGAGTCACAAATGCATATCCAGGGTCTTCCTTTCCTCAGCCACCGTGCTCCACCTCTGGCTTGTGACATCCCCATCACCAGCCACATGTCCAGCCCTCCCTTGGTCACCCTTCCAGTCTCCCCCACGGTGGCCACCATCATCGACACACTAGACAGAAACACCCACAACGGATACCCCATCGTGGCACCTGCGGAAAACGACAGTTCCAGAACAGTCCTCGTCGGTTTGATTCTTCGACAACAGTTGTTGATCTTGCTGAAGTACCGCGCCTTTGAGTACCCTCCGCCCACCACCAACAAGCAGATGTGCGAGTGTTTCGAAACATATATCAAAGAGTCGGGAAAACTGCTGGACGAAAAACAAATTTTAGATAATGTTAATAAGGAGTTTTACAATGTCGAAATAGACCTGTCCCCTTATTATACTTGCTTCCCACAGACGGTCACCGACGACATGCCCATGATAAAGACCTACGAATTGTTTCGCAACTTGGGGGTCAGGCATCTGGTGGTCATTACCAAGAACTACGAGCCGGTCGGGATGGTCACGAGGAAAGACTTGGCGAAATTCCATACCAATGAACATTTTTGTAAGGTTAAAGTGAAACAGATGATACTCAAATAGTGTTACTTCAAGGAGCTGCTGGAAAAGAATCTTTTTGAATAGGCTATGTGAAGTATATTTACATTTTATTTTTTATGAATGAAAAAAAATAATGTCAATAATCAGTTTAATCAGCTATTTTTTAATTTAGCCATTTTAGTGTATGAAAGTAAAAATGTTCACTTTGTGCTTAAGCTTCAATGAAACGAAGAATAGTCCGGAAAGCGTTATGAATTCACATTGATGAGAAGCGAATATGGGTTTAAAAGAAAATCCAAGTGCTACAATCGATAATTGTACCTATTGTTTATTTGTTTATTTTCTGGCATATTGTCGGCCCATATGTCTACGTTGAGGTAAAAATAACTGTTCTGAATAATATTTGCAACTCATTAAATCTTATATTTCCTCGTTTACCAACGAGGAAAACCTATTATGGTTTGCGAATATTTAGATACAGCCCACAAGTTATTTTATTTAAGCTACAAATAAACTTATGCCTATATTATACCAAGGGTCATTCATTGACATCCAAGTGCTTAACATTTTCCCTAACCGGTGAATGTCTTGTACGTTTAATCATTGTTATCTATTTCCTATATCTAATTTCTGAAAAGTAGAAAGTGACAATAGACGATTTTGCTGCTATAAAATTAAATAATAAACTGGTACATTTTTCAAAAAAAAATTCGTTCTCATATGAATTCTGCATGAATAGATAATATGTTTGATTTTATTGGATTCCTTCTTACAGGGAGTAAAAGTCCAGTCAATGTAAAATGTCCTAAAATATAAATACCCCCGTCGCAGCAGACCTGCGTACTCAGCGAATTTCCAATGGAATTTCAGATTATTTACTTTCCCCATAAAAACACCATAGGATCGAGTATGTAGGTTTTCTGCCATTGGGTGTTGTTAGAAAATCTAAGTTAATCAATAATTGGTGAATGTAAACACAAAATTGTATCAAACTCTGGCAATTTTTTATTTTCCCCATAAACCCCATGGGGGTGAGTATGTAGGTTTGCCGCCATATGGGTTTTGTAAGCAAGTATAAGTTAAACCTTATATAGATAATGTACATACCAAATTTGATTAAGTTATGTCAATAAATAAGCAAGATAGAGGGTTTTCTTGATTTCCCATAAGAATAACATGGAAAACACATTTTTGGATTTGCCCCGTAACCAGTTATGCTATGGTAAAAATTCAAAATACCAAATTGTTTGTTTTTTTAAGCTCTTTTAAATAATTTCAGTTAAAATTGATGAATTTTAAAAATTAAGGTCCAAAAATGCCAAAAACCCATTTTTTACCCCTTTGAAACCCCATAAAACCCCGTTCCCATAATCCGACAATGCTGGTTCGCGAACTCATGAAAATAGACCTGGTCTTACACCTCCATACCAAATTTCATCAAGATCGGAGGTCCCCTTCAAAAGTTATCAGTACCACGGACACATAGATATATAGATAGATATATATATATATATATATATATATATATAGATATATATATATAGATATATATATACATATATATGAAAATGAACGAATGGTGTTTTTGGCTTCTGGGGACCTCAAAATGAAAAAGTAAAGTGGTCCCGGGCTTAGGTCTTACCATGGCTACTACCGTAATAGCGTATTCCCTATAGGGAAATTCGCTAAAAAAACTAAGATCACCCAAACTACAAGAATAATAGGCTAATTTAAGTTACCTTTTTTATTTACATTTCATAAAATCAACTTTTTAAAACTCTCTAGGCTTGCGTGTCATCCTAGGCAGTATCTTGTCAAATCATACCTTGTTTGCATTTTTTCGAAAAAAAAAAAAATTAAACTGTTATATCAAGTAGAATATTTCGTATAATCTTCATCTTCATTTTAGACCGAAGGGGGGAAGGCTTGAAGTTTCTGTTCATGATCAGAAAGGTTTGTGATAAGCTTATATTCTTTGGTTGACTATTTAGTGAAGAGAAGTGAACAATAATTTAACATCAATAACTATGTACACTAACTTGAAATATTCCCTGTAAGGTCAATGACATAGTGTTTAAATTTTTCTGATCGGTCCTTTTGAATCGTTTCTATGGTAATTGCCTTTGAATTAAGAGTGCTTACAATATTATTGTTGTCATTAACTTTGACTTAATTTTGTTTCTATAAAACCTACATTTTCTTGCCTGTTTCATTTAAAAATGGCGCACGATATAAATTTCCAATAAAAAGCCGGCCTATACTGCCTGAGACCTTTCAGTTGTTAGTCAAATTGGCGGAAATCGTGCAGGAGGCGTTCCGTGAACCAAAATCGTTTAGTCTGGGCGACCGCGTCATGTCGACACGTTTGACACGCATGTTGTAGGGCGTGAACGGTCGTCGTGCCGCGAACACGCAACACGCAACACGCCCGGGTCACCCATCAGGAATGATACGCAGATTCTAAGTTTTCAATTAATTATCAGTACCACTGTGTTCCAATAACTGACAAATTCGCTGTCGGTAATATTGTTTGCATGCGGTGAATAAATTATACCTCCCTTCCTTTTTTGTATTTAAACCTCCGCCGGTGGCATATTTTAAACGTTTAGATAGGAAACGGCCCAAACCTCGGTCTTGTTACTATCTGACTTCAATATCCTGTTTGACTTTTACCTCTCATTAGATATCCATTCCTTAAAAGGAGTCAGCCATGTTACATTTATTTCCCATAAGAGCAACGCTAAACTCTTCCCCGACTTTTGTCGTATAACTTCTTTTTCTTGTCTGGTTCAGAATAAATGTATAAATTTAAAACAGTTTAAGGGGAAAAACACCTAACAGTTCGCCTAACTTCTACTGGGCCGATTTACATGTGAGTTGTACCAAAACAAACGTTTTCAGTACAATATTTGTAAGTTTTATTTCATTTGTATTTCAAAAATATTTTGAATTGGTAAAAAAATATAATAATTTTTTCTTGTTGCAATCAACATGGTGATAAAAGTCAACTCTTTCAATTCTTTGGACAGTTCGTCTGAGACTCTCACTGGACTGATTTTCATGCAATTTGTACCAAATTAAATTTTCTACATTAGCAATTTGTATTTACTTTATAGTTCTCTTACCTTATTAAATAAATTTAAAAGTTTATTAAAAATTATAAAACCACAGAAGGCGAGATCCGTCCTTCTACTTTTAGAAAAAGTTAAGAGCTAATCTCTATCTTAATTAATTAATTTTAAAACACGGTTCTCATAAACCTCTTCAGCAATCAAACTCGTCTAGCGCTATGGCCACGAGGCGGCATTCAGTAATGTCGTGAGTAGATTTCGGGACAGGTATAGCGGAGCTCTATATTTTATTTTGCTAGTAAAATTTCATAACTTTGGTTGGCCTGTAATCGAATTTTGCAAACGAACTTGTAGCTTATCCCTTTTAACTCTAAGACTTTTAACTGTGATAATAATGATTTATTTCTCTATTTATATACAAACAATACAATAATATAAATCGCACTCATTAGGAACTTTCGTAGGCTAACCAGCAAGCCTATATGACTTATAGGAAATAAGCGTGCACAGTTTATTACGGATTAGTGAGTGACTACACAATAACATGTTATTGTGTTATTTTCCGCAGCGTCTGCACTTGCACTAATTAAATATTTACATTTTATTTTTAAAATATTCACCCAGAATGCCTTGCAGATTTATATTGTGTGTACACCATTTACTTAAGGAATACATTATTTAAAATCTGTGACAATTAGAGTCACAAAGACGAGTAAAAACATCCCGCAAAAGTTTATGTAATGTTAGGCCTAAAATAATATAGAATTTTAGTGCCGTTACATCAATGCCTTGCTAAAAAAAGCCGCAGATACAAACTGTAATGGATGTCCGTGCCAGAAATATCAATCAATTACACTTTGCATTAAAATAGAAGAAGTTTTTTTATTATTTTATATTTTACATATATCTGTAGGGTCTGTAGGTCAGAGAGGAGCCTTAAAAAATGTTTAACCTGCTAAGTTTTTCTGTGCTGTCGATATGAATCTACGTTATCGACGTAGTTTTGACGACCGGCCGCTAGAGTGCAGCACATACCATAATATGATCTTTGTTCGCATGTGATCACCCAATCATGTAAAAAATGTAACATCTTGTAGTTTTGATTAATAAGTCATGCCATTAAAAATTTATTAATGCATGTTTATTCAATCATATCTTAAAAAAATCATTCTTATATTGAGAAATTCTTTCGCGCCTTCATTTCACAACGATGGTCCGAGCAACAATGATGTATCAGTTTCGCAGGTATACATTGAAGGCGTTACTTTTATACAACAAATTGCACGTTTTGTCTTATTTATTTTGTCTGGGTATTTTATCATATAGTCTCTTTAGTTTTTTAGTGTTTACAGCCATTTCTTACGGAATTTTAATATTGTATTTTAGGTTAATTTATCAAATTAAATTTTCTTTAATTCGACTTCTCTACTTGTTTAGTGCATTTTACTAGATTTTCAAGCTACATTACCGTTCATTGATTACTATTTTGTACTAAATTGTACAGTGTGTGTAATAACTCGTCAAGCAATTTAATTTTTAACAGTTTTATCAAGTCTTACGACCTTGAAGTACTTGTAATATTAAATATAGGGAAAGTAATTTTTCCACGGAGTGTATGATAGTGAATTAAAACTCCTAGTCACGTGTGCCCGAAAATCCCACACTATAGTCTTTATTTAAATAATGATTTAAATCCTTCCGGCTTATCAAAAGTGACAATGGAAAATCTTTTAGAAAAGGCGTGAAGACTAACCCTGTGAGCTTTGTCTGCCCACCCACATGCTCTTTTTGACCTTGGGAGCTACTGGTGACAATAAAACCTAATGGCGCAACTACATGCGTATAACATGTCTTTATCCACGACCATTGCAATAATCACCAATAAATATATTACAAGCAACAGCATAAAGGATCAAACAAATTCAAACCCGTTGCTTAATGAGATTGCCGATGCTTAAACGTTCAGGTTTTACATTAAAATTCAGGTTTTAGACCAATTAGAGCTCGGTATTTGGTGGAAGTAGGGTTGTAATAGATTCCACGATTCATGTTTTTAGGATTGAACTCTAAATGAGCCCCAAACGGTCCGGCGTGGATAGCGCTGTAGGGCTACTGCGGAATCGGCGTCATTTTCAACGACGGTGCGCGCCGCCGCGGGCGCCGTTTACACGCTCCTGTACCACTACAGAGTGTCTAAAGTGCATTGAAATTTATATATTCCATTTCTATATTAAATACTGAATCCAACAGTATAAATATGTTTTAGTTCCTAAACTAAAGGTAATTATTAAAGGTAGAAATATTTGAGAATCAATTTATTCGGACATGGAAAAGTCATTAAGCGAGGATTTTTTTATTTTTGGGCCAGAAACAAACTTTCAGCGGGAAAGTTGTAGCCAATGAGACGAATTTCATGATTCGATCAAGAAACTTATGATAAAATTACTAGATCTTTGGCAATCGAATAAATAATAGTGGCGCGACGAAGTTCATTTTGAGCCTCGTGATCTCACCGATGCTACCGCGGGCTTCTGGAGCTACAAATCTCGTACCGGTAGGTCATTCGATAATTATTTGTTCCTGTGTACAAATAAACATTTTTAATTAATAATTTATTTTGACATTTGTAATTAAAATGCTGTGAAATATTAACGATTCATAACAGAATAATTTGGTTAACTCAACAGTAACATTGAATATAAAAACCAGCTACAAATGACAAGGAATCGTAAGAAAACTAAAATAATTTTACCAAGAATGCAACTTTTTTAATACTCTGTTTTTAAAGGTCATACCTCAAACTGTGTCGATGAGGTTATTCATCGACTTTAGTTAATAAATTTGATTGGAAACTTGTTTTGGAAAACTATCGGGCATCATAGGGCCAAAGAGGCAACCAGTGCTGCTACTTTGTCCAGTATTGGTCTGATGCAGAAACTGACAGAACTAATTTTTTTCAAAAATGTTTAGTATTCTTAGATGTTTTGAGTTATAAAAAGTTACAAGTTAGTTTTTAGCTTTGATCAATAAAGTATATGATGTAAAGTATATAAAATGTAACTTTCCACTTTCATTTGTTTGTAACCCCACCCTACACTTATAAAAATGTACTAAAAAGATATAGTCATCTTGAAATTTGGATTTTATACTACAAAATAAACATTTGTATCAATAAATTTAAATGTTACATATAATTTTAAAAAAATGTTGATATACTGGGCTTCATTGTATTTCATAATATAACAAACTGTGTTACTGTATTGTGTAAAATAATATGTATTCAAACATTTATTTTAAATCAAAAATTGTAAAATTTTTTTATAAAAAGTAAGAGAAAATGGTTTAAAGAATTGCCATAATTTACAATGGGTTAAATCCATTCATAGAAGCAATTAATTGGAAATGACATTTCACTTAAATTCCAAGTTTTAATTAATTTTAAAAATAAAATAACGATAAATAGTAGCCAATATGTGTGTCAATGGAAGCAGGGTATACTTAAGAACACGAATCAAAAGATTTGGTATATATAACAAATTTCGTTGCCTTAAAATGTAATTTAAGTAAGCGCGCGTCACGATTTTCCCTATGCTGCCCGTGTTAGCGGCCGGTTCTGTAGCCCTACACAGCGCTCATCTCGGCCGGACCGCGAATCGGTTCGCTGCAACACGGGCGCGAGCAATCCAGTAGTATATATCGATGGTTCATAGTTTTTTTATATGCCTAGCAAAAAGTGTTATAGTAGCCTACTATAACACTCCTTTATGTTATAATTTGTGTGATCATAATAAAAAAGATAGCAATATTATTTGTAGCAGTATAAAAACTGAAATTGTCGATTTGTAGCAAATAAAATGTTATATACATTTTTATAATTGTTAAATTTAGCAGATTGTGCTATGAGTATTTTTCGAACTTTTTAAAAAGGTTACATAACTTTTGGTATTTGTTGAAACATGTACGTTTTGCTGCATCGTGTCAACAGGCTTTACGAGGTCAAGTATATTACCTACGTAAGAGTGGCAGGCCGGGACCGCGATCGAGAAATGCAATTGACCGAGTTTTAGAAAGATACTCCCTACAGGCCTGTTTTATTAACTATAGTTTTCGTCATATTGCTTGATTTATTTATACATTTAACTAATAAAAATTAAGACAAGTTTTAAAACTGGGTTTACTTTTTTCAAAAATAGGCAGTTCACCTTTGGCTATCACTATTAAAAATTAGCAGTCATTTATTTGCCTACTAATAGCTTACTGTATTGTTAATACAAACAACTCATCTTGACACCAGCAGATTCTTTTCCTCCCGAGGGCGAAAAATAATTAGTTGAGTCCATCAACGGTGGTATAAAAAAGAACAGTTTATGGAGAAGACGAAAAAATATTTTTACGATTGCCGATTAATTACATAATTATAAATTGTCATACATTTTGGAAGCAGGAACATTACCCTAATACAAGTAGAGATTTCCTCGAGTGTTCACCGCAGTCTCGTCTTCCTCATCGGCGGAACAATGTTGGTCAATTAACAGTCCCAAACCTTCATTGCTCTTAGTCCAGATATTGCAGCACTTATAGCGGCCCCCGCTGTAGAGTTGCTCCAGTTCCCCGGCAGGTCAGACACCGTACCTCCCGCCGCGACCCATCCGTCACCCGCGACCGCGACGACGGCGGTGGAGGAGGTGGAGGATGGAGTATCGGTCGGTATCTCGGAGCTAAGTATGGCTAATCGACCTGGCCGACCATGTATCATCATAGACTGGCTGTTGTCGGGGCCTCACGCACAACAGTGTTGAGGGATAGTGTTGAGGGATGGACCCTCACGCACTAGGTGGACTCATACACTGGGGCGTCTAGTGGGGAACTGATATTTCTACAAAATAACTTGGGTTGCCAATATTAATGGTGTATTTATAAATTACTCTAAACACGTCGTAATATTGACAATATTTAAAGAATATAACTTTTCTGAAATAAAACCCCAAACTCCACCTTATACATTAATAATGTGTTGTCTAATTGTGTTGTTGAATAATTTTTCTCACAATATACCGCTGATTTCAAAAAAAAATTTGAATTTAGGTATTAACTCGTTTGGGACATTTCGTAGTTTTATTGTGATGCTATTGCCTGCATACCGGCGGGCGAGCATCGAGGATGTTGGATGTTTGCATGTCATTTTGCGTGCGTGAATCGAGGACTATACCGTGCGTGGTAATGCCTGAGGTGAAATGGTAGACCGGACAGGCTACAGTTATATCGATTGTTATAAGAATAACTTAAGCGTTTTTAGGGTTTAAAGTTATTTTCTCCTACAATACAGTTGTACTGTAATTGTTGCATAGGCTTAGGCTATTTATAACTTCGCTAGTGTTCAGATTAAAGTCAAATTCAACAACACATATTACGGAAAGATCCGTTATGCGCATTAACTTGTTTCGTTGTTTTCTGTAAACAAAACTATTGCTCCCTCATTTTTCGACCAATTGGTTTTAGGTTTCAAAAATTAATTAAAAATTATACATATTTTATTTTATTAGTGTAATCATTTGCGTTATTTTTAGAAACACTTTAAATTATAGTTGAAGTGGTATATGTAACTCAATATGTAAAGTGTATATGTGGTACTCAATCAAAAGCGTAAAACAATAAAAGTATAACAAAAATGCAATTGAGGCTTTATACCATTTCTAGTGAATTATGATGATGAATAGTTCTTAAGTTTACATACAAAATCATTCTTGAGCAATGACTAATTTGACCTCACTTACAATAAGATTATTTATACAAACTCACTCACTACTTAGTTGAAAAAAGGTTTAACACAAGATGCTCCTCGTACTGCGTTTGACCGGTGTCGACGTAGTTTGCCAGTCCGCCGGTAGAGCGTAGCAGCGCGGCGACTATGACGCATGCGCCGTGGACTGTGGTGTGGTGCGCTCTGTCGGCGGCCGACCCAACCTTCACCTCCGACGATGACCGACAGGCGGCGCAGAGTGCTCTCCTGACACAACCAATTCTACACCACGCACTTAAGGGGGCCGTTCGGCAAAACGAAATGGGCTCGTCGAAATGTCGGTAATTTTGTAGGAAGATTGCCTGAGTTACCGACGCCCGAGCCAAGATATCGGAAGGCACAAAAAATGGAAAATCAGGAGCGGCCGTTGCGTCCCTGGTCTCCCCCTCTCCCAACCGACCCCGAAAGATTTCCAACGAATGACACTGACCACACGCCAGCACAATAGAGAGGCCGGCGCAGACCCGGTTTTCGGGGTTGTAAAAATTATCTCGCATCACTGGCACTGTCTGTCCCGCACCGGGGGAGGCTCGACAGCCGTGCTGCGGGTATGAGGAATTCAACACGCGACTCTGAGTGACGGATTGCACGGTTATGTTTATTTTTGGACCAGTCAGAGTTTCCATAACATCCATATACTATCGCTAAACAAAAAATTACACTACCATATAATCACTTTATTTAGAATAGGGCATTGTCTTTTTAATGTTTTATATAATTTCAAAACAAACTTTTATAGTTTTAATTTTAGATATCATTTTAAAACAAACTGTCATAGTTTCAATTTCAGAAGTCCAAATTGTCTGTAACCCAAAAAAACAATTAAATTATTTCAATGTACGATTTTTTTAATAACGTAAATTAAAATATTTTAATAAATTATAAAATAGTATTCAAATTATAAATAAAATACTTCTTACAAGGATTTAACATAACAAGGCAAATTTAAAAATATTTATAATTTATTTACGTACAAAATAAAAAAGCAAATTAATTGTATAGCCTACAAAATTAAAACATAGTCAAATACAAAAGTAACATATACAAAATGAGACTAATTTACAAAAATGATTTCAATTTTCAATTCGCTAATAAAATAGTAATTTAATGACGTAAAACAATAAATACAAATTTAAAAAAAAACTTCCCTGCATAATTTTGATACAGAAACGTAAATAGAAACAAATTGTAACTTCTTGATTAGCATTGTACGCGATGGTGCTGTTATTCAGTACTTGATTAAATTAAATTCAAGATTTGATGAGAACAGGATTTGATTGAAATCAACTAAAATAAGCTTCCCTACAAAGTTGTTCAGACAGTTAGACTACGCAAATAATAATAATAAAAAAAACTATACAATACGGAAATAATAAAATACATAAATATAGTGAGGTAAATTCACATAGGCTATACATTTCCAATTTGGAAGATGAATTTGATCTCTGATAGGGAAATTTCTTGAGCAAAATTGTGAGCGTTCTACAAATCGTAGGAAGATAAGAGGGGTCTCAAATTAAAGGTCTCGGTGCCATACACTAGGGAAAATTGTCTTGATGTCCGTAATGTTACCAGGAAATGAGGAATAATGTAAAACGTCCTGCATAAGAATAGCATGGGGAATCGAAAAACGTCTGCTTTGTGTATTGGAACATTTGTTTTGGTTTATTTTAAAAAGAAAGCCGGGTGGAATACAATGAGTGAAGGTGATCCTAAATTATACTAATCACCTAAAGTGACAATACTTTAATAAAATAGTTTTTTTTTTTTGCATTGAATGACTACAAAATTCACTAGGAATGTTACTTTAATCTTACAAACTATTAAAAATTTACAGCTGATTTTTACATCAACATTTAAATGAAATAAAACTTTATAATCCAGCGTAGGCCTAGATACAAATAAATGGTAAAATAGAATTTGATCTTGAAACGGGTACAATGAGCGATGAGTCATGGTTCAAGAAAAGGTTTTTTGTTTGCATTAAAGTATGTGTTTAGTTTGATTTTCAAAAGAGAATAAACTAAACCCATAGAATAAAAATTAAATTATTATTAATTCAAACGTATAGTGTGGCAGCCAACAAAGTGTTGGTGTTATGAAAAATTACACTATATATATATATTTTTTTGTGTTTTACTAATTGTAGAATGATAGGATCGATAGAGTTTCAATTAAAGACGTTTGCTCCAAAGACTAAGGAAAACAGAAACATGCTCAAAATCTTCCAAATAAATGAGAAAGAACGGGGAAATTGCTCCATAAAATTTACATGGATTAAAACAATTTTACTTTTTTACGAAAATAAGTTACGTGTATCTATTAGGAGAGCCGAATTTTGTATAATGAATGAAGACACTGTATTTTAAGGAGAGTGTTCAAATTTAATTTTGTGACCCTAAAAATTAAAACAGGAGGGAGAATACTATTTCAGCTCATGGACAAACAAGGTAATCAAACAGTTGAATGAAGTATGGTGTATGATGAACACTATTGAAAGTTTATTTATCCTGAAATGGGTGCTGAGCATCCGTCACGATTTTTAATCATTGTCCCTTTTCTAAGAATGGGGAAACACTATAAAATTTATAGGGATTAAAAAAAGTTTACTTTGTTTTCACGCAAATAAGTTTCGTGTATTTATTAGGAGGGCCGAAAATTTTACAGTGAGTGAAGACTACTGTAACGGAGTGTGTTAACATTTTGTGCCCCTAAAAAATAAAACAGGAGGTAAAATACTATTTCAACTAATGGGAAAACAAAACACAGAAATCAAAATGGTTGAAAAAAGAATGGTGTATGATGCACACTATTGAAAGTAGGCTACTGTATTTATTCTGAAATGGGTGCTGAGCATCCGCACGGATTTTAATAATTGCCCCTTTTCTACATTATGTTAATTTTTGTCTTAGCTCAAGGATTATGATTTATTAAAATCACATTTTTAGAATCGATATAAGTTTTAACCATAGACAAAGTTAAGCATTAATTCACGGTATCATGACGGGTATCTCGAGATTGTAAAGAGTGCTTTGGAAGCGGATGACTGCCTTTGGTCATTGTGCTATTATTTAATGATCCTGAATAATGAAACGGCTGCTATTTGTCAGTAACAAAGACACCTCATCTGATCCCTCACAACCATCACACTCACCCTTCAGTCATACTCACCTTAAAATACGCACCACATAGAGTGCGTCGGCTTTTCAAATAAGTATCAAATTGTTTGCAAACAGTATTGCTAAAATATTATCGATAAAATACAAATCTTCTGACAGCTTTCTTTGTAAAGCATTTTCTTGGTAATCCACTAAGATCAAAATTATTATAGTTAGGGGCTTTTGCCCCTATAAGCCACTAGTGTATCATAGTTCTATAACATAGGCCTATTACCAAAATTTATGCGATCAAAAATATTACAGTGTAATGGATCAAATATTATAATAATAACCTATGAACTGCTACAGAACGCATTTTCATATTGATTTTACAAACAAAATTAAAATACCAGTTGTAATCATTAATCTCTAAAATAATAAAAACAACCAAACAGTTTTTTTTTCAATTTATTACAATAATGGAAAAAAATTCTAATAGAGGGTGTTTTACAGTTATGTTCTTATTTTACTAACGGTTATAATAATATTTTGTTTCTATCATAGTTAATATAATAGATGTGATATATTACATATAGTAGGGCCTACTATGATAGTGTAATACCGGACTTAATCAAATGGTGAAATTGCGAACTTTGAGGGCTTGCAAGGCCCTTCTTTCCGTATTGCTATTTAACAACAACAACTTCACGCTGAGCTATTAAATGCATCGGCCTCACGTATGAGAAGTGAGAACGACTGGCCGGAGCGGCGGTGTGCCGTGCGTGGCCGGCTGCCACAGTGGCTAGGAGATCGATGACAGATCGGTGGCGTGGAAGGTTGGGTTTGTTTATAACTTGAAAACTACTTTTGGTTGAGGATATTTGTAAGATGGATAGTATAAAGGAAACAGAAAAATTAAACAAGACTGGTAGTAGTTTCCTTCAAGTAGTTCGTTGCCGCGCCGCTAGGTTCACCCAAAACAGTGGCCTTTTTCCCGCGCGAGGGCAAAACATGCAATCGTATTTCCCGTCTTCGGTTAGTGTTTACCGACCAAAATATTTTATTTTACGATTTATTTGAAGTTAAAGAGTGGTTCTAGTGGAAGGCTACCTGCTTTTTCAATAATTTGTGATATTATTACGTGAAAATGTATGTCAAAGTTAGTGAATTTCAGCATCAAATAAAAGTTATTATAAATTTTTTTTAGAAAAAAAACAGGTATACTTCCACTAGAACCACTCTTTGACTACCATATAAAACAAACAGCTTAAGTCTACGATGAACAGTTCCAACCGAAGGCTGGAAATACGATTGCATGTTTTCGGGTAGATTTTCGGTGCCGAACGGCCCCCTTAACGCAAATGAACCTTTTATTACCCTATGATTTTTCATCGTCACGTAGAGCATTTTTAGGTAGGCTACTAGGAATACGCTCCTAGTTCGTCCCGTGCGAGAATTTTTACTCACTTTTTGACGCTCTATGAAGTGTAGGATCTCATCACAGAGAAAGGAACCGTATTAAGAAGATTCATCTTTATGTTCTTTCAATGGAAATATTAATGCCACTGAGAAATAAAATCACGATTATAGAGCAAATTAGAAGATTAAATTAATGAAAAAACGCGTCCATTTTCGAACAAAAAAATTTGAGAATACTTAGTTGTATATTATAATATAATTAATAAGATAAAACTTTTGCTTTCATAGAGCATATGAATTAAAATTTTCTTAAAAATTACATAGAGGTGAATATTTTTCCCCCAATTGGTCAAAAAATATTTTATTTATTTATTTTGGCTTAGCGGATGTTTAAAAAATAATCACCCTTATGGGAATAAATACAAATCCAAAGCTGACGCTGCCGCCAATGCAGATCTATAAATATAATACGTGAAGTCGTTTTTTGTAAACACTACTCCTCCCTTATTTCTGGACTAAATACAATGTTTGAGGTGTTATAAGATTCGTTTCGGTTCGTAGTTTGGCAATGAGGTTTTAGATTTTTTATATTTGTACTCTGAAGAGAATGGGAAGCCATTAAAGTTCTTTTTTGTCCATAAGATTAACATGGGGAACAATTTTTATTAAATTTCAAATAAAACAGCTGTTCATAGTTAAATCATAAAAACACATGTGAAAAGCTAAATAGAACTTTATGCAAAAAAGGGGCAAGGTTTTATTACAAGGTACTCAGGTAAATGCAGCGCATTGCGCTGCTCAGGTACCCTTCCTAGTTCTTAATATACTATTCTAGAATTATTTTATTTAAAACCTTGATGTATGTTTATTAATAATTATTTAAATATAAATATAGAAAATATAAAGAAAAAGTGCCCTTTTGGAGAAAAAATAATCAACAAGGGCAGTACAATCAGGTACAAATAATTTAACACTTAACGTGTAAAAAAATTTTATTTAACGTATAATTTATTTTAAAATATAAAGTCATAAACATGATCTTAAAGAAATATAGCGTGCAACTGTATATCACAGAGGTAAAAAACTGCTTCTTTTTTTTACCAACCCGATGTTCAAGTCGATATTTAAAGTTAATTTTAGATATTTAACTTTGGCAAACAATAAAACAATGTTTTCAAATAATGTGAAACTTTCAGACACTCTTTTATTAAAACTACTGATTTACAAAAGTGCCTTTATTCTACCCAGTCCTCAATTTCGATAGGATCCACCGCAATTTATGTGAATATTCAACTAATCTATTGTAATCAATGGGTTGGACTTCAGTGTTTTATATGGTTAACCAAGTTTGCTTCATCACAGTTAAGGCAGTGCCGTTTATTACCCACGTCTAACGTCCTTTAACAAGTATTTGGTAAAAATGGAATTCCAATTTAAGTCCAAGCTTTTATTTTTTTTTAGAATTTTTATTTTTTTATTTTTTCCCTTAAATTTTGAGGAGGATACCACCCCCAACCCCTTCCCCTCCAATCACGACGACGGTGTCAATAATTGATATTACCTACCACAACAACGATGATTTAATGGACGTATCGCTAACATTAAAGTCACTATAGATCTTATGAAGTAGGAAGAAGCCTTTTTCGCCATTCAATAAATGGTGATTGGTTGTGTTGCCTCCCCACCCAACCCATTTACTGTAATGTTTATTTTGAATTGTGCCATTATCTTTTATTTCTTTTTATATACTAAATATAAAGCCATCTAAGAAGTGTATACTGTAGGTGGGAAATGGGGTTTTCAAGCAATCAAATTTTCCAGTTTGTGTGACTAACCTGTTCAAACCATGTGTTGAGATAATTTTACTGTTGTGTATATGTTACCTAAAGTTGTTTGATGCAGTTCAGTGCCACAGACGTTCCAGCGGGATACAATCGCAGCCACGATTGCACTGTAGGAGCGTCTGCGTGTGTCGTTACCGCAGTATCGTCTGTCCCTGAGCCAGATTTATGTCTTATTTAGTGGTCGCCAGACATCCAATATGGCGGCTGGCTGGGTCTACTGTATATCTACATTTAGTTGGTGTCCAGTATATGTTGCAAATCGCTTTTTATTAAGTAGTATACTGAAACAGTACTCAAAATCATAAAGGGGCGCCGGAGACTTGTATATTGTTTAACTTTAGTTTAAGTTGTGCCGGCCGGGGACATGTTTGATTCAGCCGATACAGTATTTACTAGATGCTAAAGTAATGAAGTTATGAACAAGAAGTCTTTAAACTCTCTCGTATTTTGTTTCCGACGGATAACGTTATATTTCATAGTGTTTAGTTTTGTTTACCAGAAACCTGAAACTATAGAGTTCAGTTTACTTTTGTTGTTTTTTAAGTGAAATTTAAAGGAAAAATAAATACGAAGAAAAAAATCATTGGTAGAAATTAACACCATTGGAAAAAACACCACAGATAGAAAAACACCATTGGATATAAATGAATTTTTAAATCCCTTGGGCTAATTTACTACAAAATCAATATAAGTTCATAATTTTTGGGATTTTAACATTGAATACTGGAATTCTATATCAAGAACCATGCCAGCAAATCAGTACTAAACAATATTATTTTCTCTGCGTCGTAAAAACATAAAACATGAAGTTACGGTATAACTTTCTTGTCTGGGTGAGGCCATATATTTTGAGTTTACATTGGGTGTTTTATAATGGAAGCTACAACCTCCAACTTAAAAATGAGTTATTGACTTTACATACACAAATCAGCTGAATGTTTTTTTTTTTAATTTTTTTCATTTTCATTATTTGTGAAATGATTTTATTTTCAATTATATTTGTTTGAATTGACCTAGATACGTGTAAAGCTATTATGTTGATTGAGGCGTTCGCAAAATTGTTGCAACTGGTGTATAAAGTTCACTCACTGCTACTTTCCATAATCTGCACCGTTGCCGGAAACGCCTGCAGAAATGCCGCTGCAATCTGCACTCACTGGCGCTACTACTGTTGCATCAAGCTTTTCGCAGGCGTAGATAGTTAGTCCATGTAAATCGGTGCATAAGTTGCATTAAATTTATATTTATTTCTCCACGATTCTGTTGCATACTAATGTGTTATCAAACTTTTCATAAAAATTTGGAACATTAACTAATTATTTGGAAACGTACAAATGACACAAGAGTAGTGATTGGAGGACGAGACTTCTTACTCAATGTGTAAAGCAGGGTTTTCTTATTTGTTTTTTTATCTTTTTTTAACTTAAATTTTCTTTTCATGTCACATTTTTTTTGTTGGAAAATTTGTATGTCTGATTTAATATGTACACAGATATTTATTTTCTCCTAATTTAAATTTGATTAATTACATAGTACAATAAGAACTCGTTTTACTCACAGGTCTTTGACTCATGTGGAACTTTTTTACCGGTGAAGTTTTTGTATTTCATGTTTATTGTGGCAACAAAGCGATTTTTTACTTAATTAGATTTTTATTTCCCCTTTGCAAATCTAAAAACATCTCCAAGTAAACCAGCACAGTTATGTCAAACTGTTAAACGTTTTTGAAGGTGCTTTACTCTTATTTGCTTTTTCATTTTGAAATCATTGGTATGTATTTCAATTATTGAAGCAATACTGTGATTTTTAATGAAAAAAAATAAATAAGAAAATGAAAGTAGGTCTATAGTTAGCATTTAAAATCAGCAATTTCCAACAGTCATTAAAAATAATAATTATTAAATAATACAAACTGAACTGAAAAAATACAGTGTTGTACAGTATTGAGGTTATATATAAATTCTTTAATTTGTGGAGATATCCACTCATAAGCGTATCGCCGGGGGGAGGGCGAAGGGGGCACATGCCCCCTCCCAACTTTTGGAAAAGTTATATAAAGAAAATAGAAAATTTCACTACGGATACAGTGGTGCAGTACTCCATAGTAATGATTTGTTCTGTCTGAGTGTGGCCTCCAAAACGTTTAGCCAAGCTGCACATGCCATGTTTCACTAGTTGGGCCGGACAACGCAGTGTTTGATAGTTTTATTGTTAAATGACCGTGGAGACAATAGAGATTCAACTCAATTTTGCTATCCTTTATGCTTTATGCGTGTTAGGTATTTCTTCCTTTGACCGGACAATTTCTATGGTTTTTGACCAGACAATTCTTCAAACAACAGAACGTGTTAATTATTGATTTCAAAACATTATTAAGAAGGTAACGTATATGGTAATATCTAGAAAAAAAACAAAGATCACGGCGATGGACGTGGATAACTAAGTTCTCCGCTACAATTATCCCGTATAGAACTTCCTTTTGCCCTTTGAACTCCAGCATTCCAATCGCGCCTTTACTGCAGGGATAATAATGCGTACAACTTGCATTAGTTCAGGTTCAGGAGGCCCGCTCGGATCAAAACTCGAGATTGACACAGTTGAGCGTTATACAATCCGAACCACCACAACACTCGGTTTATCCGGACATCGACCGACCGTGGGTGCCCGCGCCGGCGCCGCCCCCGGCCGACACATATGACGTGGTGTGCAAAGGTTTGGTCTGTTATGCAAAGCGTTCGTATCCCCAGGCCTTGTGTATCTTGACTTTGGTGAAACAACCGGAGAAAGCCAAGTGCCCATTAGGAGTGAAGGGAATGAATATATTTCTGGTGTGATATGTAGAGCATTAAATGAGACAACTGCGTAAAATGGTTAAAAGGTATCGTCAAAATATTTAAATGAAAAACTTAAAAAATATTACACTTTTATTACATAGCTATCGACTTGTGGGGAACTTTATTTTAAAACGACAAAAAATCTTAAACCAATTACATATTTTATTAGAAAATGGGGCTACATAGTTTTCAACATTATAACACCTGAAATGTTCCATTTGGTTGCTGGTTTTACTATTTATTCAGTTGATGCTAAGAAGCATGGGTAAAGAAGCTTTGGTTTTCTCCAGTAGCGCCGATGGTGTAGCAGTGGTGTTGACTGCGTAGATATCCGCCACTGGCGTTTTCCCGCCAGAAGGACGACGCCTGTTTCATTAGCCAGTAGTAAACGGAAATGCTAATCAGCTGTTTATAATCAGCTGACGGCGGAACAGGTGATCTCCGTGGGCGACGCGGCTCCTGTGTCTGTGTCTACAGCCGCAGACAGCCGCCCACGTCCGCGTACGACACACACACTCCGCGGCAGCAATTAAAACGCCGCGAACCACGGGGCGTGGGAGGTGCGGAGAGGATAGGAAGCGGCGAGACGCCAAAGTCCCCTGTAGTACAGCGTCTATAAGTGTTTATTTTATATTAGGGCCTACTTCAGAAATAAAAAGATCGAAAATCGTAAGATTCATCCAAGCTAGATTAAAAAAATAAAAACCAAGACCCGGTTGCAGCAGAACTCAGATACTTATAGAATTTTCTACAGCATTTGGTTATTTCCCATAAGAGTATCATGCTCCTTAGTGGATTTGCCTCTAAGGATTAGTTTGGTTATGTTTTGTAAGTATGCAAAGCATTCTTAGACCTTGACGGTTCGGTACGTACCAAATTTGGTCAAGATATTAAGAAATGAGAATGTAGCAAGCGAAGTTAAATTAATTTTTTAACATTTTCTTAGATATAAATAAAAACTTAGGTTATGAATTTATAGATTAATGACGATTAGTGAGTTATTTATTATAGTAATATTTTATTTGTGAGATTTTAGTAATATTTTGTTAATTTTAAATCGTCAGAAAAGTGCATTGTTTATCCAGAAGTAGGTAGTGCACTAAAAAAAAGCAAAAACTAAGAAAGGTTATTTAAAAAGTTTTTAACACCCATAAAATACCTGTTTCCTTATCAATCATTCTTGTTTGCGAACTCATGGAAATTGATGTTCTTGTTCTTGTTGATGTTCTTGTTCAACAAACTTTATACTAGATTTATTTTCCAGGGTTAGAGAGAACACAAAAGTAAATTTTTGAATTGGTATGAACTCTGGATGGGTTCTGGGAACCTCAAAATGATAAACTACCATAACCCTTTTCCTTGGCCTTGCCGCATCGATTAACATACCGTAATAGATTCCCTGTTGGCAAAAGTCATCAACAATTCAAAATCATCATACCGAATTTTTTTTTCAATTTTACTCCTACTAGGCTATAAACAAACAGCATTGAAGGCATTGCACCACCAGTTCGGCAAAGCTGTGGGACACACCAGAGCGAATGAGATTGTTAACGTCGCTCGGCCGGTGTGGGAGGTGTGATTGAAAGTGAACCTCGTTGGCGTCCACAATTCGGACCCCCGGTTCACGAAGTACCCGGGGCCAGCACGCGTGGGGCCGACCGGGAGTTTATATAAACATCATATCAAAAACCCCTCCCCCGGCCCCGCGGTGAGTTGATAATTGCTGTTTTGCAATGGTAAATATTGCAGACAGTTACAATGTCTAAGATATTGCAAGCTGAGTTGTTTCGAAATACTCTCAGTTTTAACATGTTCACTGTAGATCGCAGCATGATCACGAATATGAGAATATGCAGAAATTACATGATTCATTCAATACACCCGCGGGACCTTTTTATTAGCTTTAAATCCCTCGACAAGATTGTCAGCCCATGCATGAGTCGTGAATCATTTAAATATCTAAGAGGGACTTCTATAGAATAATATTCTATATATTATATGGATTTCTACCTCAGGTTTTAAACTTCTTACAACATGATTATTTTAGTAGATGAAGTATATGAAATAGTGGATAAAAATATGTACTAGATAAAGTATGTTTCCGATAAACTGGTGCCCTCCAAGTAAACGTCGTGGTCGTTTTCGCAGGTCGCCCCCAGTGCCGACCATTGAGGAGCCTGCGACTGACGACGGCCGAGACGACGCCGACCACGCCGACCACGCTGACCACGACGATCCGCAGACGCCCGACCATGACAACCAAACAGGTACTGTACAGAACACATCACTCATGTTATACATTACATAATAATCCCATAATGAATATGCTGACAGTTTTGCGCTTATTTACTATTGACTGCGTATTCGACATGGCCATTGTCATCTATGAGAGATGTTCCATGTGGATGTGATATAAATGCAATATATGCTAACCAAAGCCACAGTACTTGCTTTTGAACGTGGTTATTTATAACTCAAGTACTTCCCAACATTTTTGAGTTTGTTCACCAATTTAGCAAGCTCATGGTTTCAAAGGGAAATGGGTTTAGGAACCCTGTACTGTACTAATACTCTACTGTAGCCATGTACTCTAAAGGATTCTAAACTTTATTATACCTCACCTTGGCTTCTTGTTTTCCTTTCGATAAAAAATGTTAAAATATGATGTTTTGTAATATAAATTGTCATTCAAGTCATTACATTTAAGTGGCTTGATATTGAAACTTATATCTTTTAACTAAATTGATGACTACATGATACAATTATAAGTGTTTGATATCGCATTTTAAATCCACTGAAAGTAATGGGAGTGGCAATAAAAGCCCTAGCTTAATTATAATGATTTTCGTAACGTATCTTCTGCAGATATTTTTTATGCTCGTTTAATCCACAGCAAGTAGGTAATAAATGATTTGCCCCATGATAGTGTTCAATGAGTAATTTAACTTATTTATCAAGTCCTACAGTGAGAACATTACAAAAACCATCAACGGGTTGATATCACTTATAGCTGCTGTGGTTGTAGACTAGTTTACCAGTGATGCACTGCCGACTATTACTCCCGTATCAGTTGCCACCGATTAACAAGGGGTCCCGGTGAAGCAAAACACCCGCTATCTCGGCCCGGGGCGCTATCTCTCGGGGATAATTCAAATGGCAGATTAATTGGCCATTATTGAGGGTATCGTTGGTGCCTCGTATCTCGAGTTATGCGAGTAACGATACAATCGCATTGGAGCGAGGAGCGGGCGGGGGCGGCGCGCTCATACAGGCTACTGCTACCGTGTGTAGATGGGATAATCGATTAGGCGACAATCGAGTATCCACTGGTTCGAGCAATCGAATCTGGCGGGGCGCACTCATGCAGGCTACTGCTACCGTGTGGAGATGGGATAATCGATTAGGCGACAATCGAGTATCCACTGGTTCGAGCAATCGAATCTGGCGGGGCGCACTCATGCAGGCTACTGCTACCGTGTGGAGATGGGATAATCGATTAGGCGACAATCGAGTATCCACTGGTTCGAGCAATCGAATCTGGCGGGGCGCACTCATGCAGGCTACTGCTACCGTGTGGAGATGGGATAATCGATTAGGCGACAATCGAGTATCCACTGGTTCGAGCAATCGAATCTGGCGGGGCGCACTCATGCAGGCTACTGCTACCGTGTGGAGATGGGATAATCGATTAGGCGACAATCGAGTATCCACTGGTTCAAGCAATCGAATCTGGCGGGGCGCACTCATACAGGTACTGCTACCGTGTGGAGATGGGATAATCGATTTGGCGACAATCGAGTATCCACTGGTTCGAGCAATCGAATCTGGCGGGGCGCACTCATACAGGTACTGCTACCGTGTGGAGATGGGATAATCGATTAGGCGACAATCGAGTATCCACTGGTTCGAGCAATCTAATCTGGCGGGGCGCACTCATGCAGGCTACTGCTACCGTGTGGAGATGGGATAATCGATTAGGCGACAATCGAGTATCCACTGGTTCGAGCAATCGAATCTGGCGGGGCGCACTCATACAGGCTACTGCTACCGTGTGGAGATGGGATAATCGATTAGGCGACAATCGAGTATCCACTGGTTCGAGCAATCGAATCTGGCGGGGCGCACTCATGCAGGCTACTGCTACCGTGTGGAGATGGGATAATCGATTAGGCGACAATCGAGTATCCACTGGTTCGAGCAATCGAATCTGGCGGGGCGCACTCATGCAGGCTACTGCTACCGTGTGGAGATGGGATAATCGATTAGGCGACAATCGAGTATCCACTGGTTCAAGCAATCGAATCTGACGGGGCGCACTCATACAGGTACTGCTACCGTGTGGAGATGGGATAATCGATTTGGCGACAATCGAGTATCCACTGGTTCGAGCAATCGAATCTGGCGGGGCGCACTCATGCAGGCTACTGCTACCGTGTGGAGATGGGATAATCGATTAGGCGACAATCGAGTATCCACTGGTTCGAGCAATCGAATCTGGCGGGGCGCACTCATACAGGCTACTGCTACCGTGTGTAGATGGGATAATCGATTAGGCGACAATCGAGTATCCACTGGTTCGAGCAATCGAATCTGGCGGGGCGCACTCATGCAGGCTACTGCTACCGTGTGGAGATGGGATAATCGATTAGGCGACAATCGAGTATCCACTGGTTCGAGCAATCGAATCTGGCGGGGCGCACTCATGCAGGCTACTGCTACCGTGTGGAGATGGGATAATCGATTAGGCGACAATCGAGTATCCACTGGTTCGAGCAATCGAATCTGGCGGGGCGCACTCATGCAGGCTACTGCTACCGTGTGGAGATGGGATAATCGATTAGGCGACAATCGAGTATCCACTGGTTCGAGCAATCGAATCTGGCGGGGCGCACTCATGCAGGCTATTGCTACCGTGTGGAGATGGGATAATCGATTAGGCGACAATCGAGTATCCACTGGTTCGAGCAATCGAATCTGGCGGGGCGCACTCATACAGGTACTGCTACCGTGTGGAGATGGGATAATCGATTTGGCGACAATCGAGTATCCACTGGTTCGAGCAATCGAATCTGGCGGGGCGCACTCATACAGGTACTGCTACCGTGTGGAGATGGGATAATCGATTAGGCGACAATCGAGTATCCACTGGTTCGAGCAATCTAATCTGGCGGGGCGCACTCATGCAGGCTACTGCTACCGTGTGGAGATGGGATAATCGATTAGGCGACAATCGAGTATCCACTGGTTCGAGCAATCGAATCTGGCGGGGCGCACTCATACAGGCTACTGCTACCGTGTGGAGATGGGATAATCGATTAGGCGACAATCGAGTATCCACTGGTTCGAGCAATCGAATCTGGCGGGGCGCACTCATGCAGGCTACTGCTACCGTGTGGAGATGGGATAATCGATTAGGCGACAATCGAGTATCCACTGGTTCGAGCAATCGAATCTGGCGGGGCGCACTCATGCAGGCTACTGCTACCGTGTGGAGATGGGATAATCGATTAGGCGACAATCTAGTATCCACTGGTTCGAGCAATCGAATCTGGCGGGGCGCACTCATGCAGGCTACTGCTACCGTGTGGAGATGGAATAATCGATTAGGCGACAATCGAGTATCCACTGGTTTGAGCAATCGAATCTGGCGGGGCGCACTCATACAGGTACTGCTACCGTGTGGAGATGGGATAATCGATTAGGCGACAATCGAGTATCCACTGGTTCGAGCAATCGAATCTGGCGGGGCGCACTCATGCAGGCTACTGCTACCGTGTGGAGATGGAATAATCGATTAGGCGACAATCGAGTATCCACTGGTTCGAGCAATCGAATCTGGCGGGGCGCACTCATACAGGTACTGCTACCGTGTGGAGATGGGATAATCGATTTGGCGACAATCGAGTATCCACTGGTTCGAGCAATCGAATCTGGCGGGGCGCACTCATACAGGTACTGCTACCGTGTGGAGATGGGATAATCGATTAGGCGACAATCGAGTATCCACTGGTTCGAGCAATCGAATCTGGCGGGGCGCACTCATGCAGGCTACTGCTACCGTGTGGAGATGGAATAATCGATTAGGCGACAATCGAGTATCCACTGGTTTGAGCAATCGAATCTGGCGGGGCGCACTCATTCAGGTACTGCTACCGTGTGGAGATGGGATAATCGATTAGGCGACAATCGAGTATCCACTGGTTCGAGCAATCGAATCTGGCGGGGCGCACTCATGCAGGCTACTGCTACCGTGTGGAGATGGGATAATCGATTAGGCGACAATCGAGTATCCACTGGTTCGAGCAATCGAATCTGGCGGGGCGCACTCATACAGGCTACTGCTACCGTGTGGAGATGGGATAATCGATTAGGCGACAATCGAGTATCCACTGGTTTGAGCAATCGAATTTGGCGGGGCACACTCATCATTTAATAGGAATTACCTTGGTTTAATGATCCTAATTTGATACGAGAACTTGAGGTGGAATTAACTATCACGACTAAGTATTTCAACAATCACAACCATACACTGCAACCGGTTAGGATTTGCTCACGGTTCAGTCGTTGGGTTAGAGGAATTAAAGTTTTATCATCTCGGAGAGTGCGAGGATGCGGAGTAGTCGATTATGGTTCAATAGAAGTCGAATGCTTACCAGATTCAAAAAGTGCAGTGTTTGTTAATGGAGTTGCAACTATTGAAAACAAACTGGTACAACTTCAACCAAATACTCATTCGATTTGAAAGTCTAAATTGCATTTTCCTTTTGTAATATTGTATATTTTACCAAACATATTTATACTAATAGGCAAGTGTGTTTCTTTTCCTATTTTCTCTCAGCTTGTATACATCGTAGGAGAAAACCGCATCTGCAGATGAGCAGAATCGCGCATTTTAACTCGCATCGGTCCCCACGGCTGCGCCCTGTAGACTTTCAAAGTTCCAATGTTACAGATATCGCAGAATATCTTGGCCTCTGACATACTCCACTTGTGGATTGAAATTGGTAAACATATGGTACTAAAAACAGTCTGCGACAATCAGCAACTTCTTCGTTCTGCTCCAATTATTTGAACTATAAACGGTTGTCACAGGCCAAGAAATTCCGTGTTATCTGTAATCTTATGGAAAAAAGGGGAAATGATTGAATCATTACCCAACTGATCGAGTCATTAGACAGCTGTTGTATAGTAGCAAATGCTAGCAAATCATGAAGAACGTATGTTTTATCAGTTATGAAGTATTTTTTCAACAAATTGGGTCCAGATAAAGTGAAAATTTGGTCGAATTTTGACCAGTGGGCGATCTCTAGTTCATTTTATTGAGTGTCCCCGTTAAACGTATATTCAATTTATCCATAAAAGACTTCAAAAAGTATCATAGGTATACTGATCAGTATAGACCCTCCTGCAATAATCTTCGACAATAGACGGTCTAAAAGTTGTTTGAATAAGCGAATTTAGATATATTATCACGTCGTAAATATCACTGACACCACCTTAAAATGGTCCTCTTTTTAAATATTTTTATGAAACTTCCTGTAAACATATTCCACAATTGTAAGAGACAGCTTAAAGTTGCCTGATGATGCGAATTAGATACATAGAGTCACGTCGGCACTATCAAGTAAAACTACCTTAAAATATAATGTTTTATGAATTTTCCTTAAGACCTCTTAATTCAATATTTTTCATACATTGGTAAATCATTAATAATTATTTCAGCTTAGACCTTAAGCTAATTTATTTTGAAGATACTTCCTTAGAGAAAATTGTCATGCAAACATAAAGTGTAGAAATCTAAAGCCGCATGAAGAAGAATAGAAAACGCTATAAACATTATTTGTTTTTAAATAGTTTGAATCAAGTTTGCACAGAGTTTGCATCCAGTTTGCAGCAAGTTTGCGACATAACGTAGCCGTCGCCAACCCTGGCGGTCACCGATACACGACTTCCATCATGCTTGTCATACACAACTAATGAGTAGATATTATCGCGGAGTGTCTTGTAAAGGTAAGATATTTAAAGAGCTTTAACGGTTGAAAGCTGCAATAAGCTGAAAGCAACCTTTTAAGGCAGATAAAGGAAATGTGGGTGGGTCATAACGGAAAAGGACTTGTGAATGTCCTTGTACAGATTACTCTAGGTCAAATCAAGTATATGAGGTTGAGAACTAAGTGTAACAACGTAGGTCTATTAATATATAATCTATTTTAGTTGTATCTTAAGTCACATAGGAAATGAACACCTAATACATGGTAATTGCTATTTGCTTTAATAGTTTAGTTTTTACTACATCTTGAGAAGCTTTGACCACCAGCCAATCATTAATTAGGTTGGAGGGGATCATTGACATATTTCTGGATCATCATGGTTACAATGAGATAGTATTATTGGATGTACCCAAATAAGTTTATTTGCTGAATGGATAAGTTTTTTTTTTAGATTTGAAGTAAAACTTAAATATTCTTTGACATACCAAATGTGTGTCGAAATACCTTAAAGTGGTGTTTAGTGTGCCTGACATCTAATTTAATGTTTAGTAGTATTTGTTGCCCGACGAGTGAAAAAGAAAGGAAGTTTTCAGTACTATCATTCTTCAAAGAGAACTGATTTTTGAACGAGGGTCTCCTTTAGCGGTTCTTGCTTGTAATCAGTGTTCAACAACGGCCCCGGTGCACAAGCGAAGGCAAGCTGCTAGAGAGCTAGAGGCGGTCGGAGACCAAAACCATTGCGTCGGCAGCTAGGGTCCGCCCCTCCGCCATTATTGCACTGGAGATAACATTATTTACATGTGCTAATTTGTCCTCCATTTACAGCGAATTAACTGGCGACACGCGATTTCCGCCCGTATCCATGCTGTCGGAAAGGTCAAAATCGCTTATTCGCTGTGCAATTAAGTTACAGTTCATCTTAGTTTGTAGAGTTAAGCGAACTAACTTTCTCGTGATAGAGGTGAAAGTTTAAGCTTATTGTTAATCAGCAAATAAACTTTCTTGCAAAAAATTTGACGTGGTTGCAAAAAACTATTTATAGATTTGAAAAGTACTAACTTACTATTGAAATTTTTTTAAGTTCGCACCAGAGGGGTAAACCGTACAGTATCTTCTTGCTAATTCTAAACATTAAAGTGTTTTCATTTTGTTTAGAAACAAATTAATAGTATACTAAAACTAAATAGACGTTGATAAAATAAAATTTAAGATATCTAATAGTTCTATAGTCTAGCTGTTTGTAGCCTATTAAAGTCTTAAGATAAACTTCCAAAATGTAATATAACATTCGTTGAAACAAATGCCATTACCAACCAAAATTGGCGTTTAACTAATTATAGTTTTACTAGTTAGTTATAGTAGTTAAACAGATTTGTCATTGCGGCAATAATAATTATTATTATTATTAACAAATTAGTTAACATTGGCTCTTTGACAACAAAATAAATTGCATCTAACATTGAAACACTGATTTAATTAAGCGTGCGGAAACCATAAAACCCGCTTCAGCAAGTTTTACAGTGTCTGCTGGTGTTTAATTCACCGTGAAAATTAAATTTGATAACCGGACTGAAGACTGTTCCACATTGTAAAATAATTTTCTGACATTTGTTATTGTAACAGTGCAGAAAATCGGCAGGGGAAATAACTGTTTTGGTCTGGAAGTCAAAGCGATTAAATAACGCGCGGAAATCCTCGTCATGGTATTGCAGGCATGTGGGGCAAACCCAGAAGCTGCTATTATTTAGTTTCAAATTATGTTATAAAAACGTATATCTACCGCTCTCTTTTGCAGCACCATGCTCTCCTACCAAACACGTCTCCACTTAAATTATAAGCTTAGGGAAATGGCTTAGCAAAACATTTCAAAATGTCATGCTGCATTTTAAAAGTGAACATTCGAAACACTAATTTTGAACTTTAAATTTAATCTTTCACCGTCAATTTATTACATTGAAATGGTGTTTGGGGTTAAAATCAGGAAAAGTCTAATAATACTGAACAAATCATAATAACCTTCACCAAATCCGAAAGCGATTTGTAACTTATGCTTACATTAATGGGTTTCCTAGTAGACACAGTATACAACACACATTTCTTAAGTTACACTTGAATTTTGTTATGGTTTCTTAGTTCTTAAAAAGTGTCGCCGAATGGATGACCGTTTTAATCTGACTTCAGTCTGATAATTTCTGATGCACATGAAAATAGAGAAACTGTTTTATTGAATCAGGCGTTGAGGAAGGCGGAAGTATCAGGTAGTAGTATACGCAATCAGTAGGATGGAATCTAGGACTTTTAGATCCCTTGGACAGTTAGGGTTAGCTATCCTCACTTAGCAAATACAGGTTCACCGCCTTTTACGCGACGATGGATCAAATTACAGTCACCTTGCACTTTGCACAACCAAGAACACAAATTCAGTGCAAATTTATAATAAACTCCGCAGTTTATTCGACCTCCCATGCATAAGTTCATCTGGAACGTCCCGTGCAATCACAGCAGCTGCACCTTCCCTCCTACAGCATGAAGCCTTCTGAATCACTATATATTTTCATCCCGCTAGGCTGATATGTTTCGGCGATTTCTCCCACTCGCTCGCCTGCCTTGCTCTATGGATGCGCTCAGTTGTTACTCTATGGCCCATATAGCAGACGACGCGGGGGAAGCGGATGAGGTGCATCTAAATGTAAATGTCCATGGTTGTTGTGTGGGAGTGACCGGCCTTGTCGTGCTGAGATGAGGGGAATAAAGATGTGGTAATGTTTGGCGTGCAAACATCCAGGTGTTAGGGGCGGGCGTACAAGGAATTGTTGTGGTCGTAGTTCCTCGACAAGGCTACAGCTACTATGGTAAAGGATGGTTGTTAATGTGATCCGGCTCAAATTTCCAATCGCTGAAGAAAAACAAGACACTGACTGTCAAAAAGTTTTTAGATGTCTAGTGACGGGTGTGGTAAATCCACCACTGGAAACAACAGTACTGGATTTATAAATACTAGTATAAACTTTGCTCTAAATCGAGCAAAAAATATTACGTTTAGTTCACCAAACCAAATAAATCAATTAATAATGAATAATGAACACCCGTCCAATCCAATATTGTGATTATCAGTAAGCATACAAAACTACATTTATTTACAGCTGTATATTAAAGATTTTTAAAATGTTCAACACAATTCCAATGTTATTACAATGGGAAAATTTCAGATTTTAATTATGGATAGCGCCTTTAATTTTAGCCCAATTCTCATCAATTTTGGCGGAAACAGCTACAGACCGTGCCCTATTCAATGACACCAAAAACTTGAAAATCGGTTGAAAATAATTGTATGATGAGTAAAAAAAAAACTTTAGCGCACTAAATAAGTATAGATTTAAAAAAGCAAATGACATGATAATTGCGCTTTTATTATTTATTTATTTTTAGAAACCCGAGGAAGCAGAATTGATCGGTAAATAAGTAACTGAATTTTAATTGTTTGCATTAACTTTTTACTTAACTCATTAATTATTAACTTAATTCATTGACTTTAGCTTTTGTTTAGTAAACTTTAAATACCTTTAAACAAGGTCACACTATTAATCGGGTCGCTCTAGGTTGACTAATATGTCTAAAAAGGTTTACTTGCTTTTGTTTATTTAAATTTATTGGGTGACTGGGCACTCCAAAAAATCCTATTACCCTCTCAATTTCGTAGTCAATTATGAAATACAGTAGGCCTAGACCAACAGCGACTTTGAACCCCTTGGCCCAATTACACCACGTGCTGAGCTTCATGTATCCGTCACCGCTGTTGTTTATTGTTGCAGATTTTCACTATCGTGTAAGATATGTTTATTTAACACCCTGTAAGTTCATGCTCCAACGTTCACCTTCACTCCTCTCTCCTGACCTTCAGTTTATTCTTCCCAACAATTCACTTTTTCCATGAACTATTTTTACTTTTTAGACATTTATTTGATTTCATTTTAGTTTATGTGGTAATATACCTATTTTCCTTTTCACAATATCTCAACGATGTTTCAAAAACCCAAATTTCCATTTGGACCCTGCTTCTTATCCTCCTATAATCAGTGACGTTTTATAAGTTTTTTTTTTTCAATTAAGTATAAAAACATGTTTTTAACTCTGATTTTTTTAGGATTAATGAAAAACCTATTGTAAAACTAGAAGAAAATGGGAGTCACTAACTTCCCATACCGTCGGAGTAAAAAATTCACTGGATCTTCCTTATTGTGTTTGTGATTTCTACCCTAATAATTTAGAAGGGGTGTTTCTAAAATGTTTTATCAATCTTTTATAAATCCACGTAAAATTGACCTCTAAATACCATACAGCAATTTAGTCGATTTTAGCGAACAATATAACACTACATCCAACGTTATTGGATACAAAAATTAAAAACAAAAAACCTTATTTTCTGGCCTCGAAATTCACAATTGAAAATTACACTTAGAAGCAACTCTATTGCACCAGCTAAGAATAAAAAAATGAGTAATAGTTGGATTATTACAATTCCTTAAACAATACTAAAAATAGTGTCCTAATTTTTTTAACAAAATTAAAACTTAAAAAACTTAAACAACACTGTAAAATATTGTAAATCATCCCATAATAATCAGTCACAGTTTGTTCACAGGTGGGGAAATTCGAAACTTGTGAAACATGCTGATGAAATGGAGACATTTCTATGTATTATGGTGATCCACCGTTAAATAATTGTTTCTCATTATTACTTCATTACTGTCGTAAGTCTGAGCAGAACCGTTTAAATCGATTAGTTGAGCAAAACCTTGTCGTTGCTCCACCTACCAGCAACTGACTGAATAAGTGAACGGAATGGGCTAGATGTTGTGTACATAATAAGGAGAAAGTTATGTGATTTGATTACTTCATTGAATTAATAAACGCTCTTGTCCACAATAAGGCGAGTTGTATGTAAAGCAACAGTGATATAATTTTAACACGTATTCATAATAACTTCCCACCGATTATTTGCCTTTTTACGGAAGTAGCCTACTCAAAGGAAAAAGTTGCATTCTCACTTATTAAGTTAAAGTTCAACGACTAATTAAATACCTTTTTTAAAACTCAAATAGAAAGAAACACTAAAAACTATTTTAACTTTATAACGTTGAGTATTATTTTTTTGTATCAAGTGTTTTTAGGAGTGTGGGTTTGAGCTCTGGTAGTTATTTATAGCGGGTCTTCGGAAGTAAATTCTATAAATACAGTAGGTAAAACTTTTTGAAAAGTTCAATTTGTTCTAAGTTGAATTTGTACTCATTTTTTAAGGGACACATTTTGTTTGTCTAAATTTCGATATTACGAGTCTCAGGCAAGAGACCGAGTGTAATTCGAATTAAACCCAAAGACGTTCAGTAGGTAACGTCAGTGTTTCGTCTCCCACGCTTGATATTCCAGTACATTCCCTCTGAACTTACAACCTTAGGTTTCCATTCAGCTGTTGCACGACGCAAGTGACGCTAGGTTTCTCAGGTTATGTTTATGTATGCAGGGAGAGGAAGTGAAGAAGTAGATCAAGGTCTGCCGCTGGAGGCTGGAGTGTCATAAAGAAGACCCGACCCGCACCGGAGCCCCAGCGCAGGGCGCGTCTGTCATGACTGTCATGGCTTGTCGTCTGGGATTGTCTGTGTCTGTGATTACGGCAGAAATTGGCTAAATCGAAGTGATGAGACATCAGCGAATTTAGAGATGTACTGGTGAAATTACAAATTTATAACGTCTAAAAATCGCCCTCTGTTAGAAATTCGACTATAATGTTAGTTGATGATCTTGAACAATGTTCTTTTATGGTTTTACCAGTTTAGTTAAAAAATATTGTATATACCTAAAACATGTGTACTTCTTGATTTGCTATCACTTGTTTTGCAACAGCTGTCCAATAGTTTAATCAATTAATTGCTTCCAACGCGGTTAAACGATAAGAGTATTACAAAGATAAGATAGGGAAGTTTGTCCCCTGATGTTGATTGGTGCCATTTTACCCACGATTCCCGCCGCCGTTTCCTTGGTAACCAGCCCTTTATTTACACTTTCCTATCTATTATTTGCATATAAAAAACTATTATTTGCTATAAAAAATTGCATATTAAAATCTATTTGATCTTTCACTATAAAATAAAAAAATACTGGACATGAAGTATTGTTGATAAAATAAATACATATTCTAGATTGGCCCACTGAAATCGCATAAGGTCAGCAATTTGAGTTATTGTTATCAACAATGGTATTTGTATTAGGTTTAATAATGCTCCGAAGTGAGGCATCGATTTCAATCGATCGATTCATCAGCAACAGGAGATCCAGTGTAGCAGCCACTAGCCAGTAGCCCTGCGTGGTTGACGCGGGAGTGTCCCAGGGCGGCGCCCTCGAGCCGCTAATGTTCCCTTGTTAATATCGCGGGCGTGTCGCTCTCTATACGCGGGGGTGGAACCGGCCACGGAATGCGATACTATCGTATCGTATCGAAACGTGTCACCGGACTGAGATATCTTTACGTCAATAAACAAAGACAACTACCGTGTCGTGTTGTTAATTCTAATAATTTAAACGTTACCCTCGTACAGAAATCGTGCTAGTAAAATTAAATCTTATAAAAACACAGTTATTTGTTTAGCTCATTCGTAGTGTTGATCATCATATAATACATTCACTTTATCATACAGATAAGGCGTAAAACACAATAAGTGTGTTTTTACACGGTAAAATAAGTGTTGATTGAGTAACCCAGATCTCCGTGTACCCAGATCTCTTACAACGGGGGTTCTTTACTGCTGACTCCCTTGGTACTATAAAATTTTTTTACCTATTTTGCTATTGATAATTTTTTAACACTTTTTCATTAGTTTATACTGTTTACGCCTCCTGAGACATTTGCTGGGGAACGGGCCACATTGACTTCAACATTGACGGCTGACTTCAACATGTTCTCAGATAGCTTGCCGTAGTCAAGCAACTGATGGCTTACTAAAATACCTTACCGCGAGTCAAGCACGAGGATGACAAGAAAGAAAACTCATTTGCACTTCTAGCACCCATCTGTTACATAAAATATTAGCAAATAGGCTCAGAATCTATCCTATCGTTCCAATGAGGTCCAGTCCGTAACTATTTAATTAATTTTCTTCGTTGGTTTTGCGCAGAATCCAGCAAACTAGCGTCACATTACATTAACCCCCGCGCCACTCACCTATTTGCCTCTTCAATTTCTTACAACCCGGGATCATCGCACGATACATAAACCGCGTACGATATGCACGCGAGATCCGGTGTCCCGATAAGATACGGCTGATCGGTGTTTGTTCTGGTGCGCGTCTTATCGGCTGAGATCTTATCGGACATGATTGTGGCAGTGACACTGCACGGGGTAGCCGCCGCGGTCAGGGCCGCCCCGCGCCGGGATCACGTCGTGTCTTGATAACTGTCTCTATTACACACCGACTTGTTCACCGTGAACCGACACGATCAAATGTGTTTCACTCGATTGGCTTTCGATTTTAATTTCTTTAAGAAATCGAAAACAAAAACAATTACCATTTTATCAAATAGCGAACAAACATCGTGGTTGAATTTTCTCCGTGAATACCGGTAACTGTAAAATATTCACCAGTTAAATCAAATAATTACTGCCAAGGATCTCTAACAATATAAGTTATCAATGTTTACGTTTTTAATTTAAACTTATAATATGAGATTATTTTTTTGTTTAGATAAAAAACTATAATGCAGTATTATCAATTGATACAAACCTGTTTTACTCAACTTTGTTCAATTTATTGTCCCCTATGAAAAAGTTTTTATCTGGCCAGATATAAAATTCAGATCTGCCAGATTCTTCATAAATTTATGAAATACAAATGCCTTTTAATTCGATTTAAAAACACACGATTTTAATTTCAAAAGAATTAAAGTATTTATTATACCGCCTGCGGTTTTAAATCTGTCCATCAGTTAACAACTAATTTTTCGCACATTCATCATTTACAATTCTGTAACCGTTATACCCCTCATAAAAAAGTTTGCATCTGGCCTAATATAAACTTTAGATCTGCCACATCTGGTAGATAAGGTTTTCATCCCATAAAACCCTATCTGTCATATCTGGTAGATCAGGCATCCAGATATGGCACACAGATCTGGCAGATATGGCTCCCAGATCTGGGCTCATCCCATATCTGTATGCCAAATAAATATGGATGCCATATCTGGGCCAGATACACCAGATCAGGGTGCCATATCTGGACCTGATATGCCAGGTATGGGCCAGATATACCAGATAGGGTTTTTATGGGATGAAAACCTTATCTACCAGATGTGGCAGATCTAAATTTTATATTAGGCCAGATGCAAACTTTTTTATGAGGGGTATAACGGTTACAGAATTGTAAATGATGAATGTGCGAAAAATTAGTTGTTAACTGATGGACAGATTTAAAACCGCAGGCGGTATAATAAATACTTTAATTCTTTTGAAATTAAAATCGTGTATTTTTAAATCGAATTAAAAGGCATTTGTATTTTATAAATTTATGAAGAATGTGGTAATCGTATCAATGGGTGTAGTTTACTGCACCCCAGGGAAAAACTTGGAAGCTGAGGGAGATGTCGAGGTGCGCCGATGGTCAGGGCATTCCACAGCGGATTACCGTCGACCCTCGGAGGGGCAGGGTCGAGGTGCGCCGATAGCCGGTCGGGTGGCCTGTTCTCCATGTTTTGCTGCCACGCTGTTACTAAAATTCATTCCGAATTAAATATAAATGTTAGGTACGGTATGTTGTTATTTAAACTGTGGGAAAAGCCCTGTAAATAAATAGAAATGTTTATCACTATGGCGAAAAACGGGTTTATATTGGGTAAAATGGCGCAAATCAACAGGGGACAAAAATTAACATGTGTTGTTAGGTTATAGGTTAGGTTAGGTTATTTTTTTCTTGTATAGTTGACTGTAAATATTGATATTGATAAACAGTCAAGGTAATATTTTAATAACATGAACAAAAAACTGCATATGCATACGACATATTAAATTGTTATTCTTGAGTTGACTTTAAATATTGATACAGTATTGGTAAACAGTAAATGTAGCCTAATAATAATTAACACGAATAAGCAACGAATTGAAGGCAAATCTCAAACTGACCATCGGCGCACCTCGACCCTGCCTCCCGAGAGACCCAAACCAACTATCGGCGCACCTCAACCCTGGTTTTTATGATCCTGACTGACCATCGGCGCACCTCGACCCTGCCCGGAAGCTGAGACCGATCGATATGGCGCGATTAAAGCCATAATTCATACAGATTCCGCAGCTGTTCAAATTATTTGTTTTTGACCTAACGTTTCAATTCAATGATATTCAGGAAATGAGTGTGCTGCCGCAAAAACGAAAGACTATTCGCAGGTTGTGATAGAAGTTTCGGTCACATGAAGAAGAAACTTCAACTGCACTCCCCAATGTATTAGGGAATATCACACAGCCATGCGAAATTGTGAAAAAATAATGTGAAGCTTGTAGCAAAACCACCAATCTCGATTTACAGCATTTCTTTTGCTAAGATAAAGTTGTCATCAAAAACTTTCTTCTTAATTTCCATTTCTCCTTTTCGAATAATCTCGCACAAAATATCACTTCTGACGCTGACCATACGCCGACTATACTATAGACCATAACGACTGGTAGCTGGTAGATGTCGGATAGCGGGAGCCAGTTACATGCGGGGACAGAACTATCGGCGGGTGGAGATAAGCCGGGGTCATGGCGCGTGCGTCGTGTATCTGCCGTGGATCTGCGCATGCGCCGGGCTCGCCAGCTGGTAAACACGTGTCAACGGCGGTCTAATTGGCGGGAAACACAAACCGATGCCATCTAGCGGCGGCGAGGGGAACCGATAGTGTTTGAGCATTAGTTGTTTAAAAGTCAGCTGTTAAAACTGTGATTTGTACTGTGTCGTATGGTGGTGATGTTGCAGTGTCGTAAAATAAAGAGAAGATAGCCCCTTTCTTCTATAAAGTAGGTAGCAATAGTTTATCTGATTGGGCTGTCATCAAAGTGAAAATTACCAGATAGGCGATTGTTTTTAGTTCTGGTGACCTGGGTTAGCATTGATTCTGCCTTTCCGTACAGTTTGACAGATTTACCCCAAATTATGTTACTGTACAAATATATGGGTTTGAAAATGTCTAAAGTTTTTAAACCTTTACAATGAATATCCAGTTCAGTAGGTAGGATAGCAGACGTTAACTCAGGCTGAGAATCCAGTTTATTTATGGGTAGTACAATCAACGCACATAACAAAAAGGTTAAAGTTTTACAGTCTAAATGGCTGGAAAGAAGATTAAATTTATAATTGTACAAAGTGTACACAACAATGCTGGATGAATACTTCCAACACTTCGTTATCCCCCTCACTAACCTGCCTTCATTCTATAAAAATATCCCTCCTAAATGATAGTTCTTTTCAAGAAAAAGCTCAGTTCAGCAGACACTTCATAACAGAACAGCAAGTTCTAGTAATATTGATGGGCATCGAACCCTTCTTCTACTTTATGAGACCCAGGATCCAGTTACAGTTGCACTCCTAAACCTTTCTCCATCCACCATCCACTGTGCTGCTCTCTGAAAGACTTGCCGAACTTCCACATGCCATTGCGGTGATCTATCTAGCCGTTACAGCTCGCGGATAGCAGACCTCCCGCACCGGCGCGGCCCCGGCGCCCCACGGGGACGCCGAACATTATGGGGCCGGCCGCCGGAATTTGGCCACGGCGATTCATCAGTTGCAAATAAGACGGGGTTGTTCGGTCGTTACGGATCTTGTCGGGATTAAATTTAACTCTGTTTATTAGCCTTGTTTTCCCGTTGAGCTACATGAGTGGAGGAACAACAGCGTTGTGAACATTTTGACCCGGGTGCTCCTAAAAGGATAAGGGGAACATTCGTTAGTTGAAATCCAATAGGTATCGTACACTAGTAGCGTTCCACTTGGAGATTCTTGATCATCAGTAAAAAACCAATAGCCTTCTTTTCGCTGTGAAAATGTTTAGACCAAACCGTTGTCTAATTTACAGAACAGTCTTGACCGGGCCTCGCTCGTTGGTTTTAATTTGCTTTTGTCATAGTGTCTAGTGTCATATAGTCGGGGGCAATAGAACAGGCGGGTGAAGGTCAAGCTAATTAACATGTAGTCAAATGAGTAAAAATCAACTGGCTTATTTAAAGACTTGACCTTGACACGCCTGTTCTATTGCCCCCGACTATAGTAATCAGTCTATTAGATTTACAAGCACCAAGAACCAACTATACCCCATCATAGTTAACAGCCGTTTCAAAACAATAAAAGTAGCGTTATTTAAATGTTGTTTACTTTTCGTTGTCATTACGTTGCCAAAATGACAACCCATTTCGTTACCCTTTGGCAACCCTTAAGACCAATGTTCAAGATTACAATTAAACTTAATTTTAGACAAAATTCAATTTTTCCTGGGGTTGAGGCTGTTTCTAAACTTATTTTAGACCAAAACACTCTTTAATGCAAAGTATAACCAAATCTACCCTCTAGTTATCGTGATCGTGGAAAATACATCGCCACAGACACTCCAGGTATTATAGTATAGGACTGTAAATCGGACCACGCAAAATATAAATGTTTTGCAAAAAAATCTTTTGACCACATATATATTGAGGGAACACTTTCAGTTTACCGTTTGGAAAATACGCAAACAGTTAAAGAAGGTTGTATTTTTTTAACAGCAGAACAAAGGTTGTTCTTTTAACCAGTTATTGATTACCTCTAATCAGTTTCAAAAATTTATCTTTAAAGAGTCAACGATTTTCCTCAACATATTTTACTTAAGAAAAAAATTGCCCATTTCGTATGTAAATCCGCCACCCCCCTTTAGCTGAATAGTTGTGACCAAATGACCTCCATCGTAAAACCTACCTTAAGCTAGTTGCTTCAAAAGTTCAAGCATTATCCCTCCATCGTCTGCTTTAAGAAAAAAATAAAACCTTTTCCCAACGGAAGCCTTATTTAGTGACGTAAATAACGTTTTACGAACCTCTTAACGGTTGCAGGTGGTAAACTGTGGGCAAAAACCACGCCCGACCTATTGCTAGAAGGATACCGCTTCAGTCTCCAGCATCCTTATGATCTACACTTTACATCCAAACAACTCCGTTCGCTGCAGCGCCCACGATTTACAGCTTGGAAAGCCAGTAGCTCATGCTGCGGGGCTTCGCCCTCTATTACAGGCCATCAGGGGACTAGAACGGTCGTACGTCAGTGTTGGCGCTGGTAACAACGCGCTGACAGTTACTGTGGTCTGTTGAACTTGTAAATCAGCATCAACCCACGACTGTTGGCCACTGGGTCACCTCGGCAGTGGGGTAGTGGGGTCGGCAATGAAGGGGTGGGACGAGATGAAAGGTTCAGCACTATGTCCTAGATGGTTGACAGCTTTGGGGGAATGGATTTTTACGCATTGTGATATCAAAGAGAATATGTTGAGCCGTTGCTTTCCTACTTAGTTATTTAGACCACAATGTATAACGAAATAAATAAGATATATGGAATAATACCATTTACCATGCATGATACCTCTGGAAGCTGTTAAATGAATAAGTTGCTATGGTAAATGTTTGTAAGATAGAGATTGCATGTAATGTAAAGTAAAATATCTAAAATTGTTCGAAAGAAACATTATTTAAGCACATGATGTTTTTGCGATACGCACAACCTTGTTGCAAGCAAAGTTTATTGCTAGCAGAGTTAACAACTGTCTCCGAGTGATACTGATCAATAAATAGTACCTTATGTTTTTCGCGTCACATCAATAATCACTTGAAAACTATAAAAACTGTTTATTTTATTAACTCGCTTTCAAACTAATTTTTACGATGTGAAAATATTTATAAGAAATGTTGTAGAAAAATTGAAAACTATTTTTGAATTATTTTACATCGAATCTCATAATACATTACTACAGAATGCTAAATTTGTGTAAATAAAAATAAATTCACTGTATTAAAACATGTTATTTCTCTTTTGCAGGTAATGCAGTATGCCACCCCAAACAAAAGAGTAAGTGTGTTTCACCACTGTAGTTCCATGATCGGTACTGTCCACGGTTGTGACCATTACTCGTGTCGTTGTGTTTTCCTAGAGAGTTTGCGAGGGTGTTGACTCCGGCTAGCGGGTCCGGGTTAATGAGCAGATCCGGGGATAATATGGTCTCGTATTATGATAATGAGCCGAAGAGATGCGAGTCGTGCTGTCCATCCCTCCACCACCGCCTCCATTACCGTCAAATGCGAGGAGAATCCGGAGACTTCTGTTTGGCCGCACGTTCAAGTCTCCGCCGTAACATATATACATTTCCGTTTAAAGTGTGTAATTGGCTATGCAGTTGTGTATGGTGACTTCCAACTTATCTTCAGTTTCCTAATTTAACCTTTATTGTCATTTATTGTGAACATTATGTCTCTTCTGTTTCGCCTGACGTTGAAGTCTCCGGTATATCTTTAGAAATTTCGTTTATGCCAGTAATGTGGTGTGATTTTTTTTGGGGGGGGGGGGCACTCATTCTGTCAAATTCCTGTCTTAAAAGTGAGTTCCAATTTTTCCTCAGTTTGTCAGTATAACCTGAATTACAGTTCAAATCAAGGAGAATCCTGCGACTTTTGTTTGGATACGCGTTGATGTCGTCGGTGTAGGCTATACACGACCTTTTGACAATTCCGTTTCTACCTAAAAATTTTATGCCATTGATATAAGCGTGTGATTAAAATTTGTCTTCAAATTTTTATGACAACCTCCTTTATCACTGAATGGAATGCAAGGATAGTCCTGTGACTTATGGGCACTCTCAGAGCCCAAAAGCCAAAGTGAGGGTTGTGAGTAATGAACATTATTAGGCGTTGAAGTTTCCAACTTAACTATCGACCTTTTAATGTCTAACTGTTTCGTAGCTTAAGAGACTTGTAAGATGTACATATTAAGTGTTTGAACTTTTTTCAGTTTTCCAGGAATACCCTCAAAACAGTCATACGTGTGAGGAGAATTCAACGACATTTTGCCCAACTTTGACATCACTCGCGTTTTCACATTTCTGTTTCTACCTGCAATGGGCTGACGGAAGTAGGAATGTGCTGTGTATTACAAATTTTCTTCAGTTAGTAAGGATAACCATTATTACCGTCTAATGCGTGAGTTATTGGACTTACTTCTAGATTCTCTTTTCTCCCTGCAATGAGCAATAGATATACTGTACAGATTATTCTGTTTCCTCCTCAATTTACCAGGGCAATCTTCATTATTTTTAAATGTTTTTTTTCATGTTTAAAGGTAATTGTTTTGCTTTAGATGGGATCTTTGTCATAGCGTTGCCTTTTTAAGCTATAGAAATCTATGATGCTGGTGTAGTGTTGGATGGTATGTTCAAAATTCGTTTTGTCAGTTTGTCATGATTCTTATTATTTAACCAAGCGAAGGGAAACGCTGCTGCTACTGTAATTGTGTTTCATCTGGCGTTAAAGGAATTTGTCTAACTTTCGATATTTATATCTAATATGAGCTAAGAGTATTAAGTGCGATATAATTCCTCTTTATTTTGTTAGAATAACTCCCAATAATTTTGAATACGAAGGAGGAAATCTTGCATTATCTGTATCAATCCAACTTAAAGTTTTAAGCGGACTTTTCCAATTATTTTCTTCCATTGGAAGGTATGATTATGTACTTTGTGGTTCAATTTCCCAATAGCTCTACCGATTAAACTGTATAACCGTATTATGCCTCGAGGACATTAAACGACATGTTTCATCCGCAGAGTCTAGTGTTACGTTAATCATGTGTCATCTAACTGTGTATATATGAGTGTAGTATATATGAGTGTCAGTCATGGTCTAATTCATCCATTTCATAGAGATTTTTTCCTGCGTCAACCTAGAAGAAATGTGGCCTCTAGAGAAAGGTCTCTGGTGTATATCTTGTCTACTCACTATCAATATTAGGAACGCCAAAGGAAATTTACCAACAAGCTTATAACCCAAGCTTATAAGTCTAAATGTTTTATATACGGTCGATTACCCTAGGATAAAATGAGAAGACAAACGGGGGCTAGCCGGTCGCAAGACACCTGTTAGCCGACTTGTATTACACTTGTGGGCGGGGACGCCTGATGGGATCTGAGCCCTGCGCCGATATATCAACAGAATGAACGAGAGCAGCCACTATGACGGCCACTAATTGTGGCCAGCCCTGTCTGCCACTAATTGTGCCACTAATTGCATCTGGTGATATCATCGACTCCTCCACTCGTGGTGTCAGTTTCACCCGCAATCTGCGCCATCTCTCGTAACTTGCCCCTGAACATTCCTTCGATCAGAGATGAAGAGTTGTTTGTAATTCGTTCTATCTTATGTGTAGCTCAAACTTCTCAGAGAGCAAAAGGATGAACCCTTGACCTCGGTTTCCATAGTTATTGCGTCTATCTTGCAAATCATCAGGATGGAAACAAATGTAATAGATGGTCTGTCATGTTGTACAAGACTATATTAAAGGCTGAGTTCAAGTAATATAGTTTGAATACGGGATAGACATAAAGGGAATTTGAAAGACTTAAGTGATCGTTCATTTATACGATATGTTTCACCTGACACATCACTGAACATGCACTGTTTAACTGTTGCCACAATGCCTTCAGCAAGGTCATCGAGACTGAACTAGACCTAGACCTATCATGTCAAAGAACTCGTTGATGCACTACCTCTTTGCAGTCGTGTAGACACGGCAATGCGTGTAAAATAACCAGAGCTATTGCCAATGCAACGGTCCAGACTTGTCGGAGCAGTACATACCGTACAGGCATTGTGGACAGAACTAGAGCTATCATGTAGTCCAGACCGGAGCTGTCCCGTCGTCTCGGGCGCCGAACTGCTATAGCTATACGCGGAACGCAGGAATGGGTAACCGTTTATCTGATTTGTAGCGAGTGTTGAGTTTTTCTCGTCGCCGTAATTAGAATCAATTTGAAGTGCGGAAGTCTCTGCGACATTCTAGCGCAGCCTGTTCCAGGTTCCGCGAACCCCGGCGTCTTTGTGACGCGCCGCGCCGTCGTTAGTGAATCTTCTACAAGAGGAATCTGAGGAAGACTTGCAGTTTTTCAACTTTGCAGTTTTGCTTGTCAATGTTGTTTAGCTGGTGGAAATATAGTGGAATCTTTAGAAAGAATATAAGATCAATAATTGATAGAACAAATATGTTTAAATTGACTACACTTCTATCGGTGACCCTCTTTTGCTTACCTAGCGACCAAGGTTTCAAACCTCAAAGGTTCATTTCCAGCTAAGAACATCAATTGTCCATTGTCGACTTAATCCAGTTGGGAGAAGCTTACACATCTTTATTTTCTTAGCATATTAATAAAATTATTTCGTCCTACAAATGTATTTAATGCAGTGTTGAAATTAAACATCTTAAAGTGACAACCCCTCATGTACTAGTGGATACAGGAATTGATGTTCTTAGCTATAAAATGAACCTTTAAAGTTTGAAACCTTGGTCGCTAGATAACCAAAATAGGATTACTGAAAGAAGCTCAGGTAATTTAAACTTTTGTTTACGTCAATAACATTTCATTTTTAGAACAGTAGATAGCCTACAGAAAACTTCGTTCGTATTGGTATGTACATACGAATACTTCCCTTTTCATTCTAAATTGGAAGAGAAAGATCAAATGAATTTCGATGATTTGTTGAAACGAAATAGGACCAGGTATTTGTCATAAATCACTCATTATCATCTTGATAGGAAATGAGGTTTTAATTAGTTTCAGATTGGTAAAAAATTATTTATGCACCAATATTCACCATTATCCACTCGCCATAAAAAATAGTATCCGCCATATTAATTTAGTGTTTTACAACACTAAAGTAATATTTCCATTTTTTAAGTAATATCCTTAAACATTCTCAATTTAAACTGTCAAAAAGAAACATTTTAACTTACTTTTTACTAAGTAAGATTTTGAATTGTTAGTTGGAAATACAAAACCAAATTCATCAAATTCTAATAGTATATCGATGTTACATTGAAATAGGAAACACTTAGTAATTCGCTTATTTATCGACGTACCTTGATCAAACTTTTTATGTACGTGTACCGTAAACGCACTCATAGGCTCGGATATTTCTACCACAATAAGACTAATGGTTTTATCTTAACTCGTTGAATGCGCTACATGTGAAATCATAATTGGTAGCCCCAGCAACTGCGGGGCGATGTTCTGGGAAGAGCCACGGCTGCAGCCCTGGGAAGGACGTAGTTGATGGGACGTCCGACCATCTCGTTCTTGCTCTCGTTTTTCTCGAAGGTACATTTCCGAGCGACATTCCAGCCCCGGCTCCAGTTTAAATGTCACAATATCAGCTGTAAAAGTTCATTAGTCAAATGGTCGACCTTCTCGCGTCCTTAGCCTACCATTGCGCCCCTTTATCGCCCGGCTCTGCGATTCACCCGCGTCTGATTGATGTTTTTACTGGGCGACTCCAGCTGTAAATCGTGTAGCAAGTGTTCCGCGAACTGCCCGGACGAGACGGGACGATCGGCGGGGTCGTGGAATGTTGATGGGGAATGGAGAGACGAGAAATGGACGTGAACCTTGGAGGAGAAAAGTTTTGTCAGTATTCAACAATTGAAAAGTAACACAATTCTGAAGAACATGGATATTTATTGGAACATCGATGTGCCTGTGAAAATGATTTAACTATCCAAAATTTCAAACTAACCCGATTTCTCGATTTGTTTTGTGCTTGGGACAAAAGAAAACTTATGGCTATAGTTTTTGGGTTTCACTCACCTATTTAGGATGTCGTCAGCTTGGGACTTGTCAGGTACCGTACAAAAAACACAACACACACACGAAACACGAAAAAAACACTTATCGTCCCAAAAACTAACGAGAAACACCGACGTTTCGCGGGACCGAAACTATGATTAAACGTCCCGCTTCCTCAGGGTAGTCTTGAAATTTTATTTTTGTCCCGCACGCGGGCCGAACGCCTAACCACGACTCGTGGCCGAACGCCTAACCACGAGTCGTGGTTAGGCGTTCGGCCCGCGTGCGGGACAAAAATAAAATTTCAAGACTACCCTGAGGAAGCGGGACGTTTAATCATAGCTTCGGTCCCGCGAAACGTCGGTGTTTCTCGTTAGTTTTTGGGACGATAAGTGTTTTTTTTCGTGTTTCGTGTTTGTGTTGTGTTTTTTGTACGGTACCTGAAAAGTCCCAAGCTGACGACATCCTAAATAGGTGAGTGAAACCCAAAAACTATAGCCATAATTGAAGCCACCTCACCAAAAAACATGTCATTCAGAAACAAAAGAAAACTTAAAGATGATTTAGAATAAGAATTTTTTTTGGCGACCATGAAAGTCGGCACCAAAACCTGTCCATCGGCAAAAATCATCGAAGCGTTATTAATGCCACAATGAAAGTCGGCACCAGGAAGGTTTTGCAGTGGCCTCAGGTAGTCTCCCCTGCACAGCGCCGTCTTACCCCTATTTCTCTTGTCTTTTGCCCCCTTGCTAACTCTCTCACCACTTCCCTTAGATCAGTGCAGGGTTCAGCTCAATTGATGATTTTGAACATAATAAGTTAAACAATCCAGTAACATCATTTTGTAACGATGAATTTTAGCTTTTACAAACCGGAATCTATTAGATACATTTGTCTAAAATATAATAAGAGTTGTCACGATTTATTCATATTATCGTGTAATATATGTTGTGATCAAAGTTTTATCAACAAATAACATGAAAATCACAAGTATGGAGAGTAAAAAATGTATACTTAACTATACGTTAATAAAACCATTAATTTAAGGATGTTTCCTAAATTGTGTAGTTAGTCAATAAAATATATTCTAGATTAATATCGTCTACACAGCCTGTAATTTTATGCAAATAAGCCCTGTCCGTGAGTTGGTAATGGTATTGGGGGTTTCAAGTTATCACAGGGGGTAACGTTCAGAGAGTGAATAGAGATGACGTGGTATGAGCGTGAGGGGAGAAAAGTGGAAGGAGGAACCGGCGTGGCAGGTGCCGACTTTCATGGTGTCATGGCGGCCGCTCCCGGGACTGGTGCCGACTTTCATTGTTTTTTATAGCGACTAAGAACTGGTGCCGACTTCCGTGGTCCCGTTTTTTTAACTATCCGTAGATAGCTTCATGATGGTACATTTTGAAAATTTCCGTGATAATGTTCATAATAAAATATTCCACAAACAATCTGGTTTTCTCTAGAGTAGGTCATAGTATCTTCATTTCTACTTTTCCATTCTCGGCTTATGCATAGAGTAAAAATATATTGCCTATTCCCCTTATAGCATCTCTTGCCATATGCGGATTGATTCTTTTATTGTTCTGTGTTGAGTTATAGTGATACCGCCAGTAGTAACACTTTTCTTAGAATTCACCCTTTCGCAATAATATTCTGTTATAAATCAAGTACTTGCTTTTAACAACCTTGATGTTAGCACCATAAGTAGTCATCAGTTAAAATCAAAGCATTCCTCGAAACTCCTTTAGATTTGAGATTTATTTTCACATTCGTGTTCATCAGATTTGTGGTTACATCTGTCACATTAAATCCCTGATTCTCGATTCTTTTGCGCTTTCCGTTTATTTAACGTCTGGTCTCACATAAACACGTTCTCCATCATTATATTAAATTTGCTGTTTACACTAACTGACATGATTACATTTTACGATTGTCACAATGAAATTTTGACCAGTTGCCTTGAACACAAACTAGTACAGCCCTTACAGAGGGGAGTTTTACCCGATTCCCTTTCAACCCGCGCATGCGCCGTAACAACGCCTGCGCAGGTGGACCGTCTCGCTCCAGTCCGCTCCAAGTCGCAGTCATAACCGCCGAAACAACGCCGCCGTTCACCGTTTACGGCCGTATTAATCATCCCGTTTCGCTCCGTCCCGCCGCGACGGTCGTTCCATTACCGGCCCTTGTTTGTGTGCGGGGAATGAAAATACTGCAGTCGGCCAACGCTCGTTCTTTAAAAATTGGTTTGGTGCTGGCACCGCCAGCACATTTAAATGAATACCTAAATGTGTATGTTTGATATTTCCATTTAAAAGCTCTGAATATATACGTGGTTAGTGCTAACTTCTGTTTAGTTTTGCAGATCAACTTCCAATACCGTAAATTCGAGAAGAATCCTGCGACTTCTGTTTCATTCAGCGTTAAAGTCTCCAGTGTAACTTTCGTAATTTAAGTTTTGACATGAAATAGACATATACTATAGGCTTAAAGGCTAGGATAGGATGGCTCAAACCAAAGATCTTACTTCAAACCATAGTTACATATTGGTTAACGGACTGCAGAGTTAATAGTAAACATTATATCTATGAAATTTGATTTGTTTATCGATATTCAAACTGTGTTAATGCTCATAGGTTGTTTAAAAGGATTCAAAGTTTCAATCTTTAACGCCTTCCAGTAAAATTTTACGAAATGATTTGTGAATCTACAATATACTCACCAATTTTTTTCAAGATTAAAAAAAAAACGAGTTGTTAAATTTGCTTCGATTTTTTTAAAAATATTGTTTTACAACCACGTTGTTGAATTATTAGCATTTAAATATAAAATCAACGAATTATTGACGGTATTTTTTTTTGGTTGAACTCTGAGTATAAAATACATAGTGAAAGCATTATTTATTCAATCGACGCTAAATAGGAAGTCATATAAATGTTTCCCACCGTGTAATGTAAAGGCAGACATCTCCGAGTACATCTGCAGAAGCGTTGGTTGTTGAGTACCAGAGACCCAATGATCTCAGTGGCAGAGGTAGTAAATCTGAATGTCAAGGGGTTGTGTTAATGGCTCCCTCAAGGCTGCTTCGGATGTGTGCAATGTGCATCCGCCTTGCGTGAACTCATTGTAACCCACAGTTCTAAGCAAATAGATCTTGTTGGTCGTGAAGATAAATCAATACTTGATACTAAAATATCTGAAGGTGTCTGCAAACTCATTGTTGCAACTATAATGCGAAACCCGATCTTTGTTGGGCGGGAAGATGAATTTGCTGGTGAACATTCCTAAATGTGTCAGTCTCTCTCAGAAATGGTAAATAATTAAAATGGCCCTTTTGCTGTACTGTGTTATTGATGAGGCAAATGTGTATTTACAGTTGGTTGATTTGTACAATAGAAATATTGAAGACTTATACCAACTTTGCCCAGTTTTAATTTGATAATGATGATCTTCTTTAATAAAATACAGTACTCGAGATGACCTACAAAATTGTCTTTAACAAGTAACTAAGTTCTGGTCTTATATAATTTTGAAGGTGTGTAATTCTATAAAAGTTACATGGCATAAGAACAAGAATGATTAACCTTTTCAATGTCATTTTCACTCTTTTTCATTTGAGAATGAAACACTCAATTCAATGATTACTTCATTCTGAATTAAAAACTTAAAATGCTCACGTTGCTTGATTTTCATTACTCATGAAATAGGACTATTGGAGTGGCACCACATATCCTATATATGCCAATTGTAGACATCTGTAGGTCTGTACGTTCATTGAAATAGTCTCAACAGGAAATTCCTCGTAACTTAAGAAAAGACCCCACTTGTAATTGGTCTGGAGAAACCGAAACGAATGCAGTCGATCGGTAGTGCACTGCATAGCAGGGACCTGAGTCAGCGCAAACATCTCGAGGCTCCATGAGTCACAGTCCGGCATCCGACGGGGCCGAGCGGCGAGTGACTCAGTCCTGCGGAAACTCACTTTCGTTATGCACTGTTACATGACTTGTTTGTAAACAAAACCTGGAGTCAAGAAAATAACAACATATGAAAAAGTAATAGTACAGTAATTTAAATGATCTAATCATATATACATTTCATACTTTAAGTGTTAAATTTACATTGAGTATATTTAGATAGCATTGTCAAAAATAATTCAAAATTTTCCAACATTATAAAGAGACTCAATTATTGTGTGTACCCTTAATAGAATGATGACGAGAGATTAAAGGGTTTATTTGGAAATCGAACCCAAAGACATTCTTAGACATTCAAAGACCCATTTTACATTCTTCCCTAATAACTCCCAGAAAGTTTTATTCTTTGATAATATTGATTTATTCATTCAAAACTTGCCTCTAGTTATAATAAGCCTACACAACAATTAGGGAACACCACAACAGAAGCAGTATACACTAATGTAATTTTACCCATAACACAACACCACAGTTTATTTAGGTAGATGAACCTTGCCCCTTTGTATATATAGTGTCAAGATGAGCCTTTCTGATGTTTGTATGCCATATGAAGGATGTTTAGAATTTTCCATCCCAACTGCGAAACACTATTTCTAATTGTAGGCCTACCAAGATAATGTACATTGATAATATCCAGCAAGAGAACTTAGAAATTATAAAAAATACCAAATATTTTGAGAATAAATCAATCTTGCCCTCTTATTACCAAATTGTTTTTCAGTTGCCCAATCGCCCATCCAAGTAGCCCACACTTTAGAAGATCCTCAGCCGGCCGTAGCGCACGTCGCCGCCTTGTCCAGCTGGGAGGAATGCGCCTGTCGCAACTCCATATCCGCGCCCAGCCTCGCAGCCACACACGGCGACACCGACACCTCTCCATCGTTTATGGCGTCCACTTGGCACAAAACTTAAGGCTTTCCACGATTTACGGCTGTCCTTTGCTCTCTGGACATTTAGTGACGTCTAGGCTGTCGCTAAATGTGACCTTTAAATGAGAAGGTATCAGTTACCGTTGTGATGTAGTGGCGTATTATTGAGGATTTTTAAATGTTGCAATCGTGGTTTATTCACTGTGACGAGATCCTTGCAACACATAGAAGTAAGGTTTACATACGTTGAACAAGAACATTGATATTATTTCTGCGTGCCTTATAAGTCAGAATAGATCTTTATTCATATGTGTTTTATAGTTGAAGAAACCTTGTGACGGTTAAAGTACAGTGAAATTTACAGGAAAAATAGGTAGTAAACCTTTGCATCGATCGATCTCTCTAAGAAATCCCCCTTGATAGGTGGAAAATTTTTTGAACAGATAAAGGTTTATGGAAACATGTTAATGTAAAAAAAACCGAAAAATTGTATATGAAACTTAATAAATAGTTTAAAAACTAACGCTAAGAAATTGTGGGATCGCAAACAACGAGGATCGAGGACAGCAAACCATAGACCAAGCGTAAGGGCATTTGAGTCACTTTATACTTGACATCTCGTCACGGCCTAAAGGGTTCGGTAATTTCGAACGCCGGCGTGTCAATATCCACGGACTGCAGTCAGTCAGAAAGTGGAAATGGAGGAATACAAACGGTCTCATTCGGAAACGAGTATAAGGGAAAAGATCGAGGACTACGGTGAACGAGGGAGGGAAAGTTGAAAGACTTATTCTTAACGTATTACAAGTATATAGAATGAAGAAAGCTAGTTAGTAGAAGCCAGAATTTCAAATTCCAAATACTGTATGTAAACGCTATAAAGACCTCAGAAATAACAATTAGTGTCGCATGAACCGACAGCCACAAAAACATGGAAGAGGGATTTTAGGGACTATAAGGTGGACTAGTGTGGGGGATTTGAGGGGTACAGAATACCCAAACTTTCCCTCAAAGTCTTAGAACCATTTAAGAAAAGTCCAATAAGCGTGCTATGGTGAACGAGAAAAGAAAATTTTGGGTCAAAACATCACAAAAAATAGCTCAAAAACATTGAAAGCGGGCAATCCAAGGTAAAAGAACCACAGTCCATCAGTGAGGGAAGATGAGGGAGTTGTGAACACTCAAACTTGAGGGAATCAGGAATGACAACCAGTGGGGCTAAGACCGAGGACCACGGTGGACGAGGAAGGGGAAGTTGAGGGAGTCGTGACCTTGCGGTGTCGTTGGCCGCTGCATTAATCAATGCAAGAACCAGTTCTAGTGCAGAACATGCTCTACTAATTACCCAGAGACAGATCCCTCAGATAGACCGGTATCTGGTACATACACGGCACATCATTTACTGTATCACGTGACATCATGCGTGCCATAGCCCGGGGCATCCCGTAGGGTGGCAGCGTTGCTAAACCACTAACAGAGTTTTAACGAAAATATTCAGAAACTCATATTAATATAGAAAATCTTGTGTATTTACTTCATTCGGGTATTCTTGGGAGTTCATTTAGTGTCGCAGAAAAAGTCTAGAGTTGGAACTCTGGCCAGGAAAATCGGAGATGAAATTAATTTTTTTAAAGTGTCAACCCGATAAAATGAGATATAATTATGAAAACAGAGTGCAAACTATGGACCTTGAACATTTATGTATATGCAAAATGGAGTTTGTATTTAAAAATTTAAAAAAACCTGGAAAACCCAAAGTTTGTGAAAAAATATAAGACGGCAATCGAATTCTGCTAGGGGATTCTCTAGGGGATTAAGGAAAGTTTAAGAGATATGAAATTAAAATATTTTAGAAATTATGTTATTCTAGACTGTTATTAACAAAATAATTTTTAGGACATTGGTTTCTTAAGGAAAGCACTATTTAGATTCGACCCTGATTCTTCTTTAGTAGACATAGTCGAGTTAAATAAATCCATTTTATAAGTTGATGTATTTGTTGCTCTCCATCGTCCAAAAATATTTTCCTTTTAAATTCTTTTCTCCGACTTAAGTCCACCCGCGGACCCAGCAACAATAGCCCCTCAGTCCAGGTCAGAGACGTGAATGGCCCACGGTGCCTCGACACTCAAGTTGGCAATCTGACAAGGCCAGAACATGATCTATTATACATCAGTCAGCTGATTAATTGGAACAAGACTCCCGCCATTCCGGAGTGACAGTCGGCCACTGTCTGCTGCCAACTGGGCGACGTTTTAGAGACAATTTCCTGGTTATTATTGCCTCACTTATGTCTTGTCAAGAATATCAGTATTGAGTTTTCAAGGCAATAAATTTGGAACAAGTTGCATCATTAATTACTTGGTGGTTTACTTTTTTAGTTGGCAGTTTGCCAACGTTCACATCGTAATGGTGTGGCTCAGGGCACAATGTAGAGGATGTATGCCATCATCATGTAAAAACTTGTCAGAAAACAATAAAGTCTCTTTAACTGCCATGCCACTGATGCCGTTGCCCGTTGCTGTCATTGATTATTGAATTACGAAACTATTTTTAGTCATTTAATATACAAATTATATGAATATAAATTAATCTTGTTCTTGTGTTGTATTTTTTTTGAAAACAGTGACATTATTACATCCGAATCAATTGTGATAAAAACTGTATGTTAGATTAATGTCGGTCAACGTCAATCCTTTACATTTATAAAAAAAATCCTCTGAATCATTTTATTTTGCCACGTGTTTTTAGTGTTATTATGAATCTTGTATTTACTATTTGTTATTTATTTTGGTTTTGGAAAGGACATAACGATTTTTGATACTCAAACGACACCACTAATCATGCCCTAAAACCCAAATGAAAATGTATTACCAAAGCTTGAACACCTCTTCTCATAAAGAGTCGCGTGACCTCTAGAATCACAATGGAGATGTAGTTTTCTTCAGAAGAAAAGAGATCGGTTGGCCGGGAGAGTGTTTTATATGGTAATGCGGCGCAGGTGGCATCACTCATCCGGCTGAGCGCTGAGCCAGTTTCCCCAGTGGCTCCCACGCCCACGTCCAGGAAGAGGAGGGTAGGGAAGGTCATGGATGTGACCTCAGTACCTCCGCCCTCTCACCCCGGGAATCTTCAAGGGCATTGTCCCTGAGCACGATTAAATACATCTAGTTCTTATCTTGTAATTCTTCCGTTATATTTTTTGGGATATTTTGAGTCATATCGACATTTGATGGTTATTTACTTTTGAGAGAGCATTTTCCCGTGTTCTGCGTTTAGTTCGACTTTATATAGGCAAATCCAGGGTTTGAAAAGGCAAACCCAGAGTTTAAAAAGGCAATACGACTACGATTAACTTATTACGATTAACCCAAGCTGGTAGTATTACAGGTTTATCGTCGATGGTAGTAACATCATCGAAGGTTCTTTACACATAACACTTTATGCATTTGGTTAAACTTTGCTGCCAGCTTTGCCTTGCACTATACTGACGCCACTTAAGACGGTTATGGTGAATTTGTACGACGAGTGAACTCACTATGATGTACAATGAGTCACATTTTTAGCTTTATTTCTTATCAATGACCCTCTTTTGTCAGGCTCATTACTTGGTTGTTGAAAGACCAATGGAAATTGTGTTTCGTTTTGGTGACAATTTGGTAGAATTTTGAAAGGGCTCAAACTGGCGCTCAATGATACTTTATACTATCCAGCTACATTTCTAAGTTAAGGAAAATTTTGAAAGGGAAATCTAATTAAACCAAAAGTCCACGGAAAGCACGAGTAGTCTGTACTGCGACTGCGAGTCTTAAATTTAGAGCAAGAAAATGTATTACCCTCCATGGATATAAATACACCGGCAAGATAAAATGTTAATATCAGCATATGTTGTCTAATGAGGCTCGTGAGGAAAAGACAGTTGCTGTTAAAACTTAAATGGTGTCTAACTCTAAGGTGCACGCTAATGCCATAAAATGTGACCTCCGCTCCTTTTGTCTCCCCATGCACGCCCCTTTGCCCTGCGTGCTCATTGCGACCTCGCTATAACAACAATGAGTGTATGGTCTGTTTTGTAATCAAAGCAATCAAGGATTTATGTCCTTATGACATATTTTTTTCCCGATAGTTCTCTGAAGCGAAATGTCAAAGAGGCTTAAAAACAGAATCTTGGCGTGCATTGCACTTAACTAGAAGCTGGGCAGGATCGTACTAATCAAGATCGTCCAGAAAATAAAAGACAATTCAATCGGTATTGTCAGTGGCCCCATGATATATCAGTGCTGGGGGCCAATACTGCTTGTTACTGTATGATTTAACGGCAAGCCCCGCCGACTATGCTCTAATGATGACAATTACATAGCACAACAATGGGGCACATATATTGTGCTCTGATATACTACGCGGTGTACTTGTGTCTCGCAGACCCGGCTTTGAATCATTCATTCATTCCAGGGTCAATAAACTCCGTTTCTGCGAATGCGATTGGAAATATTTGTAGAGAGTAAAATTTCAGGGTGGGATAGGTTGAGTCGATTGGCTTTTTAGAATGTTGAGATTAATAAAATGGGATTTAAAGAATATAAAATCTTGTGGTGAAATTGTTTAATTCAAATTCTTCTTTGTCCTTACAGACCTCTAAGTATTGTTTGCGTGTGCACATACAGCCTTGACACTCACTGCTCTTCGTGCTTACCAAGAGTTGATTACCAGGCAAAACTGTAAAATGAAGGCGTGATCATAATTTCAAACAACAACTTAATTTTACTAGGGAGGTCTTTGTGATGCTGTATGGTGGCGTTATTTCCTTCCCTAAGCTGTTTGATTACTTTCTACGGAACTATTGATGTCTTTTACTCGAATGCCTTAAAACGGCCAACAACAACCTTAATTGCATCTCAAAGTCCTTAACTTCTCAAGGTTTACTCCCCTCTAGGTTGGTTTACCATTATCTTGAACCCGAGCTCGTCGGAAAAAGCTTTACTCCTACATAAAGAGTCAAGAATAATTATAGTATTATATTATTAATTATTATATTAATGTGTCCAGTTTTAAAACAAACAGCGGTGTTGGATTGGAAAACTCTGGTTTCATTATAGGTCACCAAAATGTAGTAATCACTATCACTTACTTGGTCACTTTGTAAGACGTCGACGCTACCAGTGCGTAATTTAATGAAAATATGAAGGATGGGTGTTGAATGGTTGTGTTCACATGTATAGCTTTGTTACTGTCCAAGACCAGCTTATTTTTTGACTGTGTCATCAACCAATGTACTTAGACTTATCAAATGCAAGATTAAAAGTAAATCTATGACTGTCTTTTATAGCTATGTCCGGATAGTCTAAGGTATGGACTCCAAGATGCACGATAATTTTAATATTTATCTACGACCATTTTAATAAAAACCATGGTCCAAGATTAGAGATCATTTGTAAGATACGTGTTGTAAGTTTAAGATATATTCAGTATTCAAAGATTTAAGATGAAATATTACGTGGTCTATCTATGGATTCATATGGCGGTCTATAATACAAATGAACTCACTTTTCTTACCGCAATGTAGTCGGAATGTCGGAAATCTGAATGTTTGCCTTCCATAGAATTCAGGTGTTTGAAGACAGACGAGAGCCACTACAGCACCGTCCTCCCTGGGTCGTGGCAGGGCCGCAATAACCCGGCACGTATTGGCTCGCGATTCCTTTGATCGTGGTCTGACAGACCGACCTGCCGGATCCATGCGCCGATACCGCCCTCCGCCCAGACCCATCCCCCGCCAGATAGCCGCGGGTAATTAATGGGTAACTGATACACCTTAATTGGGTTCGGTGTTGGTTTATCGGGCTGGGGTATTTGCAGAAGTGATGTCGGGTGGAGCGTGATCGCGCGGCGATTGATGAGAGTTGGGCCTGACAGTGCGGCCTGGATTCAAACTTGATCTTGTTGGAGGCGAGGGGGTCATAGCTTGAAAAGCGTTTAAACTCGTGGTGGTGAGGTTTGTTGAGAAAAATGTTTGATTAATAACGGCTGCGACGAGTTATGTTTTTAGGCAGCTTTTTTGTAATGAAACCAAGTCTTAAGTTTTTTTTCTGGTTGCCAAAAGTTCCGGTTTTAAGTATTATCCTAGACATTTTTTTTTTACAATTTAAAATTGTCAGTTAAGACGGAATAATAAAATGTTGAAAACAAAAACTATACTATACTTATTATTCTTATTATATTATACTTATTATTCTTATATTATACTTATTATATTTATTATTCTATACTTATTTACAGTATAAAGTATGTAGGAGTAATTGGTTCGAAACTAAAAAATTTACCGGACCCTACGATTCGGATTCAATGATCACACAAGATCATCAAATGTAATAAAGTTCTCATCACATAATTAGTTGGCCAAGGCAAAGGGATTAAACCTTTTCGTTTCTGAATTTCTGTTTTGGCAAAAGAGTTAACTATCAACTTTTTCTGGCTTCGACAGAGAAAATCGTATTCGTAAATATTGAGGAGTGGGCCTACCTAGAGGCTTTAATTTCTCGCATTTAGGCCTACGTGCATTTTTCCGGGTTCATGAACTTAGCTTACGCTCCTCTTGGTTAATTTCATCGGTTTCTAGAAAGCATTTTTAGGTACCTCTGATGTTGATTTTTCTGTTGAAAATTTGTCAGTTACCTATCATCTCTAATTCTTTAAAGTGAATCGCTCAAACCAAACTTGACAGCTGCTCTTTCCTGGTTCATATATTTCTAGTCTAAACTCTTTCAAGTTGTTTTCAATTTCATCTGATATTAGCAAGGCTTCAAGTTTCTTTGTCGACTGTGTTCACTATTTTCTATTAATAGCCAAAAGTAGTATTGGAGAAAGGGACAGCGGAAAGAGAAAGAGTTGTAGTTTATTGTGCTTTTAACCCGTAAACGCGTTGTGATAGTGTGAGCTTTCTATAGCATCGTTATTGGTCATCACGATAATCATAATTGTTACCAAAGAAAATTTAGTTGAAGAGGTAACAACAACGTAGCCTAATAATTAAAACCCTTTAATGTTTGAAAATAAATTTATAAGACAAAAAAGTTGCAATACAACTGGATTTACTGCCCTTTACCGCATGGTCGTCACACAAATTTAATGTTTCCTTGATTTTGCAAAAATAAATACTTATTTTCAGGATAAAGTATGTAGGAGTAATTTGTTATAAATTCTAAAATATACCTGACCCTACGATTCGAATTGATTTTGGCACTGTTTTTCTCAGTTGGGGTTTTTCTTGTGTGTAAGGATATAGAAAAGTATATAACCAAATGAAAAATACTAACTGAAATCTCGTGATTTTTATTAACGTTTTGGATTTTGTAATTATTTAATGGTTGAGGAATCCATATTTCTGCGGTATTCTCAATACATGGAAATTCTTTTAAATTTTTACTGTTTTTTAAGCTTATTATTGGTTACATTCGAATTTCAAATCATAAAATACCACTGTAGAGATTAATTTTCAGGATAAAGTATGTAGGAGTAATTGGTTCGAAACCAAAAAATATACCGTACCCTATACGATTCGGATTGAATTTGGCACTGTTTTTCTCAGTTCGGGGTTTTTTGTGTGATATTGAAAAATATATAACCAAATTAAAAATACCAACTGAAATCTCGCGATTTTTATTAACGTTTTGGAATTTATAAAATTACAGTATTTAATTGTTAAGTAACCCATATTTCTGTGGTGTTCTCAATACATTGAAATTCTTTTAAATTTTTACTGTTTTTAAGCTTATTATTGGTTGCATTCGAATTTAAAATCATATACGTATAAATTTTATTATAACCATAATTTTCAAAATTTGTATGCTTAGTTCCACGGCAGCTATTAAATAGTGATTTCCAACACGAAAATAACAAAGATTACTTTGCGCCACTGAGCTTAAACAAACCGTGGAGCAAACATCAATCTGGAGACAGACCGTGGGAGAAGGCGAGCGATTAGTAGACAAAGATCGGCGCAAGTGACACGTGTAGCGCATTAACGGGCAAACGCACCGACGGCATCTACAGATCTTGGTTTGGACAACGCGATCAATTAACGGTCACAGCTATAGGTAGTCAAGATTCAAGTAACAAGGGTGTACCTCTATCGTTACCTACTTTATCTGTTACTTTTGTTGGTGGGCGTTAGGCAAACAACAACAGCAATATTGTTAACACCAGCGGGTTACTACAGACCTTGGAAAACGCAACTAATGGTCCCAGTTATGAAGTAAGTCTTCTTCAAGGGTATATACAGATTATAATACATATAACACGTTTGGTGAGTGTTAGTTACAAAACAAGTCGACATAAATTATTGACACACTGGTAAACGATATAGTACAATATAACAGTCTATTTTAAAGTGAAATTTTTGTTGTGATTTCGTTTAGAAATAAATTTGTTTCTATTTTTTATTTTAGGATTTGTTCTATTTTTAAGTTAACCCTACCAGCTGGTTCAACTGGTACAATATTGCCCTTTCATTGACGATGACAAATAGATGTTCAAATTTTGATCCTAGCACTGCTAATCCTTAAATCATTTTGAGAATAAAAATTTAGTTGCTGAATTTAGTAGTTTGTTGGACACTATTGTTTTAGGTTATGTTCGTTCGGGTTTATCACATGGACTAAACTTCCAATTTATCTTCATTTTAGAATATCGTTTCGGTATAGGATTGTTGATGTTTTACCTAAATTCTTGGTGATGTTGTGATGATATAAGCGACAAATATAAACTCAGACAAAACAACACACAAGTGCAATATGTGTTTGCGTGTTTCTTGACTGTAACTAATTATCAATATCCGTTTCCTATATCATAAATATACCGTAGTTTTTAAATGTAGGCCTACTGAGGCCACCAAGTGGTGATTAAAAGTACTTTGTGCCAGCGACGCTCTTCTTGTCGAGAACAAAGACCGCGGAGCATCAGTCGCGGGCTGCCCATGATCAATGAATCGCAACGTTTTTACGCACGGGCTGCTGCATATTTGAGAGGAAACCGCGGGAAATGACTTTTGCGGTGGGACGTTGATCCCAGGTATTGGAATTCGAGTCTGATAAATGTTTAGTAAATCTTGACCTTGAAAACGCAGTGTCATCCACCGATCTCTAACCGTGCGTTAAAACTGAAGAGTATCAGAATCTTCATCGGCTGTAGCCCCAGCATTATTAACATTTGCAAATAAAAAATTGTTATCCATTTTAAAGAGTATAGGCTACTTTTAATAAAAATTTTTGTTCGGTATTATTGGATTCGTTATTAGGTTAACTTGTCGATTGTAAAAATTTTAGTGACGTTATTTTAAATTTCGTGTTTGCCTCTTAAAAACGAAGGCAGCGCATATAAGCAGGGTTAGTTAACGATAAAGTTGACGTCATCGTTTCATTGAACATAGTCTAATCAGAAGCACCGAACTCTGTTACAAAACAGAAGTATACAAGTATACTTATTGTATAATTATTGTATACAAAACAGAAGTATACTTATTGTATACAGATTGTATACAAATAAAATCTGTATAGTAATCTGTCCTTCATCAAAGAATGCAATGCATTTAAAGACTACACTGAAACTAATACAATTATACCCAACTTTAAGGCCCGGCGTGAGCCTTAAAGAACGTCAATGTAAAGTTGGTAGAGTACTCACATAAAATATGCTTTGACTCTTGACCCTAGTTAGCTAAACACTTCGAATAAGCCCCCTCGTCCGAACTATAAAAGGCGATAAACCAGTCAACTGATATTTTATTTTCAAAATCGAGGGGCGTGACCATGCTAATCAGCCGGGTCGCAAAAAACTAATCGAGGCAAATAAAAGCCCGGCCTTCTTGATTGCGAGGGACTGCGATAATGCAGGCAGTGCATTAGCAGATAGGAGATCCCATCTTTTATTGTTCTGCCCTCTACGGGAAGGGGGGAGCTAGCCCCGGGCCCCAAAACGCGTCCATCTTAATTACCCGAGGAGGCCGCGAAATGCAAAACGCTCTTCTAATACTCCATTGTTCCAGGCCACTCTTCTACCCGGAGTTTGTTGGTTAAATATCTTTTAATGGCGCTATCAATTTCACCGTCTCGTTTTTGTCAGTCGAGGAATTCGCGATCGCCGTTTTTAGCGGACATTCCTCTGTGCAGTTGTGTGTAAAAAAGATCAGCGTGGTTTCGCAGCGACGTTTATGAGTTCCTGTTGTGACGCTATCAGCAGCTACTTACTGCGTCCGGGATCTCTCCTGCAATGGCGACAGTTAGTTGTGCTGTTGAGGATCGGTGCTAATGAAACACGCGTATTGGTCAGATATGTAGACGGTTTTGTATCACAAGTACTGATAAATTCCCAAAAGACTTTACTTTCGAGACTAAGAATTACTAGTCATTTTTAATCCGGTTAATATCTATATTTCAATTCTAAGATGGTTCTAAAAAGTTGTCAATGATATAAATACCCCCGTCGCAGCAGACCTGCGTACTCAGCGAATTTTCAAACGATCTTGAGATATTGTATTTTACCCATAAACACCATAGGAATGTGTATATAAAGTATATGTAGGATGTTGTTAGAAAATGTTAGTTTTGATAGGAAATGTAATAGTTAGGCCTACGTTATGTAAATGTCAAACTAAGTCTAGAAATAATTTTACGGATTTGGTTGACATCAATAATTATGCACATAATCACAAGAAACGCGAAGAAGTTAAAAATCACGATTAGTTCAACTTATCGGTGGACTTTTGATAAGGTAACACTTTGGTTGATTAGGAAAAGAATAATTTATTTACGAGAGTCAAAAAAGGAAAGGATTTTACACATAATGTGTAAATTTTTATAAGCAGATGGAATTGGGTTTACACTAAGATATTCAACAAGTGTTTTTACACACGTTGATATCACAAAGGGGTACCCCAAGGTACAACACCCTCACCTGCGATTTGATCTTAGCACGCAGCACGCTGCCATTAGCGGTGGGCGCCGCGGCACCCATGGGTGTCTGTGACGGGTGTTGTCTGACACCCATTGTGGCCGGGCCACGATCCGCGATAATTTGTCTCAGACTCATGTTTGGCTAACGATGCCGGTGTTGTGATGTCTCTTGACAGCCACCCGGGGTGAACGCACCGCGAGGTGGGCTTCTGCGATTGTGATGCCTTTGAAAATTACGCCTTCTCACTGGATGTGCAATTCTACCTTTGAAAATTACGCCTTCCTAGTGAGCTCATGCGATTCTTCAATTGAAAATTACTGCCTAGGATTAAGTGTGGGTTTGACGAGGATCAGCTTTTCTGTGATTCATTTGTGATTGTGTGATGGAGAAATTGTATGTCGTTGATCTCGGTAGAGGCACGGATAAGAAAGAATCAGCAACCGTATCTAAAGGTTTACAGATGTGTTTGTAGGTGTATGCGGGCAATCTTTCAAGATGAAAAGTTAGTCAATTTTTTTCTATTCTTCAATTTTTCGAGCGTGGAATTTCAAGACTTTAGTAGATCGTAGAGCTTTGTAAAGGGACAATTTATAGAACAAGTGTTCAGAGGATGCGGCTAAGATAATGAAATTATATTTAAGATTGAACCCATTTATAGGCATCATGCTCGCTTCATCCTTACATGTATGTTTGTTCCAACTTTTCTGTAGATTTGTTCTGACATTTAATTGTTTTTTGTATCCGTCATGTTTTAAAATTGAAGGAATTAATTTTACAATTCATACAATTATCAAACTAATTATATCGGCCAGATTGTCAAATATCTTCATGGGTGGTCTCAATTAAGTACTTAAAAGCGAATGTTCATGAGTTGCAGGAATTATGCTCAAAGAATCTCGCTGCTCTCCATTAGGTCTGGAATCTGGACAAATCATCTGGACCCGCGTCCTAGTATATACCAGAGTCGGCATCGCGTTCGACCTTGCAGGCATTTTGAGGATTACATCTAAACTGGCTCAACCACCCTGCAAATGCTGCATTTCAGCAAATTAAAACATTTTTCAAATGTTAAACAGCAATTAAATATATGGACGAAGCAGTGTTTAATCTCGTTGCATTCCCAGACGCAAATCCTAGAAGGTATTCACAGGGCTCAGATGATCACAACACATGGTATTCTAAGATTAAATAGTTCTAGTAACTCTAACCCAAATGGTGTAGTACACAAATGTCTTTTTTATTCCTAAAAATGTACCTAATTGGTAACAAATGTTAAAAATTCTCTAGATTCAGGATATGGTTAAGAAAATTATCGCTTTGACTGAACTATTTTTATTTTTTATGTTAAGTTGCTTAGCCTCATGCTCATGCTCTTTTAGGTCTATACCGGTATTTTCACCGTGAGCGAGGTAAGGGGAAGTGATGGCGGTAGCTTGCGGAGATTTTATCATCTGTTTTCACTATTTTCAACTGTTCATCTCAACCTGAAGTATAATCTATGTTGGTGACCATTGAATTGGTATTACTGTATGCTAGCGATTTCCGAGGCAACAAGAATAAGTGCTGTCCTTATATATTTCCTCCGTTTCTTCTCCCCTCCTCTTCCCATACGCTGCTTAAGGCAAAAAATCCCATCGAAGTGTTTTCACCAACCGAAGACCCAGCACCGTTGATGTGCGCAGTCGTGTCGTGAGCCTCGGTCGAAAACTGCTAGCTGCTAGTCAGTAATTAAGACGAAACGCGTTCTCGGTCCCTCAGGCTTCAGATGGCATCTTGTACCTCCCCTCCCCCTCCCTAATGTATAACATCGTGCAGTCTTCTTGGTAAAGACCCGTGTCTCATTGTCTGCAAGTTAAAGCACATTCAATTTACAAGCTCTCTGAATTACTTATAAGTTGGAAAAATTGAACTATTTGTCACACAATTTGTCAATATTATTTAAGTTCGAATCAGAGTGAAATCAAACCTATGACAGAGTTGCTCGACTCCATCTACAACCCAGATAGTATTTGGACACTTTTCTCATTTTCAGGAATTAAAATAGTAGAAAGCTGACATGTATAGAAAATGAGGCAATAGAAGTAGAATAATTTTAAATATACTTCATGAAAATTTTTGAGCGCGTATAAATTGTCTATCACGTTTTATTTTTCGCATGGTTGGAGACAAAAATTTATTTTACAAAGCATTTTGGCGCAAAGAATTAAAACTCGATTTTTTACCTCTTTGTAAGCTTTATAAATCTGAGTTCCTTTAGTCCGATTGATTTTCCGTCTAGCTCACAAACTCAAATATACTCGGTTCAAGAAGTGTATACCATGTTATCAATCAGACGTTTTTAAACAAAAGTTGGCATGAAGACGAATTTGAATTTCTTAATTTTGAAATAATGATAATTATTGAAATGAAGATAATTTGCAACTATTAACCAAAAGGAATTCTCTAATATAGTTAATATTGGGTTGACTTTGTTCCTTCCACGGCGCGATTGCCCATCGCTCGCCGCTCCAGCAGAGCCGCGGGACGCGAGCACGTACGCCGCCGGTGAGAACCCCACGAACGCGGCGTATTATTGATTTCGTACACAGACCGATACTAATTATTGGCCGCTGCTTGTTTGATTACAGCGGGCATATTGGTCCGATTGCGGCGTCGGTCGCCTGGTCGCGGGGTCGCGGCCGTTCAATGTCAATGTCACCACGTGCAGCGCCGACGTAACATGCCTTGCCGCTCTTGCTCACATTCTTCTGCTTGGTTACTCAATGGTTTTCTTTGAAACGCGAGGGTTGACATTTTTTATTGGTCTCTGAAAAATGCCTAAAAAGTGGTAAACAGGACGTAGGATGGAAAATTAGCAACTCAATTCAATAGTGTTAATATCTTTGAACGTGGTATTGCCATCGTACCAATAACTGTGGAAGACAATTAAACTGAACTGCAGTCGCTAACACTGGAAATGATGTCGTTACAATCCTACAACCAACAAGCACCGGCGAGGAGCGGCAAATGGAAAAATAAACGTTACCGAACATCCTAGTATAAACGAGAAAATAACAGAGTCGGGACAATTAAGGCGAGTAAATGGGTAATAGTGGAGCTGAGCGAGCCGCGGGGTGCGGCCGAGGGCTCACGATCCATTGTCTTCGGGCCGACATTTTATTTGAGCGTTTAAATTATATTGTCGCATAAAGCTAATTTATTGGCATAGCCGAGCGGCGGCATATGATTGGCGACCCACCCACGCAGCACGGGGCATACGTGGTAGCCGGGCCTACTGTGGCGGCTGCGGCTGACAACGGTGTCGGTGGTGGCTTAGACTACTGTGGTGGTGGTGGCTCAGACTACTGTGGCGGTGGTGGCTTAGACTACTGTGGTGGTGGTGGTGGCTGAGACTATACCATGGCAGTGGTGGCTTAGACTATTGTGGCGGCGTGGCTTAGACTACGGTGGCGGTGGTGGCTGAGAATACCATGGCAGTGGTGGCTAGCCTTATGTAGCGGCGTGGCTTAGACAACGGTGGCGGTGGTGGCTGAGAATACCATGGCAGTGGTGGCTAGACTTCTGTAGCGGCGTGGCTTAGACAACGGTGGCGGTGGTGGCTGAGAATACCATGGCAGTGGTGGCTAGACTTATGTAGCTGCGGTGGCAGGTTTAGACTACTGTGACGGTGGCGACTAACTACTGTGATGGTGGTGGCTTAGACTACAGTGATGGAAGCGGTTGAGGCTGACTACTGTGGTGGTGGTGGCCACTATTGTGGCGTAGAGTACCAGGACTGTCACTTAGAATACCGGCAGTTTGTCGGCAGGGAACTTTATTCAAATATTCTTAGATCAACTAAGAACTAAAGTTTTAGGCACTGTTAAATCATAAATGTTCGTAATGTGTAAAAATTATTACTTTCCATAATAGTGCACTAGTCACTTATCTATCAAATTTGGATAACCCGTGTCCAGTGACAATGAAATTGTAACCCCGTGTAATACAAGCAACCATCAGGCTGGGGCGAATTCCAGCGCGTCGCAACCTTGGCTCTTTATTCGCTGATGGCGAATTAATAGGTCTAATTCATTCGGCTTCCTGTGGGTCCAACGTCTAACCCAGGAATGATGACGTCGCTGCAGTTGTCCAGGTGACCTTGGTCCCGGCCTTCTGGCTTTGTTGGATTTTAAAAATCCACGAAACACGACGTACCCTTGAGAAGGTGGAGACGCATTTTTACGTAATACGTTTTCGTGGTCAAGGTGAGAAGTCTTCACGTCTGACAAGTCACTTCTAACAGTCTTTCTAACAATCTGGTGATATTTCGGCCATATCAGGGATTTCGAAGGGGTCTCAAGGGATTGTATAAGAAAAGGTTGATTCACTATTGTAGTGACACTCTTTGCTTTAGAAACAATTTGAGCGAAAGCTTTTGTTCATAGTGATTTAATTTGTTAACATTTAAGTGTACTAAACCTTATACTAAGGGAGCAACCCTCTGGAATCAGCTCTATGACCTTTGAACTGATTCCTGAGTATGTTTATGTTTAATGAATATGTATTGACAACAAATTTGCTAATGTTTTAAGCTCATTAAAATCTGCAAGTGTTATTTACTCATCAAATGATTATTGTCTTAATCAAAATTTAAATTTTGCAGATGGTTAAAATCACACTTAGTATTTTTTCCTTAACTCACTTTTCTAATCAAAGAGACGATGGTATGTAATATACTCCATACTCCTTTGAACCTTTAAAAGCAACACCTGCATCGCTGGTCGAGCCTGCAAGGATTTTCCACCTTGTCACAAGCAATACACTCGCCCCTCGCCCCTCCCTCCGTCTTGTTCCACCGCGCTGAATCGAGCTTTGTTTTATTTTCGATCAAAACCGATGGGCAATTTATCAACCGCGGCTGCCGCAGATTCGACCGGGAGATTGGCGCAAAAACACACTCATAACTCTTCCACCCCCTGGTTATACGGAGTTCACTTAAGTAATTATGGTAATCTGTAAAGACAACGCTGGTCAGATTAATATCTGGCGAGCTGCTTCCCAAACACGGCATTAGACTCGGTGGTCGGTGGTCAGCGATGCCGGATGGGCGGAAGGAAACGGACCGCTAGGAGGTTCGGTGGTCTGTGGAAACGGATTCTGTGGGGTTGGAAAGGAATCAGTTTAAGGCTATTTGAAAAACTTAAAAAATAACTAGTTTTGTAAGAACAAAGGAAAGGAAAGTCGTTAGTGTATTTATGTTGTATTCTGAGCTCTTCAGTTCAAACCTGAAAATTTTATGTTTTAAGTTTTTAAAATCGAATTTTTAGTACAAGATATATGGAAGCAATTCCAAGTGCCTAGCCCCTTGGGAAAAATTGCTTAAAATCGTAGCTCAGCTCAAATGGAAAGTTTATCGTGTTGGCCTATACAGTGTTTAACCCGGTTTTGGTTATATTTTATTATTGTTTGCATAAAAGTAAGATAACAGAAAACTACAACGAAAAAAACAAAAGTTATGCCTACAATACAAAAAATATAATATCTAACAGTAAATCAACAATAAAATACAAGATTCTGTTGCACTTTTCTTTTGCACATTGTTTCACGCTTTCCTTATCTGTTACAAAGAAATTGCACTATTCACGATAAAAAAATTTAAGTAGAGTTAAAGACTAAAGATATTTGTGCCGACTTGTCGTACATGTTAGACTACAGTTACCCTCCCTCAGGGGATCGGCCCATGATGAATGAATCATACTGCCGTTCACGTCCAACCCAGGAAACGAGAAAATTACATCTTGTGAAGATGACGGTTGATGTCTGTCTCTTTACTTCAGAATAAATGCATATCGCATGATGTTGGCCCAGTGACATTTATATCTTGCTTATAATTTATTTATTTGTTTCAGGTCCGTACTAACCGAAACGTTCTTCCAATGCGTGAGTTTTATTAACTAAGAAATTATTTTTAATTAGGAAAACGTTATTTGCAATTTTTTAGTTCTTGAATTTTACTGATGTTTGAAATTTTGATTTTGGCCAATGATTTCTCCTACATATGTTGAAAATACATTTTATACGTTTCTTGGGACATTGACGCACTCTATGGTACTCTTAGGGTGAATATGACCACAGAAAAAGTAAACATGACTGAAGTGAGAGTGTGATGGATCAGATTAGCTTTATCTTTGTTACTGACAAAGATCAGCTGATTAATTTTTTTCAGTATCATTACAAAGGCAGCTTAGCGTCCAGTTTAGAACCTTCAAAAATCTTCTAACTTTTCTTAGGATAGAACCGGCAATCGTTTACTTAATGTGAGCTCTATTAAAACCACTCAGCTACCCAGCCAGTTTTTGCATAAAATATATCACCTTTTGCCTAATAAAGCGCGTTTCCTATGTTTCAAAGTTGTTTTAAACCATTCTGATCAAAACGTATAGGTCCACGAAGCAAAACTTTAGCTCTTGCCTCTTTATATTCTGCACGTCTATTACGTCCCCAACGTGTAATTTACCAATCCCGAGATAAACCGAGTAAAAATCACCTCCGCTAATTAGTGTCGCCATTCCGGCTAACACAATCGGCTGGAATTTCGAACATCTCGAGGTATATGCCTAAAAGAGCAACTAATCGCTGCACAAATACTTCGGATCTCCGGTGCAATTCAAAGGCGAACGAGTAAGCGAAAGCATCCCGTGCACGGGCGAGCGGGGGTGGGGGGGGGGTGGGGGGGTGGGGGGGGGGGTTGAAGCGCGTGATCGGAAACATGATCGGCGAGCGTTGTCGGGATTTATTTGAGTTTTTGCGCCGGCCAGATCGGTATCGAACGTCCACCACATGTCTGTCAATTACCGCGACCGTGCATTTCATTACGCTCGTCTATGATTCTGTAAAAAGCGGCGGCCGCTAAAAACGCGCGACAAGGTCGGACAAAGACGGTCCGCGGATCGTTTGATTTACGGCGACGGCCGCCATCTTGGATTTACGGCCGACTATTGTTAAACATGTGTTCGTTATTGTCGGACGAACCGATGAATTATTTAGTCTAGCATTTTTATAGGCTGGGCGCTCGGTGCCGGGGGTGTTGTGGTTTCGCGGGGTTCAACAACTTGTTAGCATAGCTGAGAGGCGTCACTAGCAGAGGGGACTTGACTTACGTTGTAGAATTAAATTTAGTTAACGCTAGTCCATTACATTTTGTGTTAGTTTTTTTAATTGCCATATTCCATGCTTGATGCCATATTCATTGATCACATTTATTTAAATAGTTTATGAGATTCATTGTACAGTAATGAGAAAATGATTGATCCTAACTTATACTTGAGACTTTAAAAATCATTAAACTATAATATGTCACTTTAGAGGTGGTCATTAGAGTAAAGGTAGAGGGTAGATTTTCAATGATTATTTGGTGTTTTAAGAATCACACGAGGAACAAGGAAAAAACTACAGTATCGGATCTTTACGAAAGGAACCAAATATCTATGCCTTGAACAGCTTGGGATGAAATCAAAAGTTGATAGTAAATCATAAATCGTTTGATAATTCACAAAAGAGAAACAACAGAAGGGTTTGATGAATACGTATACACCAGCAGTTAATGTCTGCAGGATATTCTAGAGTGTGGAAGGAGATAAGATGCAACGAAAGATGGCAGGATCTGATGTATATGGAAGGCATCAGCTGGTAACGATGTCTACAGGACCAGGTTTCTATTTGGATGGATTTGTATGGAAGACACCACCAGGGGTAGATTTCTGCAGAACCGAGTTTTATGAGTGTGGAAGGATCACAGAAGAATGTAGAAGGATGTGTATGGAAGACACCAGTGGGTGATGATGTCTGCAGGATCACAGAAGAATGTGGAAGGATGTGTATGGAGTACACCAGCAGGTTATGATGTCTGCAGGACCAGAGAAGAATGTGGAAGGATATGTATGTAGGACACCAGCGGGTGATGATGTCTGCAGGAAAAAAAAGAAGAATGTGGAAGGATGTGTATGGAGGACACCAGCAGGTGATGATGTCTGCAGGACCAAAGAAGAATGTGGAAGGATGTGTATGGAGTACACCAGCAGGTGATGATGTCTGCAGGACCAGAGAAGAATGTGGAAGGATATGTATGTAGGACACCAGCGGGTGATGATGTCTGCAGGAAAAAAAAGAAGAATGTGGAAGGATGTGTATGGAGGACACCAGCAGGTGATGATGTCTGCAGGACCAAAGAAGAATGTGGAAGGATGTGTATGGAGGACACCAGCAGGTGATGATGTCTGCAGGACCAAAGAAGAATGTGGAAGGATGTGTATGGAGGACACCAGCAGGTGATGATGTCTGCAGGAAAAAAAGAAGAATGTGGAAGGATGTGTATGGAGGACACCAGCAGGTGATGATGTCTGCAGGAAAAAAAGAAGAATGTGGAAGGATGTGTATGGAGGACACCAGCAGGTGATGATGTCTGCAGTACCAAAGAAGAATGTGGAAGGATGTGTATGGAGGACACCAGCAGGTGATGATGTCTGCAGGACCAAAGAAGAATGTGGAAGGATGTGTATGGAGGACACCAGCAGGTGATGATGTCTGCAGGACCAAAGAAGAATGTGGAAGGATGTGTATGGAGGACACCAGCAGGTGATGATGTCTGCAGGACCAAAGAAGAATGTGGAAGGATGTGTATGGAGGACACCAGCAGGTGATGATGTCTGCAGGACCAAAGAAGAATGTGGAAGGATGTGTATGGAGGACACCAGCAGGTGATGATGTCTGCAGGAAAAAAAGAAGAATGTGGAAGGATGTGTATGGAGGACACCAGCAGGTGATGATGTCTGCAGTACCAAAGAAGAATGTGGAAGGATGTGTATGGAGGACACCAGCAGGTGATGATGTCTGCAGGACTGGAGAAGAATGTGGAAGGATGTGTATGAAGAACACCAGCATGTGATGATGTCTGCAGGACCAAAGAAGAATGTGGAAGGATGTGTATGGAGGACACCAGCAGGTGATGATGTCTGAAAAACAAGAGTTTTAGGAACGTGCAGGAATGAGATAAGAAACGACGAAGGATGGCAGGACACATGCGTTAGGGAAATTACTTTTGACTTGACCTTGAAAGAGATAAAGAAAAACTACAACGATAGTTTAAGAAGGGAAATTGAACCAAAAGAAGAGAGCTAGATAATGAAGACGAAGATAACTTAGTAGTGGGGTTTGGTTACTTTCAAAACGGAAGTCGTGCCAATTGCCAGCCGCTGCCGGCCAGCTGCCATCGGCCAGCTGCCAAATCAGTCGCTGCCGCCATATGCCATGCCATATAGCTTCCGGTGGGGTAGGAGATGTTATTTGAAATTTGAAATTCAACTTGACAATTGGGTTATGGAAAGTATGTCAAGGTCATCCAGAGTAAGTTTTAAAAAACCCTATCCCGCTACCACCGGAGTAATAGTTCGGAGAGTGGAACTAACTCCGGCGATAGCGGGATAGGTATAGAATTAGGTTTGTGAATTTTATTTGTGAAAAACATACAATCAATGTGTGACAGCAGTGTTTAAACAAGTTGAAGTTTTGTTATGAACTACAGAGTTGTAAACACAAACACCGACGACGATGAGAAGGTAAACGCAGAGTCCCCAGATGATGTATTTAAAAAGTTTGAACAAACGTAACATCTCGAGTTGGTTTTCCCGTTCCATTTCCAATCGTTTGATTTCCAATTTCAATTTATCCTCTTCCATCCTTGTTACAAATGGAACTTCATCCATCATATCCATCATGTTTGTGTTTTTTTTTTGAAATTTTGAAAGAAGCGATGTTGATAGTTGAAGAGGCGAGGATGGAATGAGAGTTAAAAGAGGGAAATGTCGGTTAAATAAAGAAGTGGTGGGGGGAAAGAGCGTTGTTACATAGAAGCGGTGGGGGAAAGATGCTGCTCATCATTTGCCTCAGAAGTTGTGTCCGACTGTAGAGGGGTAAGAGGAGTAGTATTTAGTAAACTGTCTTCATCAGAACTTTCAACCTTATTACAAATAGGACAAGCGTAAGTTATTTCCAAATTCATTGTAATAGCGTTAAATTTATCTATAATTTCATTTAAAGCATTAAATATTTCTTGTAAATCATCTTTTGAGTTTATTTCAAAACTAGCATTCATTCGTGCCAATGGAGAAGTGTTCATCGTTAGAGAGTTGGCAATCGAATGAGGATTAGCGCCTAGGGAAGGGGGCTTATATAATGGCGACCTTGAGCAGGTGTTTAGGGAGGGGGGCTTTTTAGGGAGGGGGCTTCTATATTGGGGACCTTGAGCTTATGATTGAATAAAACGTTTAGTTCTTCTCCTTCGTCTTTTAATTCAATTATTTGAACCGAAGTAGTTGTTTCATCCTCTTCACTCGATGAAGAAAACAATTCTCCAGGATTTAAATATTGAACTACAATTCTGAACCATCTTATAGGATATTCGTCAATGACAGAAAGTAAGTTTTGAAACAATTCTTCCATCTCCTCCCTGTCAGTTATTATATGTTCAAACTTGATAAATTTTCCTTCCATGTTGTTAGTTAGAGTGTTGGAAGTAGAATGATTTAATATTATATAAAAATTAGAACTAATGGTGGGGGAAATCTCAAGGTCATCCAATTGAAGTTTTAAAAAAGAGTGTAAAACTGAAATTAAACATTTGATGGTTGTACAGGATCGGAATACCAATCTGATCTGTATTTACATCTTTTTATCATATGTGTACAAAAATCATCTTGATGAGACTTGGTGCGTTGACAATGAGCAAGATCTAGAGGGTGAAATTTGAAACATCTTTGAGGACAACATGTATGAAAATATCTTGATTTGTAAAATTTGAAAGTTCGCAATTCCGGTGGCGGTAGTTGTTTTGTTTTACATTTGCAATAACAAGATCCGAAGAATTCACATTTAGTACAAGCTAACCCATCCACCATCATTGGTCCTAAATCTGTACACTGTTGTTCACAACAGTAACGAGGTTTGTACTTGTATTTTTGCTCTTCCATGTTGACGCTGCGGAGTCTAGTGAAAGAATAAGATTGTATAGTGATGAATAGCGAGTTTTATGTACTATGAAAAGTGGTAGGGGTAATTTCAAGGTCATTCAAATGGAGTTTTAAAAAATTATACCTTACAAGTGTAAGGATTATTGAAATTTAGGAAGTTTGTTTCTGTTTGTTTTCTTCAGACTTTTTTTCTCTCTCCGCCTTAGCCATAGCAATAAGTTCTTCTGTTGATAGTGGATGTACTTCAGGAAATTTTAAAATTAATTTAGCTTGATATCCTTCTTTAGTTAATACATCTAAATCTTGAGTCATTTGTTCAACAGTGTTATAATCCTTTCCATAGATTTTCCCATCAAGTTCAATCATCATTCTGTATAACATTTTGTAGAATAGATCTTGTTGTGGCGAGAGCTGAGAAGCGAATGATTATTTATCAAACTGTTACATCCTTTTTATGAACTTGATATTGATCACGTGATTCCTTAGTTGTAATTTTATTTATTAAAAGTTATTCAACATTGGTAATACTTCTGGAACTTGACGTTATGTTGACCAGCTGGCGATGAAGAAGTTGTAGGTTGTGTAGAAAAAAATATTTCATCATCGCAATATTTTGTTTTAGTGAACATCCTTGTATTAGTAGCACTAACATCAACAGTTAAGTGATAACCACCGGTAAGTAAAACTCGCATTTCGTTAGTTAAATCTTCAAGTTGTTCAAAAGTAGTTATGGTGTTGGTATCATAAGATGCACACTTAACCTTTAGGGACATGTTGAAGTTTTGTATTTAGTGATAGAGAGTGAGATGTGTACGGTACGAAAGGTAGTCGTAGACTGATGAATTTAACAAGTTGATTTTCACTTTTATTATCACACAAAATTGGGTCAAGGTCATCCCATGGAATTTTTAAAAAAAAGCAACATATTGTAATGTACAAACACATTACAATATGTTGCTTTTTTTTATTTTTTTTTTTTTTAGGTTTATATCATATTTATTGAGAAACAAATACAAAGAAATATTTACAATCTTATGTACAAACTAATCAGTAGTAGGTGTTACATGAATTGTAAGTTCAGTAGAATTGTTTCCACTTGGTCCATGTGATACCAAATAGAGTGCGCCGGGTTGAATTATACGAAGATCTTCATTTTGTAGTAGTTGTACGAAGCGCTTTGGTAGGAAGATTTGAAATTTTGCTTCATCACCAATTGTATAAGGTGCCTCGCTTAATGTGCAATTTATAGCATCACCTACTGAAGTTTCCATCTTCTTTATTGTATGAATGATGTAGTGTTTTTCTTCTTTCAGCTCGGAACATTTTTTTGTAGGTAGGATTGTTGATTTTGAATGAGCGTTGAATTGTTCAACTAAATTTTGAAGTAAGTTGTTTGATGCCATCTTAATGTTTTTGCTGATGCTAATCTTCTTGTTAATAAGAATATCCGTTGGAGATGTTGTCTCTTCGGAGGTTCGAGTAATACTCATGCTGTGTCATGGTAGCGCTCTCACTTTTATTATCGAGAATACCCCCACCACTGACACTACCCCCACCACTGATGCTACCCCCACCACTTTGTTGAAGGAAATTATTCAAGCGGTAGGCATTCTTCAAAGCACACTGTGACCTTCGATGTTTAAAACTTTTTGATGAAATACAAAGTTCATTAAAGTAGCATTGGAAATCTCTATCTATTATTGCATTTATCACTTCATTGCTTGTAAATGATTGTATCCAATTTGCTTTTTCCAATCCTCTTGTGTAGATAGTTTTAAACTCTTTACAATAATGATTCATAATATGCGGCATCATGTTATAATGAATAAAACCTTCATCCCATTTTAAGTTATGAAAATGTTTGTTTAACCATTTGTTTGTAACTTTCGCTTTAGTTGTTAGTTTATTGAATGGAAATGGAGGTTTGAACAAGTAATGATAAATTACAGATGTGTTCATATCCAAAATTACTAATTCTTTAATAATGAAATTTCCATCATTCCTCGAAAAGCTTGAAATTCAATTATACCTCTTTTAACTTCCATTAACTGTGATGCAGTAGAAAACGAAACCCGTTTGTTCATGATGAAGTCTCATCCACAACTGACTGTTATTACAAACACGATTGTTCTTCTTTTATTTCTTGCGCTTCTTCGTTTATATTAAAATTGGTGTGATAGTTGTTTAATTGTCTCCACATATCCACTTCTTGAGGTATTCGATTAAAAATTGAAGTATCCACAGGACCATATAAAATTGGAATGAATGGTTGTCTGTCCAATGTATCGATTAGATAATCTTTAATTATTGTACTTGAAAATACTAGTTGTTTTAAGTATCTAGTGACAGGACCGGTAGTACAACTTAAAGTGTAAAATTCTTCTTTAGTGAAATGTAATTTTACATCATGTCTAGTTAAATCTTTGAAGCGAACAACTTGTCCCCCACGATGTTTGATTATATCAACTTCAATATTTGATTCTAATAAACTTAATCTTGTTCTTTTTCCAAATGTGTTGTTAGTTAAATAACATTCCAAAAGATGTAAATGTTTCATTAGAGAATCCCAAGAAGTTTCAGTAAAGATAACCATTTTACTTCCTTGATTTAACATAACAATTGGTGAATAATCCAATGATTTTACAATTCCAACAGATATACTTTTTGTCATGCATGAAGAAATAGGGTAGAAAATTCGAAGAAATACTTCTGTTAAAATATTTGTTGTAATGTTAACTTCAACCTTTTTTCTTTTTACTTCTTTTTCATCTTCTCCTTCTTCTTCTTTCTTCTTATGTTTGTTAAACTTGAGGAATTCATTCATTTCTTGTTCAACTTGCTTTTCTATATCAGAACTATTTTCATCCATTAGAGGTGTATTTTCTTCTCCGTTAGTAGAATTCATCTTGCGAACGATGTTTCCCAAACGACGGTTGAAGATAGAATGAAGTTTCTACTAGGTAATTTCCTGCTTTTATATTTTTTGTAAAATTTTTGAAATTTATACAATTACATAATTGTTTATTTTCAACTTGTGTTTTATAAACAAAATTCTAACCTTAAAAATTGAGGAAGATAATTCTAACCTCAATATTTTGCAGTAGTTGTACTAATTATTCTTAAAGTACATTCTTCACTATTCCGGTCAGTGGTGTGTAAGTAACTATTTTATCATGTAGAATTAGACAGTATGCCGAAGTTCCATCCGCTACTGGTTCTTCAAATTCCATTTCAATTTTTATATCCACACTTGATGATTTTACTGATTCATTTTGTTTTGAACAATCGATTACAATTATTGGAGCTTTGGAATAATACTGATCAGGTGATAATAGTGGTGTATTAGTCTTTCCATAATATGATGATTGAAATCTTGCATACATATCATATAAAATGGAAAAACGTTTTTTGCTAAACATGACATTTAAATTGTCATATGGAAAGAATTGAGAGTTTAAGAAAACTTTACAATTCTTTATTTTACAGTGATCAAATTGACCAGCATTTGCAGTAATAACATCTTTTCGCTTAGTTTGAAAACCGAGTATTATGTACCTTGCACGTTCCAAGTAAGTTGATGTTTTGACGGTCCATGTTTGTCGTTCTGTTTGAGGTAATGTAGGGTATTCATGAAATTCCCAACTTCGGAATGGCATTACAATGTCACGGTCAGATTTTAACTTTCTTAACAATACGATTCTATGTTCATCAGCCAATCTTACATGAGGTACTCTCCAAACAACTTTATCCAATTGTAGTTGCCATTCCAGTTTATCTTCCGTAGTTGCAGGGTCTGCAAGTATTAAGTCCTTATTAGTTGAAGATCTGAGTAATACTAATTCTTGTTTAACATTTATTATAACCCTTTTGTAATCTTCAGCAAATCCTAAAAGCAATCGTAAAGGTACATGAAAATCAAAATGACCGTTGGAAGCAGGTGTTATAGTGTCTTTATCAGGAGCAACCCATCCGGCAGTGACTATTGAATTCTTCTCATGTGGTGTTAATGATGTTAATCCTTTTAATGTAGTTGTTATACCAACCTTTTTTGTTGAATCAACTGTCACCCCTGATATCTCATATCTTATTTCATCAAAAAGATATGCCATTGGGTTATTTATAAAAGGAACTGTTGAAGCAGTTTTTCCATCCAATTTTAATACCCTTCCTTCGATGTACAAATAACTTTCACATGGTAATGTGTAAATATCTTGTTGTTGAATGGGAATTCTTATTTCATCATTATTGTTTAATTTTGATGAAGTGTAAGGGTTGTGTGTGTGATATTCCTTCTCCCATAGTGTTTCGTCGAATGTCGGTCCTTGAGATATATCCAGGATATCCATCGTTGTTAAGTTTCAATCCAATCTTTTGTAGAAAACGAATGTTGTCTGATGTTAACTCTTCCAATGTCGAGGAGCTACTGAGCTCCCGACTCTTCCGTTGTGGTTTAAATGATAATCCCATGTTGATTTTTATGTCGCCGCTCTGATGTGTATTCGTATAGTAATTGTTTCTCCTCTAAAGTCAACACTATGACCGTCTTGATCCAATATGTTCAGTACGATGTCTGAAATGAAACTGGTGTTTAACGGTAGGTATATCAAGTTTTGTGGCTTCTCAACAATTTTAAAACCTGGAGCAACTGTTGGATAAAATGTATGTAAAATATGCTGATTTACTCCTTCTCTATATGATCCATGTATAATATTACATGTTACATCAATACTATTTACTTTTAATATTGTAACAGTTGTATTACCTGAATGAGTAGTTTCAGGAGTTAAGATTTTCTTTTTTGTATCTGTAAATCCAAGTAAACTGCCAATAGAGTTTTTCATTCCGACATCGATATAATATTTTGAAGTTATTTCTGCTTTTAAAGTATTATTGTTTCCTTTAACGGTGATATTTTCTTCTCCGAGTTTTTTCTGTAGTAATTGGTTTATATCATCAATTTCATAAGCTCCAGTAGGAAATGTAATTATTTTCAATTCTGAGTATTTTCCTGCAGCATCCTTAGTTTCATAATAATGTAGTAAATTGTTTTTTCCTTCTGTAACATTAGGAATTGAATTGTAGGTAGTCAAATCAAGTAATGCCGCTTCCCATAATCTTTCTTTGGATAAACGCAATGCTGGGAATAGAGTACTTTTTAATGTGGATGAATTTCCACTCAGTGACACTGTATACGATGACATCTTAAAGGTGACTGACACTTTTCGCTAGAAACTCCAAACATAAATGTCCACATATTTCAGTATTGTTAGGTTGTTCTCTTTTGTAATTGTAAAAAATGTTTTTGGAGTTTTGAAAATAATGTTGAAGTTCTTTAGGCGGTGGTAGATTGCCAAAACTGTCAAAGTAGTAAATGGTTTGTCCGAGCTTTTTATAGCATACCCAATGAGTGCCTGGACCATAGGTGGAATCCAAATTTACTATTCCAGTTTCATTTTTCCATATTTTAGTTGGTAATGCATCTTTCATAAAAACTCCTCGAAAGAATGGTATTTTCAAACATTTTACATAATCATTTAACTGATGATTAGTTAAGGCTTTATTTGGAATTATCAATTGATTTTTTTTATTTAGTACACACGGTACGGTCTTAGGTATAAACCTGCTCCGTTTTTTACCATTGACCAAACAGAAGCCTTTTTTACTTTTGCTTTACGAGTTCTACGACGTCTCTTTCTAATATTTCCACCTTTTTTGGGAGCTCTTCTTTTTGCAGGTCTTCCTCTGCGACGTCGTCTTCCACCACCAAACTTAGCTTTTGTCTTCATGGCTGTTGTTACTGCCCAAGCCGCTGCTTTTTCTGCAATACTTGCGTCACTTGATTTTACTCTTTGCCAAGCTTTTTCTGCTAGAATTTTATCTGCTATTGATCTATTTGTTGAATCTTTAAACTTTGAATATGCTATATCGTGTTGTTTGCAAGCTTGATCTAATTTATTAATTCCAGGATCTCCTCTTGCTAAACGTTTTGCCAACTTAGTTCCAGGTCCACAATATTGATAACCTCCAGGAATATGTAATTCGTATGGTAAAGCGTCTATTGCTCGATTTACAACAGCACCAATAGGTATCCGTTTAAGCAGGGATAACGCAGTTGAAGTTATACCACGTCCTCTCTTGTTGCTGTCTTGATGATGACTGAGTGATACGGCCTTCATTATGTAGTCTTATATAAACTGGTGTGTTTACTCCACAAGATACATTACATAAATGAATAAGTTATGTATAATTTTTTATATTTAAACACTTAGTTATTCAAATTAATTATATATTGATTTATAATTCTATTTTTAATCCAAGCTTCCCGTTCATCGGGTTGAATTATCACATGACTCGTTGTACTAGCTATATGATTATGTTTATCAATAAGTAAATTGCCCACTATTCTTATTAAACAATCTAAATTTACAGCATCTTTTGGATGTTGAGGATCATGTAATTGCATAATACGTTTATCATTACATGTGTAAGCTGTTGAATCACTTTTTGATGTTTTTATGACTTGTCCAATAGTAGCAGCATCATTTGAATCTTCGCCTGGTAAAATATTAATTATTTTCTTCATCTTTGCATCATATTTGGTCCCAAAGTGTTTATCCCAAGTTATTGTTTGTTTCATTGTAACACAATCATTTGCTTCGTAACCAGGATAAATATCTTTTATTCTTCTATTACGACCATTGTATGTACCTAATGTACCACCAGTAGCAATTAATGTTTGCACCATTAGAGGTACATCTGTATCTTTTATACCAAATCTTCCATTTGTTATTGTTTTACGTCCTGCATCCCATTCATCATTATTTCCTTGCATTAAATTAAACTTTTCCTTTCCATGTATAAATTTATCTCCCCGCTTTAACACGGCATCTTCATGTTTTACAAAATTGGATGTTTCCTTTTTTAATTCTTTAGATAATTGTTCTATAGTAACAGCATCTTTTGGTTGAGAACCAAACTTTACATTTGTCAATGTTTTATCATGACAATCGATTTCATTAACATCTTGTAAAATACAGTTGTCCTTGATGTATTTTACGTTTACAGCATCACCGTCTTCCTTTGGGTATCCAATGTCATTTATAATAAATTTATAAAAAGAATATCCATGTTCAGTTTTTTCCGGTATTATAGAATGTAAATATTCTTTATTAACTGAATCTTTATCATTTTTGGGATTTCCCACGTTGGTTATTCTATAATTTCCAGCATCATATGTTTGTCCATCTTTTAAGTTGTTACCCCATTGCAATTTTAAAGTATTTGAAAGTTCAGATGATAAGTACTCTTTAGTAATTGCATCAGAACCTTCAGTTGGTTTACCAACATTAATTAATCTATGTGATTCAACATCATAAGTATTCTTATGTAATTTCAATGATGTTGAAGTAGCTTCTTTTACTGTCTTTAAATTTGCTCCATCAGTATCTTCTTCTGGATCTTTAACTAATTTTAAACGTTTATTACTTATGTTATAGTCACCTTCAGGTGTTTGCGGTAATCCGCTTCTTTTTCTGTCTTCTCCAACTTGCACTCCTAATGCGGAGTAGCGTCCGAACTTGTCGACGCTCATGTTAGAACTGATACATCTTATACTTGTAACTTCTTTATATTTGCGGACAATTATACAATTATACCACGATTTTTAAGTTCATCAACTAGAGCCACCCATTCATTATTTAAACCAGTATGACCGGCTTCCATAGCTTCATGCAATAGTCTCATTCTGTCAACTAATTTATTGATGTCGTTGTAATAGATAACATTTGTATTGTATAGATTTTTCATTAATCCTTTACCAGATGTTGAAGTATCTCCTTTACTCTTTTTACCATGTTGTTCAAGAAGTGATAAATCCATAAGTGATAAAGATTTTCTTTTTAAAGGTTGTCTCACAGCCGGTGTGGTACGTAATGTTGGTAATTTTCGTGGAGGAAACAATTTTTTTATAACAATACTATATTTTGTTGCACGTGAACGATTAATCATTCCATCCTTTGAGTAGTTTCTTTTATGAGCGTTAGTATTTTGTAAAATTTCTTTAAAAGTATTTAAATCTTTTGCTGAATATTTTATTGGTATATTTTTAAAAATTAATTCATATAATCCTTTTGTTCCTTTATATCTATGGTCACCAATAATGATATAATCGTCTTGAGTTACTTCAAGCTTAGAGTTACCAATTTTCAATTCATTTCCATCAATTCTTGCTCCATATACATGTGATTTACTTAAATTTGGATTTGATTTCATGTCATGTAGCATTTTCATTATATATTTTCGTCCAAGAGGTCCATGTTGTAATATATCACTACTCAATTGAGTTAAATTTGGAATAGATTGTTCTGCTTCAGGTATTGGCTGTTCTTCCTTTTCAACAATTGATTCTTCTTCATTTTTTGTTTCTTCTTGTTCACTAGCACTTGTATATGAATCATCATCATCATCTTCTTTTTTTAATGCTTGTACTTCTTGTTTAGAAACTGGTAGTAAAACATCTCCTTCATAACGAGGTTTACCAATAGTTTCTGATATCTGTTTTAAAGGTTCCGTGATAGGTTTAAATGTATTCTCTAAAAATTCTTCTCTTTCACTTAAACCCATCCTTAATGCACGATTCTTTATCCTAATAGAATCACTGAGTGATTTTATTTCTTTTAATAGTTTTTCTTGATTCACCATGTTTACACTGTGAAGTTCAAAGTGTTACTAGATGTAGCATAGGTAGTTCAACGTATTAATACAAATTTATCCAATCCTATACGATATCTACCATTTTTAATATCTTCTTCTTTCATAATAACGAGAAATCCATATTTTTCATTCCATGCTTTACCACACATTTCTTTAAATTTATCAAATGGCATATCCGCATTAACATGATCATTATATATATGCTTTAAATTTGTCTCATCTTGCTTAAAGATGATCAACATATTTGCATTGTCTCTTATAAGTTGTTTTGGAATTTTACTGTATGTTTGACCAATATAAATGCTATCAATATTATTATGTCTTCCCATAGCAAAATAATTTCTTATAGTATCATGATTTTCACAAGAAACATCGTCAAATATAAAAATGGAAAATGGTTTTGCTTCACCTGGTTGCATTATTGTTTCACTAGCATTAAACTTGTAGAAATTCACTTCAGGTACACTTGCAAGTATTTTATCTAATAATTGATATTTTGGTTGTTGCAATGATTTTGAAAAAATATATATATTGTTAAAGCGTAAACCTTTAGGATTAGTTATAAGGTTAAAGACAACATTAGTTTTTCCACAATTTGAAGGACCAGTTATTAAACATCTTATAGTATTTGGTAGTAATTCACCATGTTTACCATGATTTAACTTATTATTGTCAACTGTCAATTCATCAATATTATTAATATTAAATCGATCTTTTTGTTGTACAATCTCCATCTTGTTTAAAGGTTAAACACATAATGAGCTATTTAATAACTATACCAAGTCTTTTGAAGGAATCCAAGAGTCTTCACTTTTATCAAATCCTAACCACCTAACTTTAACCATATCCTTTTTCCTTTGTAAAACCTTTTCAACAAGATATACATCACCAACTGTTGATTTTAACAACTCATGTCCATAGAATCCACCTTGAAGTAATTCACCCTTATTATCCTTTAAAATGTAAGTTTCAGGTATAGTTGGTTGCACTTTATAAATTGTAAATACTTCATTAGTCCAATTTGGCAGATATCTTTTACTAAATACACCTTTGTATTTGCTTATACGAACTTTATCATTAACCTTAAACTTTTTTGGTTGTAACTTTTCTATTTTTGGTGTTGTATTATTTTTGATGCGTTGTAATACAATTTTAGCATTAGCACTGTTTACTTGGATAGGTTTCATTCCAATGGTGCGATGATATTTGTTGTTATACTCTTTTATAAGTTGTGGTAATATGTCATACCACACATATGATCCTCGTTTTGAAAATTGTTTATACATAGCTCCTTTTAATGTTCTATTAAATCTTTCAATTATTGAAGCTTTAACTTCAGAATTTGTAGAATAATGATTTATTTTATATTTTTTCATCAAAGCTCCAAAATCTTTATTAAAATATTCTTTTCCATCATCCGTTTGTAAATGTTTAATTTTAAATTTATTTCTTTGTATTGTTGTCTCCATAGCTTTGGTAACACTTTTACCAGTCTTGTCCTTCAAGGGTAAAGCATCAGCTATTTTAGTAAAACAGTCTATAATTGTTAAAATATATTTAAATCCTTTGTTTAATTTACTGTGTGGTATCATTTCAATAAGATCAGCTTGGTAAAGATCATTCATTCCTTTAATGATTGTACTTCTTCTTGGAAATCTTCTTCTTGCTGGTTTATGTAGTTCATTTACAATCTTATCCTTTACACTTTCCATCTTAAAGTGTTGCTTGCACACTGTTTGTAGAAATACTGATCCATACAATGGTTTATTCTCTTATATATAGTTGAAATATAGGTCAAGGTCATTTAATATTAGTGTAAAAAAGAGAGAACATGGCATTGGGCTTGCCATGTCCCCTCTTTTTTACGGAAAGGAAAAAGGAAGAAGGTAAAGGACGAAGAATAGGTTTACTGGTCGATAGGGTTTAAGGAATAGTGGCCAAATGGTAGAGTATTAATTTTATCTTCTAAAATATGTCGCTTGTCGTCTTTGTAGCTTAATGCCCACTTTGTTTGTTTGACACTAAAAAGTTGGTGGTTATAACTTCTAATAGTGTTAAATGTTGCAGTTGTTTCAACATTTTCAAACAAACATCTTTTATAATGTTGAAACTGTACGTTCTTCTTTAGGAAAGATGTCTTTATTCCTTTAGCTTTTTTGTGACTTGATATTCATTCCTTTCATTTATGTACAGTTGAAATGAATAGAGTTTAGACATTAATGCTACAATTTCCATCATCGGCACACCATTTGTTTCATCTTTAAATTTTCCCAATACTTTTTTGTTTTTGTCATAGTCGTAATTTGGATGGTCCTTAGGATAATCGGAAAAATCAAAATCATCTTTATATACAAAGGTCCGTAAATCCTCATACATGTCATTTGTTTTAATCCAGTAAATAAGTGCATCCGTATCCATATATACAATACCAATGTTATCTCTTCCATAATAATTAACCATCTTCTTATAATGAAACTCGTACATGTGTGTTTTAGAAATATCCAATATTGACATTCCAAGATATAAAGGACGATCCAATAGAACTGATTTTTTGTTCATAGAAATGACGACAAGATTTTCATTTATAATTACGGATGAACCAAAGTTTGGTTGTTGCACTAGTTTCTGTAATTTTACTGGATCAGTTACTAATTTGATATTCTTATGTTTCCTTTTGTTTTCTAAAGTCTTGCCAAATATTGCATTGTTCATCAGTTTGAAGAAATCTTTTTGAAAACTTGATGTAGCAGCAGCTCTTCTTCTTGTGTTGTTGTCGATGTACGGTTTCAGCCAACAAGATTGAGAGAATTGTAGTATTCGATTAATTTTTGTAATTTTTAATCCCAAGTCTAAAGCCTGTTGTATCATCCAATAATGTCCAACATACCTAGACTTATTGTTTAAAGTCATTAATAATTTTGGCCATCTTCCAGTAGGGGAAATTTCAGTCTTTGGAAGAAGTGGTAAATCGTAATGATGATCATGAAGATGTTCAGGATATTCAAAATCGACGTCAAAAATGTAACCAGTTTCACCATGCTTTGGTATATCCATTATGTTTCCAATTGATTCTGGATCTATCCATTTAAAATTATCATATGGAAGGGGATTTGACATTGCCCATCCGTATAAGTTATTTGCATCGAAATAACCTAGAAATGTTGTTGGTTTTGATGCATCATAATCGGGCAGATACTTATTATTAGCCTTAACATGTCTGGTTACACTTTGTGTCAATCCCCCTCGAACTCCTGATTCTAACATTAAAACCATATCTATATCAGTAAGAAGTTGTAATTTACAATTTGTTTCTTTCAACATGGCTTGCCATGCTAGTCCAGGTGAAGTGTATGAATGAAGAGGGTCCAATCCATATGCTGCAAAACATGTATTTCTAAATTCTTCCATTATATCACATAATAAAGTTACATCTAATTTAACATAAAAATCTGAATATTCTCCCAATGTTGTAAATCCTAATTCATTCCATACTTTACATGCATGATCATAATCCTCTTGAGATATGTCCATGTCGTATAGTTTACTTTTAAATTCTTCTTTTGGCGGAAGTGATGTTTCATTAAACTTTTCTAAACTGTCTATATAATCATATGGGAAAACACCTTTCCGAAGTACGAGATCTAGTTTGTCGTTACTTACAATCTTTTTTGTTTCAATAAAATCTTGTTTCCTTAAATTTTCAGAAAGTTTAGACAAACTCGACGGCATAAATCGGTAGGAGTCTAAAAATCTTAATTTGACATTTCCAACTGTTTTAGAGAAACTTATAAATTTTTCTGAAGTTTCAGCCATTACATCTATCGAACCATCGTCTCTTCCTAATTCAGGTATTATAAAATGAGCATCATACCCACTGAGGTTATGGAGAACCACAGGAATAAATAGTGGTAAACGATAGCTCAAATTACATTTATTACAAGCAGCACCCCTGTAATAACCTGTAAGGTGGTCATGATCTTTAACTTTATAATTGTCAATGGTAAATTCATTTTTACATAAGAAACAATGAGTTGCATTTTCATGTTGAATTTCCTCTTCTTCCTCCATCGGTTTCATTGGTATGATATTTGTATATAATCTTTGTACATTTTCAGCTATTAAATATAAATGGTCAAGAAATATTGTTTCCACATTTTCACCACGATATACTAGAGGTTCTGAAGTTAATCCATATTGGTTTAAATGTTCTTCTGATAATGTTGATTTAACCATTAAACAAAAACTATTTGGTTTATGCATTTGATATTTGACACTTTTTCTAGCTTCACAATTTTCATCTTCTATAGGAATTAGTGTTGATTCAAAATCAGCATATACAACTATAGGGATACGATATTGATGATGAACTTTTTGAAATGTAATAAATGCTCTGCTTTCTGAAGGTAAAATAATTTTTGCTTCATAATTATTGTTACATAATCTTTTGTGCTCTTGTAACCATTCCATTCCTTGTCTTCCTTCTCGTTGGAAATTAAAACATCTTTTGCAGATCAGCTTTTTGTTTCGATTTTTTGAAAGTTGTTTATTAACAAGAGAGTCAAATTTCTTTATATACACATAATGAGATACATCTCCTTGTGTTAGTAGTAGTAAATCTGTATGATCTGCTAGTTCTTCTTTAGCAATACGTAAAGGATAAACTTTATTTGAACTATCTAATCCAAAAACATTAATAGATGTGCCGGGATTTTTCTTCTCAAATTTTGATATATCTTTTAGTGATACAGGATAACTAATTCCTTGAAAGTTATATCTATATCTTTGATTTTCATAGTGCTGGTTTGGTTCATTACAATGATTTGGTACAAATTTACATGTCATCGCATATCTAAAACATTCGTTATCTTGATTTTTCACATTAACACATGATCTTGTATCTTCAATTATTTTTGGTAAACGAATATAACTAGATCCCATTAGTCCATATCCATGTTTATGAACTCTTATATTTAATCCTTCAATACTTATAAGACTCCACCCTGATCCTCGTCCTTCATGTTCCTGAATTTTAGTTAATATTTCTTCTATACATTTTTCAACTATTGAATCAATGTCTGAACTTCCTATGATAGTTTGATTTTTAGTTATAAATCCTCTTGGTGATAATTCTTCTTGTACATTTATAAACATAGCTTCTAGTAGTAATCCAAATTTCAGAAAATTCAATCTTTTTAATTCTTCTTTTAAAGTTCTACTGATGATTGGTTTTGCTTCTCTAATAAATTCTTCTAAGTTTAAATCTTCATTTTGAATCTTATGATGCATTACTACCTTTCCGGGTAAAGCTGATACTTGTAAATTTGGTAAAGTTGTTGTAGGTCTTGCTGTTATTTCATTTTGTTCTTCTTGTTCTTCTTGTTCTTCTATGTTGTTGTGAATTAGTTCCTTATGTATTTCTAATAGAATATCATCATTAAACGATTCCAAACATTTATCGCAATGATACATGTTTGGTGGTGTTCACTCTTCAAAATTTCGCCAATAAATGAAATGAGCTCTCCCTTTCCTTCTTTTATAATAGTTCCCCCACTACTATTTCATCTTCTTCTTCTTCACTTTCAGAAGAAAACAAACGTCTTGGACAAAATATTAATCTTCTACTAACAGATTCTTCATTAATATTCTCTATATGAATTGGAGTTTCAATATGTATTTCTTCATATTCAAATGATGACGAAGACTCTGATATTACTACATCCATATCCAAATTTTCATTCTCCACATCATTGGCATTTTCTTCTTCTGATGTTGTTACATCCACATCCATATCATTTATAGTTTCTACTTCTGAAGTTTCGCTATTATTTTCATCTTCTTCCATATTTAAATCCTCTAATTGAATTTTATACAATATTTCAATCATAGATTTCCTTGGATAATCGGTGTTGTCTACAGGAGCCATTTCCAGTAAATGAGGAATAACTGTTTTTGATCCGGCTTATATGATATTTTGCTAAGTATGTCAAGGTCATTTTTGATTAAGCGAGAACTGGGAATAGATCACTAAGCAGCATTATGATTCATTACTACAAAGTGATCTATTCCCCATTCTCTAAGAAGTGTCCAATCAATAACCAAAGTCCAAGTTCATTTTTTTGTTTAATTTAAGTCTTTTACATCTTCTTCTTTTATTACACAATTTATAGGTTCATTGTTCGATGTTTCAATATGTTGTTTTATCTTGTGCTCCAGCTCTTCTATTCTTGCTTCCTTTATCATTAATTCCGATTGTAAGTAACTGATGTAATCAGCCGCCATGTCTACCGTTCTTGATCTTATTTCTCCTAACTTAACACCAGGAATCAATCTCTGTAGTTTGTAAAATCTCAACCTTATTCTTGACTCTCTTACTTTAGCCATTTCTCGAAATCTTTGTTTTCTATCTTCTCCTTTGCTTGTGGTCAAGTCCATACTTCTGACAAGTTTACTTTCAGAGTGATTCCTCTACAGTAGGCTTCTCCTTTATACACTTTCCCCCACCATTTTCAATTTCCCCCACCCTACTAATGTAGGTCAAGGTCATCCAATATAACGCGAGAACGAGGAATAGAGCACTAAGTGGCATGTTAGTCCATTACCACAAAGTGATCTATTCCTCGCTCTCTATTCTACATCTACTTTTTTTTCATTTTACTATTTTATTATTTTTTTTTTGTTTTTCTTGGGGGGAATGAGTGTTTACTTCTTACAATGTTCATTCTTCTTCTCCAACTTTTCAATTTTTTCTAACAATTCCAACAAATATGCATTGGTTGCTTGCAAAGTTTGTATTCTAGTACATCCCACTTTAATAGAGGGAACTGTTAACTGTAATTTTGTAAATTCTATCCTTTCTTTCTTGCACCTTTCTCTCATGTATGTGTTTTTCCTGATTCTTCCTGATTGAGCTGATATTAACTTATTACAATCCAAATGGGGTTTTGATACTTTAAATACTGATGTACAAAAATTAGTTGATGTCGGCTGTTGATTTTCATAGAAATTTTGTGTTGAAGTAATAGTTTGCTGATTTCCATAACAATTTATACTTGAAGTGGCCGGTTGCTGATTTTCATACCAAATTGAACTTGAAGTACTAGGCAGCTGATTTTCATACCAATTTGAATTTGAAGTGCTAGGCTGATGATTTTCATAACAATTTGAACTTGAAGTATTTGGTTGATAATTTTGATGCCAATCCACAGATGCCAATACAGGTGTTGTGGAAGGATGCTCCATCGTTGTATAGAGTGAATTCTGTTCTACAATTTTGCTGGTTTTATCTCATTTCCCCCACCAATAACTTCTACATTTCCCCCACCACAATAATTTAAATTAGATACCAAACTTCTAGGGTCACATCCAAATCTTCTTCTTTTAAATATTTTATAAATGCAGAGCTTTCTGATGTTACATTAGGTGTGTTTAAATATGCCATTATTTTGTCTTGACTTTCTTCATTGTGAATATAGCAATGTACATTTAGCAACTTTTGATTTTCTTCTTTAGACTTGACAAATCCTGCAACAGAGCTCCAATCTTCATATTTAATTTTAAAATGGCAAACTTCGAACTGCATGTTGTTTCAACAAATGCTGCAACAATATTAAAAGTCTCTTCAAACAGCCTACATTTATACAAGTTCTCCCACCACTTTATAATCCCCACTCTTTTTCTTCCCCACCTTCTTCATATGTAGAAGGGATATCATGATTTTAATGCACTATACTTAATAAATTCAAACAAGTTTTGTGCACAAATGTTACATTTTTTCTTGACTGTTTCAAATTTCATCACTTGGCCTTTTACAAGGTGAACTAATTTACCTCCATCATCTTCAAATTGTTCAAAGTCTAAAACAGATGCTTTTCCACAATCATGACACATTTTTGTTCCATCTTCAAAAATAAAAGCAAGATAAATACCAAATCCACTATTGTCCTTCTTAAATTTCATGACCATTTCACGAATTGGTTGAGGTATTTCACATTTATTTGATGTTATTATATAACGGTAAAGAAACCCATTATTGATAATTTGTTGTAAACACAAAACTAACAAGCTGTCCATAGTGTTAGACTTGTACTGAAAGTTATATCCATAACTATCTCTTTATATGCTCTTACCCCCACCACTTTTATGTAGGTCAAGGTCATCGGATATTAAGCGAGAACTGGGAATAGATCACTAAGCGGCATGTTATTACATTACCACAAAGTGATCTATTCCCTATTCTCTAAAAGGGGTGCTGATAATTTAGATTCCTAAAATTTCTTTTCCTTCTTCTTCACCTTCTTGAACAGTTGTATTACCAGACATGTGTGATATTAATTTCTTCAATTCTCGATTTTCCATTTCTAATCTTTTCAATTTTAGATCTCTTGCTTCAACTTGTACTTTCAAAAATTTGATATAACTTCCAGCCCAGTGGAGAGTTTTCAATCTTGGTGCTCCAAGTTCAATTCCTGGTATTTGAAATTGTAGTCTATTGAATTCCATCTTCATATCTTCTCGGTCTTGTCTTTCTTTTTCTAGTCGTTTTAATCTTTGTTTTTCCCTGAAGGAAGAAGTCGGATCACAAGGTACATGATGAAACATTTTGATCAACAATTTCTCGAAGAGTAAGCTTCTACACAGATAGTCAACACATTTATCCACATTCCCCCACCAAATTTAAGTCAGTAGTGGGGAGATGCCAATGGTGGGGAGACGTCAGTGGTGGGGAGAGTTATACTAATGTAATGGTTATTTCTACAGTTACACTCGCTCCATTCTCGAAAAGATATTTGTAATATGGTTCGGGATACTGTTCTCTTTCAGATCCCGCATGTTCTTGAATAAAGTTGAAAGCCAATTTTTTTGAATAATCATTGTGAAATACTTCCCTGACACAAACAAGAATTTTTTCTTCCAAAAATTTGACTTGAACCAATGGTATTTTGCTTACATCGTCCTTGTCCATGATAGGTAGCTTGTAGGTAAAAGTATTAGGTGGTAGTTTTTGTGGTTTATCCAGTAGAGAACAAAATTTCTTGTACAATTTCTCCTCAATGTCTGGAAAACGATGTATATCAAACAGATTGTAGTATGAAGGATCAAAAGGTATTTTACGAAACATCTTCGGTCACTAGTCTCTTTAAGACTGATCTCCTGCACAAATATTTAACACATTTATAAACATTCCCCCACCAACTTTTAACTTGTGGTGGGGATATTTTCCCTCCACTACTTCTTCAAAATAGTGGGGGTACCTTAGTCCAATTCAGATTCAGATTCAGAAGACAGTAAAGGTGATATGGGTGATTCCAATGATGAATCCAATATAAATATTTCAATAGCTTCCTTAATTATATCTTCATCACTATCATTTATCATTTCTTCAAATAGTTCTTGTTCAATCTGTACCATTTCTTCCTCTTCCATCATAGAATCATTATCAGTTTCGTCATAAGTTTCCTCTATGTTTTCTTCCTGTATTTCATTTGTGCTTTCAAAAACATCTTTAACTTGAGAATAATTAATAAATGGAGTATCTCTAGACAACATGTTTCTTTACTACTTCTTTTACTTCAAATAACAAACTATGTATCGCTTACTTAGTCTTATATATACTCCTACCCCCACTATTTTTGCAAAACAAAGGAATAGGAAGGGGGTTAGTATCTATTCTTCTCTATCTAGGTTATATTTCATTGCTGTCACATCTACTATAATTTTCTGCTCTTCAATTTTATTGCGAATAAATATTGTCCAAGGAAATAGTTCATTAATATTGTTAATTGTTACTTTTATACTATACAAAATTTCAAAATGTTCTACTAATGAAACAAAAACAATAACTCCTAGCTCATTGTTTCCCATAATTTTTTCTTCAATTTTTATCCGTAAGTTTGTTATTAAACTCCATATATTAATATCATTGGCTATAAAACCATCAAGTCTGGTAAGCATCTTGATGCTACAAGGTGTGGGTACAGACTAGAAACTTGGAGGTTCATAGCCTGCCTTTTCATCAATTTTAAAAATGGGGAGGGGGAAGGAATAAGGATTGGGAAGGGATAGGGTATAGGGTGGGGGGAAAAGTAATTTTGTTATTACACTACTTGTGCAAGAAAATAGCCACCAGTGTCCACACCTTGTTCATAGCACTCCATCATAGATTGTGCCCACTGCAACATGCGGTCTCTGTCATTTGGTGTGACAAGGAAAGAATGACTATCACCATACAATATAAAAGAGTCAATTCGTATATAACATCCTAAATTTAACCATTTATTAGCTTCAACCAAAAAGTTTTCTATTGTATCAAATGGAAATTGTGGATCAATTGCTATAACTTTACGTTCTTCACTAAGTTCAACACTATAATCATCATCTTCTTCACTCTCACTCTCACTATCATTATTTAAAATGTCTTCAGGTTGTACAAAAACATCGGAAATTTCGGAAGAATTAAAATGGTAATTCACATTAGGAGGCATTTTTTGAAATAAATAATATTTTAAAAGGTGGAGAAAAAAATACAAGAGATGTACTTCACGGCACAAAGTGCGAGTACAGACTAGAAACCTGAAGGTTCATAGCCCCACTTTTATAAATTTTAAATATAGGGAGGGGGAAGGAATAAGGATTGGGAAAGGATAGGGTGGAGGTTGGGGAAGGGTAATGTGGTTATTAAACCACTCTTGCAACAAAGTACCCAACACCAATGTTCAGTTCGTATGATCTCATCACATCGTCCTGCCAAGTAAGAATTTGTTCTCGATCATTTGGAGTTAGAAGGAAGAAGTTACTGTTATTGTAGACAATAGGTGAACCAATTATAATGTTGAATCCTAAATTTAGCCATCTATGTGCTTCAAAAATAAATCTTTCAACTACATCAAAAGGAAATTGTGTTTCTATAAAATATACTTTGAATTGTTCATTAATTTCAATTTCATCTTCACTGTCATCTTCACTTTCATCTTCACTGCTATTATCCATGTCTTCTATTACATCTTCTTCATGTTCTTCGAAAGCATTTTCTTCATGATGTTGGAAACCATCTTCAGGTGGTTGAAAAACATCTGCATTTTCTGAAGGATTTAAATTTTCATTAAAGTAAGGAAGCATTTTAAAAATAAAGATATTAAGACTGGCAGAAACAAAGCAACAAGAGCGGCGAAGCAACAAGAGTGGTGGAAGAAACCAGAATGAAACACTAGCCATAGCCGGCGCGTCTTTTATAACGGTATGCAAATGAGAGGGGTTAGCAGCCGGCCATGACCGGTCATTGGCCCAGGAGGTGGGGGAAGGAGTGGGGGAAGGAGTAGGGGAAGGAGGGGGGGGGGCTCCATTTTTTTCGGGGGGGGGGGGCTCCATTTTTTCGGGGGGGGGGGGTCATTGACCTTTCAGATCCGGTCATTGACCCTAAGGAGTGGGGACGGACACAGAACCCTCCTTTGCCTACTACTACATAGATCAAACTAGCCATGTAGCAGAACTTATTTCTGCTAAGTCGCATGTAAGCTAAATAGCTTACATCCCTAAATTCAAGTCTTAGGTGGCCCTGAAAAGGGCCGTTTCGCTGGGTTTGGTGAACTGCTATGGAGCTTAAGGCAGTTCAATGTTGTTTTCCAAATTAATTTCAGCAGGATCGGCTTGTGTAAACTTGTACAAATTAATTGCACAAATATCACATTTTTCTTCTTCTGGGATGATAAACTTGTATGACAAGTAACATTTGTATTCATAAATTCCACCATCTATTGTAAAATCCAATAATCCATTTCCTATTGCAGCCGAACCACATTCTGGACACATATTTGTTCCATCCATAAATTTATACTGAAGATAATGAAAAACTCCAAAATTTTCCCTATAAAAAGAATACACTTCTTGACGTAGTGTTAGTGGAAGGTTTCCATCTTCAAATGCAAGTTCCGCCAACACTATATTTGAAACTATCTGTCGCAAACATAATTCTAATAGAGTAGGCATGTTGCAGCAGTGGTCTCACGGATTGGAATGAAGACTCTGGAGTAGCTAGTATAACGGTTAGATGTAGGTAGACAACCGGTCATGACCGGCCATTCACCCAGAGGAGTGGTAGGGGAAAGAATGGTGGGGGAAGGAGTGGTGGGGGAAAGGGGGGGGGCTCCATTTTTTCGGGGGGGGGGGCTCCATTTTTTCGGGGGGGGGGTCATTGACCTTTCAGGTCCGGTCATTGACCCGAAGGAATGCAGACAGACACAGAACCATCCTTTACTCACTACTCACATGAAAGTAGGTCACGAGACTTAGAGTGTTAAAAAATAATGGGGGAGAAACACAACGCTATAACGCGTTGTGTTTCTCCCCCAGTATTTTTTAAGCAATAATTTGGAAAAAGCTATGTGAATTTACTTGCTACGCCCCCACCTTGTAATACCATCCAGTTTGTGTCTGAGGAGATAGTCTTTAGAGTCTAACTCATAAACTGATTTCTCTTTGCGCAAGGATTCAATCACTTTAATATTATATCTTAAGCCGTTACAAGTTGCCAAAATGTGTTCGTTGTCAATAACACGTTCAAAAAAATAGACACAACCTCTCTTAAGCCTATTTCCTTTCACACCAATAATTTTGGATTGGTATTCAACAGTGGGGGTTTCTGTCACTTGTGGTTCAGAAATGTGTTTTACGACATGTACACGGCAAAAACTTTCGTTTTTTACACATTTCCTCCCACAAGGTGATCCTTTCTTAATTCCCCTAGTAAGCATTTCAGGGCAAGTAGTGGGACGGCTAAATGCCCTACGACGCTCTTCTTGTAATAATTGAAATTGCTCTGAAGGAGCGGGTTTAGGAGTAGGTTTAGGAGTAGGTTTAGGAGTAGGTTTAGGAGCTGATTTAGGAGATGGTTTAGTAGCAGATTGAGAGGAATCAGTTTTATGATAGGTATGATCTTTAGGTGTACTAAGTGGTGGGGTAGGAGGCAATGGCGATAGTGGGATAATAGGTGTGCTAAGACGATGAACAATGGTTTCAACGGAAGGGGTATTAGGATAGTGATGAACTGGCTTCTGCGGTGGCGGCATAGTAGTTGATGGTGGTGGCGGCATAGTAGTTGATGGTGGTACGGAGTCCTTTGAAGGCGAAGGCGAAGGCGGTGAAAAAATACTACGAAGTCTAGAAGTGTTAGTTGGCGGAAGAATAGCTCTAGAAGTTGAAGGTTCAGATGCAAGTCGGTTCTTGTAGCAATCAGGAAGGTTTTTGAGGCGAAGAGTTTTCTTAGGTGCAGGAACAGCTGTAGTAGAAATAGAAGTCGAAGTAGAAGTAGTAGTCGGTACAGAAGACATGGTTATAACTCTAAGTTCGCAGCGTAACGTCTGGAATCAGAATGAAACACTGGCCGCGGCTGGCTCGGCTTTTATAACGGTATGCAAATGAGAGGGGTTAGCAGCCGGTCATGACCGGTCATTGGCCCGGGAGGTGGGGGAAGGAGGTGGGGGAAGGAGTGGGGGAAGGGGAAGAGGAAGGGGGGGGGGCTCCATTTTTTCGGGGGGGGGGGGGCTCCATTTTTTCGGGGGGGGGGGTCATTGACCTTTCCGAAAGTGGGTCAAGGTCATTCAAGATTTATAATGATCCAAGGTGATGGGAACAGTAATACTGTTCCCACCACCCTGTTTGCCTAGCGGTTCCCACTCCCAACCCACTAGTTACGTTCTGCAAGGGAGGTCCCTGGGCCGTCCGCATCAAAGCGTAACTTCCCGTCCGCATCAAAGCGTAACCATTAATTTCAGGGAAACTGGAACAGTTAATGCAGAAACGCAACTCTAACCCCACCCAAACTAATCCCACCCATCATATTCCTAAACAAAATGCAAAAAAAAGTCCGACTTGCGGATGTCCCACCCATTTTAAATGAAGTTCAACTGAACTTCTGAATTTACAGTTAATCTACCCCCTAACATCTAGCTGTAAGGCAAAACAAATGCACAAAACAAACATAAATTATTAGTACCAACACATCATTATTAAAAACCAAATAATTCAACACAACCAAATACCATCATTATTCTTAAAATTAATACACCTTAATGCTAAATACCATCATTATTCTTAAAAATTAATACACCTTAATGCTAAACCCAACTTATAACTAACATCGCAATGCGCAAATTATTTCTTAAATTAAATACACCTTACAACTAAACACACACACACACATACTACATTGCATTAAAAAACGCAACATAGTAGAAGAAGTTCAAATATATATAGGCCTACTATATATTTGAAACTTCTTGCTGAGTCGCCAACAACCTTTCGCTATGAAAGTTTGTTGGCAACTGAAGCAAAGGTATAGCTCCTATCGCTCCTCGGGTTTTCAAGGAGTGGGGGAAGTTGTTTCACTCCAGTACAGTGTTCAATCCAGTCCAGTTCACAGCAGTATAAAAGAAAGGTAAAGAAGTGGGGAGCGGCGCATGCGCAACAACACAAAACCAAGGTTTGAGGTTAGAATTATCCATGTGCAGTAGCGCTAAAGTGAGTAATACAGGACTAGGCGCATGCGCATAGCATAGACTCATTCCGATCCGGAGAACTCGTTGCATGCGCAGCAGGTTTGAGGTTAGAATTATCCATGGCAGCTGCCATATTTAGTCTGGTTTCACCACATAAAGTCAACAACCGGTGGTGACCGGCCATTGACCTGGAGGAGTGGGGGAAGGAGTGGGGGAAAGAGTAGGGGAAGGGGGGGGGGCTCCATTTTTTCGGGGGGGGGGGGGCTCCATTTTTTCGGGGGGGGGGGGTCATTGACCTTTCCGGTCGGTCATTGACCCCAAGGAGTAGGGATAGACACAGAACCCTACTTCTCTTACTACTCAAGTGAAAGTCGGTCAACCAGTCATTTGCTTGCCATCTGCCGCCATCTGGCTGGAGTTATTGCCTCTATAAAGGTGGGTAGTTTATCTCGCTACAAACATTCATTGCCTCGCATCCGCTCGGTCATCATCTCTCGTTAGTTTTATGTTATGACTACTTCACTTACTAGGTTTGAGGTTAGAATTATCCATGAAATAGCCTTTGTAAATTCTAACCTATAAAATTACTACTCTGGCTTTCTGTTTCAATTTCTTTTACACTTCATTTTATATCTCAGTCTTCTTTTAACTTCTGAACTTAACACATCGATTATAATGACTGCACAATGTTTAAAATTAAAGCTTTTGCGAACACAACACATATTACGAAGTACTTCTAAACCTTCAATTTCAAAGTGTAAAACTAATTTAAATAGAGTTAGGAAGAAGTACAGTTTTAACCCATTATACTGTTCAACAACTTCTCAGGTTAATGTTGATGATAGTGTTATTTACGACATTTTACGTTCTATGTTACACTTAAATAACTTAGAACTTGTTACACCTATCGACTGTGTTCAACAAGTTTTTTTATTTTACCCCCACCATTCCCTATATAAGGGCCCCGACAATAATTCCTACTTCATTATCTTCTATGCTCTTCAGCTAACAACATCTCCACTCTAATTCACACTACAATAATAATGGAAACCAACCAAGAAAATGTTCAAGTTCATGAAGTATCATCAACAACTCATCCAAGGGAAAATCCTTCTAGAAATTCAACTTCAACAACTCCTCAGAACCCTGTACAAGTTCCAGATATATCTTCTACAACAATAAATGATGTAGAAGCTATTCTTCAATCCCTTGTCGGTTTCGACTGACCTGTATGATGATCACCGATAAACTGAACTCTTAGAGTTCAGTCTTTTTTAAAACCCCCTCCATATGACCTTGAAGCAATTATCCCCTCTCCTTTATACACTAACTCCTACTTCAAAAATTAACACCATCTCCTCACCCCTTCTCCACCCCTTCATTTGATTTAGCCTCTCCCCACCTGAAGCTATATGGCATGGCATATGGCGGCAGCGACTGATTTGGCAGCTGGCCGATGGCAGCTGGCCGGCAGCGGCTGGCAATTGGCACGACTTCCGTTTTGAAAGTAACCAAACCCCACTACTTAACTTGAAAGGAAGTAGAAAGAAAGACAAAGAGAATTTGTTAATAAGGAGCGAACGAAGTCATGGAGAAAGAAATAACAAGAGAACTTTAGAATATGGAGTTTCCAGCCTTTGATGTCCAAAGGTCTAGAGGTGTAGGAGTGCGCGGGAGTGTGGAAGGAGAAAGGATGCGTCGCAGGATGCAGGATCGCGGTGCAGGATCAGTCCGTGGTCACGCGTGAGTGAGAGTGCGCCTTCGGTTCAAGCCTCCCAGTTCTGCAACCGGTTAGTCGCTTTGCACATTGTATTTGCATTGTAGACTGCATTGTTTAGTTTAGTACTCGCATTAAATTTTTTATGGTTTGTGGGAAGCACACGAAGTTTTAGGCTACCTCATTTAATAATAAAAACAACCCTTGGAATGATAATCACATATTATTCTTTTCCTTGAGAATTATCAATATGGAATTTTTATTCAACTATAGGTTTCACTTGAACTATAGGTTCACTTAAAAATCATTAGCAAGCATTTACAGTATAGAATATTGAGAAACAAGTTCACCAAGAAGGGCTATTTTGGGAGGAAGCCTTTATATTATGAACATTGGAGAGAATTAAAATATGTATGCCACAGTATAGTGTACCTCGACTTACAAGAGTTTGGTGAAAAAAGTAATTTTTAATTTTTTTTATTTTACTGAACTGGTTAAAAAAATTATAAATTAGAATATGTTGTTTATAAGTAATTTTGATAGAAAATATAGGAGTTACGGACTTTGGAAGTGGACATTTTATCAAACCTGATAGTGATAAAATTTTTCACTTAGTTCTAATAAGTTATGGTTAAGAGCCACTTTTCATAAAGAAATTACTTGACTTTTTCATCGAAAATAAAAAATAATTAATCAGATTTTTGTCACGAAATACAAATCAAAATTTAAAATTAACATCGATCCAATAGTTGAAATGTTTTGAAAATCATCTTCCTTTTTAGTTTGGCCAAGATTGTTGTATCTTTATTTTTGTAGAATGCCTTTCGCGGCTGATATGGCGCTTTACCTAATATAAAGTGCCTGTGTAGCGCGCCATTGGCGGCGCGTATCGGCGTCCGGGGAACTGCTTCCTCCGCCACCTCCACCAACACCCTCAATATGCTTCAATAACAACATTAAAAATCCTTTTGAAAATATTTTCAATGTTTGCCATTTTTTTTCGACAGTCACATTGCTCTTTTAGATTATAATGTGTAAATGTTTGGTAAAATTTTTCTGATTTTTATTATTTTTTTTTTTTTGTATCAGGATACTAACTAATTTTATCACCAACAATTGAGTGTTGTGTCCTTTAATGTAAAAGAACCTGCTGCTCACATAACTACATCTAATGAGCAAGCCATAACAACAACAAACATCAGAAAGGGTAAAAAAACTTTGCGTTATTGTTTGAGTGATAATTAAACAGTTACATTTACTCCGTCGGAGCCACTTAGTTGTTACGTGAGTCCAGTTACCTTACTCAATAATTGGTGAGTTACACCGAGTTAGAAACCGATTCACTGGAAGCCCTATTACCACTGTCGACTTCTTTGTTGGCACGTGCGGCCCTCTTGTCACTGTTATCGTAGCCTCTCTAATCTCTAGTTGACACTTCTCTCTCACGAACCGCCTTGATAATGATGCTATTTACCTTAACCGTATAAACTGTTATTTCCTGCTTAATCTTTTCCAAGCTGGATATATTGGGATATTCAAAAGATTTAAGATAAATTTTACATAGAGTTTTTGTTGCACCAAATGTAAGAAATCAAAGAAACTATTCCTTACAAATGATCATTAGAACTCGTCTTTCATTATGATATCAACATGTTGCACTGTACCTCCAATTATATCGTGCGTCTCTAGTTATTGTGGTTTGTTGAAAGGTATTCCTACGAAGAAGACTAAGGTTGAGCCTTGCCACATGGAACTGCTTCTTTTGCCCATTCATTTTTCTCTACATTTCCTCAGTTCTGCATTCTGGTGTTTGCAAGGCCAGTGGCGCAGTGCCCTAAATGATTTAAAGAACGGAATATACCCATATTTATATATAGTGTAGTAAAATTAGTCGGGAAAAATGAAATAATTTTTGGAAAGCCAATTTCTTTTGAAATGTGTTCTATGGCGTCCCCTGACCTTCCTCCAAAAAGTCCCCAGAAATCCCATATGGGGATCACGCTTAAAAATGAGGGGTTGGCCCATAAGGAGTTACATTAAAGTTTGATATTAAGCATACTAAATTTAAATACATTCCAGAAGGTTTATGTATATCACATTAAAGGTCTTCAAATGTAGAATAGAATGCCGTAAACCGAACCTCAATATAACTGTCGGGAGTGAAATGGCAGGCGTTCAAAGTTTAGAATAAAATAATACTATCAAAACTTTGAAATACAATAACTTCCGACGTATTTGACCTTTTGAGGTCTGGTTTTCGGCTATGTACTCTCCTTACTAAGACCTTTAAAATTATGTATAGGATGGCTATGGTCTCAGAAATTTATTTTAAAACTTCCTCTTTGGGACGTCCATGTGGAGGGTGGTTCAATGGTGGTATGATAAGCATATGACTAGCTATCCGAATTTTCAAAGGTAATTGTAAAAGCAAACGTTTGCCGCAAACCGCACCTCGAAAGGTCAAGTATTTCGAAAATTATTACATTTTTAAGCGTTTAGGTTAAAATTGGATTTTTATTCAAAGTTTGACAGGCTGCCGTTTTCCACTCAGGCAACCTTTTGAGATGGGGTTTGCGGCATTAAATTCTACTACTTAAGAGCTTTAATTTGATGTACATAAACCCATTGGTCGAAGAAAGATTTATTTCTGACTCCACGCGGGCTATCCCATCATTTTTAGGCATGTTGCCCACTGGGGATTTCAGGGGACTTTTGTGAGGGAGGTCAGGGGATGGTATAGAACACATTTTAGCAAAAATTAGCTGTCCAAAAATTATTTCATTTTCCAGTCATATTTTGGCTTAATTTTACTACACTAATAGGGATATAAACCACAGCTGTGCAAAATTTCAGCTAAATCTGTCCAGTTGTTTTGGCGCACGTAAAGGAAATACAAACATGCAAAAAAAGATACAAAGATAAGTACATTTGTTTTATGGAATCTTAAAACTTTTCCGGGACCATTGCTCTCTCATAATGTTCTCCACAGTCTCCGCCAGTAGCCGTGCCACTACGCATGCTCCACGGCTCTACAATGGCCTATTCTCGTTCCACCACTGATGTTAATTATTCCACACGCCATATACGCAGCGACCGATAGCGATAGCTGCCGTGACTATCGCTGCCGATAGCTGTTCCCACACTCGGCATCGCTGTCGGCCGGCCGCAGCCGGGCCAGCCAGTGCCAGATGCGCGTTGTATCACACGGTCGATCTGCCGGAGTGAAGGCGATTTCAGTATAAAGTCTGATTTTATGTAACAAGTTGTGCCAATGTACCGCATTAACCAGATCGAGTTGGCATTTCATTGAAGTCTTGTACTTTTAACACAGGTTTTGATTATACTATGTTTTACTTATGTCAATAGGATAGAAATAACATAGGCTAAATCTAAACCTTATTGAAAAAAAGAAAAGAAAAGAGATTTTTTACACCTCAAACTTTAAAACTTGTTTAGGAATAAAGGAGGAAATGCATGTCGTTATTTGAAACTATAACGCAAAACGGTTTGAACTAACAAAAAACGATTTCACGTATTAAGGATTCAAACTTTATTTCTTCGAGTTGAGTAATCAAATTGTGAATGCGTTGGTATGACTAGTTATGAATCCATTTCACAACAGAGTGCTTTTGTAGTCTGATAACTGAAGGGATAAGTTCTCTGAAAACAACATTTGACCCTTTATCTACCTCCGGTGTTACGCTCTACGTACTCGCCGCTCGTTCAACGACACATGCAATGACTGAGTAGTATTGAACAAAAAATTTCCATCAGTGTAGAAGAAAATTGTAAACAAAAGGATAAGTGCGTCACTGCCATATCGTTGATAAAAGTGAAACTTCTTATTGGGGGTGTTTATTTGATTATAAACACTGACGCTGTTTGACTGACGATTGCAATTTTTCGTAAATTATAACTTAACCTAAGTCTGACTATCTCTGAGTTCTCGGGTGCTGATACCGTTGTGCCCATGGTCTACAGCATCATAGACATTTTGAATGATCTCGAGAATTGTACAGAAAAGCACAGCACAAGTGGAATCGAACTATGGATATAAATAAACTCATTAATATTCAAAACAATACTAAAATTTGTGTTAAAACCCATTGAAAACAATGCAATAAACAATCTACATATTTTCGCCTTGTTTTAAAAATATCAGTATGTTAAAAATGTTACAAATTCAATCACGATGTCTTTTTTGTTGTAGATTGTAGAGTGTACATTGAAACAAAGCTATCAAGTTAAACATTTTCCATCTACCACGAGTGACTTAACTACCAACTTAATACTACCAAGCTCCGGTAGCTAACCTAACACTATATATATCACTGTAGTGTATAAAGTGAAACTCGCGCGTATATGGTCCGCAACTGTTTGTCAGATTGTTTTATGACCAGAAGCGTGGCATTTGCGTGCGCCGCAGTAACGGAGCCACACGGTACGGTACCGGCGCCAGGCGTGAATTGGAATAATTAACATTTAAACTCAAACTAAATGGGAAATGTAATGAGGCATTGTCATTGAGCCCCACGGGGTTTACGGAAGTGTCTTTTGCGTTCTCCCCTGAGGGTCTCCTGTGGAGTCCATGGCACTGTCGCTGGCGTTCTCCCCTGAGGGTCTCCTGGAGTCCACGGGATTGTCGCTTTCGTTCTCCCCTGAGGGTCTCCTGGAGTCCACGGGATTGTCGCTTTCGTTCTCCCCTGAGGGTCTCCTGGAGTCCATGGCACTGTCGCTAGCGTTCTCCCCTGAGGGTCTCCTGGAGTCCACGGGATTGTCGCTTTCGTTCTCCCCTGAGGGTCTCCTGTTTTCCACGGGATTGTCGCTTGCGTTCTCCCCCGAGGGTCTCCTGGAGTCCACGGGATTGTCGCTTGCATTCTCCCCTGAGGGTCTCCTGGAGTCCACGGGACTGTCGCTGGCGTTCTCCCCTGAGGGTCTCCTTGAGTCCACGGGACTGTCGCTGGCGTTCTCCCCTGAGTGTCTCCTGTTTTCCACGGGATTGTCGCTTACGTTCTCCCCTGAGGGTCTCCTTGAGCCCACGGGATTGTCGCTTGCGTTCTCCCCTGAGGGTCTCCTGTTTTCCATGGGACTGTCGCTGGCGTTCTCCCCTGAGGATCTCCTGTGGTTCACGGGATTGTCGCTTGCGTTCTCCCCTGAGGGTCTCCTGTGTTTCACGGGACTGTCGCTTGCGTTCTCCCCTGAGGGTCTCCTGTGTTTCACGGGACTGTCGCTTGCGTTCTCCCCTGAGGGTCTCCTGGAGTCCACGGGACTGTCGCTTGCGTTCTCCCCTGAGGGTCTCCTGGAGTCCACGGGACTGTCGCTTGCGTTCTCCCCTGAGGGACTCCTGGAGTCCATGGGACTGTCGCTGGCGTTCTCCCCTGAGGGTCTCCTTGAGTCCACGGGACTGTCGCTGGCGTTCTCCCCTGAGTGTCTCCTGTTTTCCACGGGATTGTCGCTTACGTTCTCCCCTGAGGGTCTCCTTGAGCCCACGGGATTGTCGCTGGCGTTCTCCCCTGAGTGTCTCCTGTTTTCCACGGGATTGTCGCTTGCGTTCTCCCCTGAGGGTCTTCTGTTTTCCATGGGACTGTCGCTGGCGTTCTCCCCTGAGGATCTCCTGTGGTTCACGGGATTGTCGCTTGCGTTCTCCCCTGAGGGTCTCCTGTGTTTCACGGGACTCTCGCTTGCGTTCTCCCCTGAGGGTCTCCTGGAGTCCACGGGACTGTCGCTTGCGTTCTCCCCTGAGGGTCTCCTGGAGTCCACGGGCGTTATCGTCCACTCGAGTGTCGCTTGCGTTCTCTCTTGAGGGTCTCCTTTGGTCCATGGGAGTTATGGTCCACTTAAGTGTTGCGTGCGTTCTTCCCTGTTTAGTCAAGGGAGAGAAAACTGAGATTGGGAGTTGTAATTTACATATGACCATTTTGAATTTACTTATACTTGTATTATATGTGTCGGGTTTTTTGTTAAAAGATCTTCTCCTATGATTTTCAACCAATTTCCAAGTTTTTTTTATTGTCGTTGGATAGGGTTTGATCTGTGGTCGTTTCCACCAAGCAATGATGAGAATCAGAATTATAATAAAGGCGGTATTCATCATTAAAATTTGAAGTTTTCCCATTGGAATAACATTGGGCTTGGGTTTAATATTTTCAACATCTAATGTAGCCTACACTTGTAAATAAGTGTATTTTTGGCGATTAGGTACTGATAATCATAGTATATTGGATTGGTAGGGTGTTATTGGCTTAAAACTAAACGTAACTTTTTTTAGCAATTACATAGGATATCCCAGATTAAATTGATCGATTTTGAGCAACACGTACAAAATAGTTAAATCTTTCTAGTTTAAACCTAGAAATTTCTAGTTTAATCAACCTTTTTCTAAATATAGCGGTGGGAGTAACAAAAGTAAGAGGAATTAGTGTACTAAACTAAAAAATAAAAAATAGTATACGATGACGACAATGACAGCCAACTTCTGTACTGTCGAATATCAAGCTTTTTTAGTCTCAAACGTATAGACAATATGCTTGTTGTATAGGCTATATATTGTATTTCGTATATATTTTACTTAATACAAATAATTGTACCTTAACATTTTAAGTTGTATACTTCAAAAAGTGCTTTTATTGTTTTTCTTAAGGTTGAATATTGCGTCGTAAAATTTTTAAATAAAAAAAAAAATACCTCATCGACTTTTATAAGTGAGCTAAACAAAGTAGAAGAAAACTTTGAAGTCAGAACGATAGATTTAAAAATCCAAGACTTGGTATAAAAAGAACAAAGGAATTTTTCAAGGAGTATTTACAAAAAAGAAATATACGTCAAGATTATTTGGGTCATACATAATTGAATTTTAATTTAAACAAAACAACGAGTAAAAATATACATAATGCATGAAAAGATATTATATGGGTAAAATCACAAAGAGAAAGCTAAAAGCCATTTCCGTAAAAAATGGTACAGTTTTTCAAACCATACCGGGTAGGCTACATGTTTGTTATACAGTAGACATTTGCATAAAGCAGCCTGCATGTAGGGCAATACCGCTACATATCAGTTATGCAGTGTAAAGTTATTTCGCAATAGAATAGAGCGCAAGGCTGCGTTGGTTAATGTAAGTCGTAATATTTAATTGAGAACATTGAAATGTAATCGTAGCAAGAGTGCCAACGAGTCTGTTTTTGTACAGGAATGCAGTGGTAATAACCCAACACCATTCACTAGTTTACCGTTCAAATTAACCGCTTCTGTTTAGATAACCTAATACTAATTATTATTGGGCTATAAATCCAGTAATTCTATGAAAATTGTTATTTTAAAATAATGAGGATCGCACGGATTAGTATTTAACGATTGAAGAGTAGATAATAAAAATCAGTGGTTATAAAATAGTTGTTGAGGCAGAAATTAGTTATAGAGCTGGATGGAGAGTCGTTTAGTTTTTTCCTTTTACGTTTATTTAAATATTTATTTCACATTCCCGTTCAAGGGTAGCGGTTCTGAGATAGAGAGTAAGGACAAGCATTACACCCTCATGATTATTATTTCTTCTTTGAACTTCTTTATAACATGACCTAAAAAGTGTATAGTTTTACTCTTTTCTCCTAATACATGGTAAAGTTTAATATTTTTTCAGTGTTTTTTAAAATTGTTAGAGTTAATGCTCGCTTTGTAAGTCGCTCATATTCAAAATGGTTTTTTACAGTATTTCTTAGACCGTATGTATGTAAGCAATTTACATGCTAAATTATTAAAATGTAATACCTTTTTAGTTTTTAGTTTAGTTTTTTTGTACCTTTGAGTTTTGGGTATAATACGTACCTCCATGTTGGATTTATTTGCTAAAAGCACCATGTCAAGCTGGTCTCTGTCACATAGTACCATATCATTTTCTATTATTTTTTAACGTTTGATAATAAATACAAATATTCATACATGTACATAAGGCTGAATAAATGTTTTCATTATTTTATTTAACCATTTATTTTTCAACACATGTTCCGTCTAAGGTTTGTGTAAAACTTGTAAACAATGAAAAATTGCCAAAAATTGGTTTTTTTTAATTTCGCATTATTATATAAATAACTATTCTAGTCGTGAAAAAATACTCTCTACATGAGAATTTTCTGATTCCAAACGAATGATATTGCGTTTACAGTTCCACGTCGGTTCTTATGGGAAAGCATCGAAACGCGTGGTACTCTAACGCCCTCTCAATTTAAAATAATAGTAGTATTCTAACAATGATTTTTGCGCAACAAGAATGCAATCTCCCCAAACGCATTTCGGAGGTTTTACGATTCCTTCTAACCGGGTTGTAGGTGTCCGACCCCCTCTGAGGTAGTAAAACCTCGAACGAGGCTACAAGGACGTACTTGTCTACAAAACAGAAAGAAACAAAACGAGGTCCAGAATGCTGACTTGGCGCCAGCCACGAAAGTCAGATATGAAAGTTGTCCCGCGAAAGGTTCTCGGATGCACCGTACTTCAACATATTTCATTGTGGGCACGCGAATTTCCCTCGCGTAGCTAGAGGATGTTGTTGAATCGTCAGAAAAGGAAGACCTGATTTAGGTTCTAAAATAACTTTTAAAAAATCAAAAAGGTAAAAAAGTAAAAGGTTTTGGGTGATCTGTTGAATACAATCCTTGTTTTGCAAATCGAGGATTAATATTTATTTGCTGCCAAAACATACATTGAAAGGGAGATATTGGCCTCAAACTTTTTTATGTGAAATAGAGCCACTTCAAGGGCAAATTACAGTTTTCCGCTAAATAAGAAGAGCTAAATGAGGAGCTAATCTTGTTGACGGATAAGAGAATTTTTCCTGCTGCATCATCTCCTTGAGAAACTGTTCGTCGACAGTGCCATGTAGCGCTGAGCACTAATTCGTTCGAGTCTCACTCTCCAACCATGGGTAATTATCGACGCGAATCAATTCACATTGTGACCGATGATGACTCGCGGTTCTGTTCGTTGTAGGAGGTCCGCGAAGAGAACTGCGCTAGAAAATCTAGATCATGAATATGTGAATGTAAAGGGATACTCTATATCCTCATCCTGATCCATGATACATTAGATTATTGTTGATAAATTTCAAGGGAGTCGCATATGCGACTCCCTCTTCACATACGTGAAGAGGGTGTAAGGAACACCCATGACCGGAGGACCATTGATCACGAGTGATGAGGAGGGGGTTTATAGGAGGAATCCTGTGGGACTTTTGATAGTGAATGTGGAAAAATATTATCTGACGGTGCCCCCATGTGACTTACGTATGGGGAGGAGGTCGAAGGAGTAGTATTTTGACTTGAGGATGAGTAAAAGATTTGAAAGGGGCTTTTGGTAGCAAATTTGAAGAATACTATACTCCTGGGACACCATAAACTCCACTCGACTCTAGATCGCAAATGAACCAGAGAAGATCTGGTGGGGACCATGCCCGGGGAACTATAGATCGCGGATGCAGGGTCTCCGGTCGTGGGAGCTCCGATGATAAACTGTCCTTTGGTAATTGAAATCCGCAGATCCATCGATCGTAGACATGACTTTGCCGTCAGACGCTAATAACTTCCTCGTGTGCATCTGGGATGGATAGGACGGCGCGGCGGTGTCGTTGTAATGGCTGTCGTGAGCAGATGTCGGGGCTTTGAGATCAGACTGGGTGATAGATCTCTTTAATGTGATACCCCCGCGGGTTGGTCGGGTTGAGTCTTCGTCAAGCTGGTGCAATGGTTTGCTTTAAATATGTATTGTATTGCTAATTTAAATTAAAAGTACAGAGTATATGGATTTTGACTCTCACACCTGATGGTTAAAAAAGTGAAGTGACAATTCCATTAATAGTTTAACAATACGCTTTGGACTTTCATTTTTCATTATGATTTCCCGGTTCAAAGTATTTTTAAGATAATTTTTGTGTAGCCTTTTTGTTGCCTTTTTCAACGCCTGTTTTTTCCCGTTCTAATGAAGAACCGTCCAAACTCCGGTCCTGTAACTATTTAACGTAGACTTGTTGTTAGATAATATCATTAATTAATAGCTCAGTTGCAAATCAATTGAAACATAGGGCATAATCGAACCTTCAAAAAGCTACACTGGATAGAGCTGACACCCTTTTTATTCAAAGGCGAGAACTATATCAAATCAGCTACCCAGCCAATTAAATCAGTTGAAACTCCATAATTGCAGATGAGTTTTCAAACGACCAACAATCATAACTCGTTGAAAAAACTAACAAAAAATCATAAGGCATTCACTTGAAGCTCGGATCAAAAGCGAATTTAACCATTGACCAAATACAACAACAATAATTTCGGATTACTCATTACGATGACTTGGTATACTCACTCTCCTCAACTCTTAAGTTTTCAATAGCCTTGAATATTTACTCCACTTATATTTCATTTCCCATAAATTCACGGTCACAAATTACACCGCCTCAATTTCTACCGTCACAACCAAAACGTTTTCTCCGTCAATATTGTTTCTCGGTCCGGCGGCGGACAACAATATCGCATCGATGAGGGACAGGAAGAAGGACTTTGTTGCTAAACGTTGCGCCGCCGTCACGGACAGAACGGCGATGTTACGCAAACAATGACCGAGAAAGTGGTCAAGACAAAGCGCGTCTCCCCCGGCGCCGCGCCGCTCCTCCTCACGCACGGCGCGTGCGCAGTTCTGATGAGAGTTGCGCAGCGCTGATGAGTGTTGCGTAGTGCGCGGGATCGAATATTGGACTGGGAGCGTCGTAAAAAAGATGGAATGTGTTCTGATGGGAATAATAATGCTGAATAGTCAATGAGTGCTATTAAGAAGTTCCATTTAAATGGTGTAATCTAGGGCTTAGTATTGGGATTGCTTTTAAGATCAATAAAAACTGTAATCGAATGGAACAATTATTTATCAACGTGAACTTTCTACTAATGAAATATGTAGGATCCTGATCTAATATTACCTTGAGCCAACATGATTTCATACATGATATATTTACAGTATCTGTTACTATACTGTACTAGTTCCAAAAACGTTTTAATTAGTGGAGTTACACTATTAATCGTTAATCTAATTAAAAGGCTATATTTTCCCAAAAAAAAAAAAAAAAAACTGTTAAATTCAATTACTATTAAAAAGATAAACGGCTAAGTTATTATTATTTAAAAAAAATACTTGAGCTCAAATTGTTATGTATTTTCTTCAGAATGTATATAAAAAACACATATAAAGCGGTAACGGAAAAATAGAATCTTTGTTTTAGTTAAAAAAGTTTTGATTTTTGAAAACGATAACCATACTATAACATACTAGTACAAAACATACATTACATTTTGTAAATGGCGCCTCACCCGTGATGTTATCCCCTACCTCTTCCTCTTAGAGCCTAACTCCCTTCCCCTCACCGTGCCTACTGCTGCTCCCTCCAGCCCCCTGACCCTCGGAGGCCCAGGACAATGACAGCTCCTTCCAAGCGTCTCCTCGTTTCACCCGAGTCAACACGTTCCGACAACTACAGCCACCTGTTCTGTTCATCCTCGTTACAGACTCAATCTCGTTTTATGTCCGGCCATTAAAAGTCGTGACGTTTGACCAAGGAAGAACCACTGTGGTGGAACTGCAAGCAATGGAAACGCAGTTACCGACCGGGGTGTACCGGTGTTTGCCATTTGATTGGTGACTTCCATGGTCCTCCGTGGTGCACAAGTTGTTTCTTCGAGAGAAAAAGAATCATGGCCAAAAATATGTCCTGTAGGATGCTATAGTTCTTATGAGTTAGCTAAGGATGCCGAAAAGGAGTAGCGGAATCTAGTGTGAGCATTAGTTATAAGTGTAAGATTATAAAATCAATTTTACCGCACTCTTTCTTAACCCTTCATACGAATAAGCCATTGAGAATTTTGCTTATATGGTGATTGTGTTTTCATGCACTGAAAATCATTTGAGAAATATTAGAAAGACTAAATGGTATTAAGAGTACAAATAAAATAAACGGTATCAGTTAACTGACACATACTTTCTCCCAACAATATAAAAAAAAGATGTTAAAAGCTTCAAACATAAATGTCTTGATGACTCAGTCAGATAGCTACCAGCTGAGCAGCGTGAGTTTGACCCTACGCGCGTCTGTGACTTTTAACAACGTACTGCGTTTACCGCTATACGAAAAATTGAATTTTCTCCGCAACCACTTGACATAGAGCAAAAATTTTAAATACTGTATTATTTAGTTTTTTTGAGCTTGATTTAATGGTGATAAGTAAAATTTATTTCAAAATAACAGCTATTTTGAAAATCCAGAAAATTGATTTTTGAAACACTTATTACGCCATAACTTTTGAACGAGCATTTTCTCGGAGATGCGGGTGGTGTCATTTTATTCGCCATTTTAAGCTTAATAAACCACAAAATTTTAATCAAAATCGTTAGAGCCGTTTTTGAGAAATTTGAATTTTTCATGATTTTTGAGGGTTTTTGGGGGTAAAATACCCTTAAAAATCAAAAATTCAAAAAATGAAAAAAAACGCCTGGAATTATCGACGGTTTAAACCTACGTACCAAATTTCACCAAAATCGGACCATTGGGGCATTCTCTAGCTCTGTATACATCCAGACACACACACATACACACACACAGACATCACTCGAAAACCACTTTTTTGGACTCAGAGGGCACCAAAACTGATAAATTTACCAACAACTCAAATTTTAAAATTTTGACGAAACCAATACTTTCTCAATATATACATTTATAGGGGGAAAGGGGGCTCCAAAATGGATATATACATCATCAAACTAATGGGAAGTGTTTTACGAAAACAATACTTTCTCCATATACTATGGTATAGGGGGAGAAAGTAAAATGAAGTCAATAAAATTAACTTACTGAGGTTCTTTTCTGGCATGACGCACAAATTTTCAAATGTCCAGATTTCTGTTATAAGAAAATGCTTATGGTATGAGAATTCCACTTATTTCCACTCATGTAGCAATTATATTTTTTTCAGTTTCATTCCGTTTTTATCTCTCTGGATTACCATTGAAATTAATTCTTTAATGACCTCAATACTTTAACTGATTACTTAATGACTTCAATATATTAATTATTGTCATTATTCTGACCACTGGAGTGGCATTGCCATTAGTAAATCGACACTTATGTCGTACGGTATCGTCTTCATGAAATGTAATTTTACCTTAACTACAAACTGCCAATTTACTATCAAATAATAAAAAGAAGATATTTAATTATTCCATCTTGCCATGATATCCAGCGATACCGACCTCCTATCGCGATGTACAGGGAACAAATCAATACGTTCTCGCTTTCAATTGTGGAATTAATTACTGTATAGCCAGTAATTATCTGTTGTGCTACAATTCCTGCCGACCCTGACCATGACAAGCAAAACCCCCACGCTGCGCCAGCAATCTAGTGTCAATGCTACGACGAATCTCTCCGACGCACGCGAACACGGAAACCGGACCGAACAATATGTCATCCTTGTCTCTGCCGACTTCCAAAGCACTTCCCGATGTCTCTGACCCCATCCCGCTCTTGGAGATCATTATTGTTCTGATACAACTCTCAGTTTCGAAAACCCTTGCGTAAGGTTGGCCATCCTGATCCAGCGTGATCGGACCGAAGTTCGATCTACGCGTGTGGCATCTGCCTCGGGAAAGTGTTTTTTGTGAAATTGCGTTTTGGTTTAGTGTTATGTTACATAACCGGTGATAGCTTTAATGTATTTCGAAGTACGGTCTACGCATGATTTGTCTTATACTAAATTATTTTCCCCCGTACATTTTAATAGATGAACAATAAAATAATCAAATATCTTTGTAATAAAACTTGTGTTACTTTTTCCTTAGGCAAAAGAACGAATTAAAAGCAGTTCAGTACATAACAAAATATATTTAACTGCATTTAAAGCAATGTCCATAAAAGAAGGTAATACGATCATATTTATTTAAGCCTGAGAAATTTTTAACTCTTTGATGGAGAACTGTCCAAATCCTATGACCTTGTTAATTGTTGTTTTTATATAATCTCATCAACGTGTTGTTAGATATCGTTATCAAATAATAACATCCCACCCACGCAATTCACTGCTAACTAAGTTTAGAATTAATTTTTCAATCCGAAGTTTGAAAATTCTGAATATTCTGAAATGTGAAAGAATTTTATCAAGAATATTAAGATCTATCTGTTCACAAAGTTTTGAAAGAACCTCATACAACACATTGTTACATCACACGTTGTTGGGAAAAATACGTTTGAGCAACATAATATTTTAATAATAAATTAATCATGAGGACCTCAAGTGAATAAATTTACTGACAATCACGTTCAACAGCATATGACCCTGCCAAAACTCTGTGATTCCATTTGGCCACATTGCTGAGGAAGAATCGTGCCCACTAGCGGAAGTCGGCAATGGTAATCGTATTATGTCTAATTGTGAGGAATAACTGAGTTTGCGGTGAAAGAAACTGCAGTAACTGTTTGCGCATTAATCAGCATCTCGTCGGTCCTGGCGGCGTGACTGGCGTGGGCGGGGGGCTCCGCACCACTGGGTAATTGATGACCCGGGGAGACCACTGGGAACGGGGCGGAGGAGTTCGCGGCCACAAGGGCGAAGCCCTAGAGACGAGGTGCGAACAAGTTAATTCCATTCTTTTTCTAGGTGTTGGATGTTAGATGCCCCTTCAAGAGCTTTCAATAGTTCATTTTTTTCTACTTACCAAGCTGTTTTTTTCTTTTACTTTCTCCCTCTATACCATAGTATATGGAGAAAGTATTGTTTTCGTCAAAATTTTCGAATTTGAGTTGTTTGTGGATTTATCCATTTTGGTGCCCCCTGAGTCCAAAAAAGTGGTTTTCGGAGTGATGTCTGTCTGTGTGTGTGTGTGTGTGTGTGTGTGTGTCAGGATGTAAACAGAGCTAGAGAATGCCCTAATGGTCCGATTTTAATGAAATTTGGTACATAGGTCCAAATCCACGATAATTCCAGGCGTTTTTTTCATTTTTTTTGAATTTTTGATTTTTAAGGGTATTTTACCCCCAAAACCCGTCAAAAATCGTCAAAAATCAAAATTTCTCAAAAACGGCTCTAACGATTTTGATTAAAATTTTGTGGTTTATTAAGCTTAAAATGGCAAATAAAATGACACCACCCGCATCTCCGAGAAAACTCGCGTTCAAAAGTTATGGAGTAAAAAGTGTTTCAAAAATCAATTTTTTGGATTTTCAAAATAGCTGTTGTCTTGAAATAAATTTTACTTATCACCATTAAATCAAGCTCAAAAAAACTAAATAATCCAGTATTTTAAATTATTGCTCTACATCAAGTGGTTCCGGAGAAAATTCAATTTTTCGTTTAGCGGTAAACGCAGTACGTTGTTAAAAATCACAGACGCGCGTAGGGTCAAACGAGCGCTGCTCAGCCGGTAGCTATCTGACTGAGTCATCAAGACATTAATGTTTGAAGCTTTTAACATATTTTTTATATTGTTGGGAGAAAGTATGTGTCAGTTAACTGATACCTTTTATTTTATAGTGTACACCCCCGATAGAATAAAGAAATTATAGCCTATGGAAGGTACATTGTTTAAAATTAGAGTTACGATTCTTATAAAACTTGCATAGTGACTGGAGCATTGGAATTGTAAAGCATTTTCGCCGTGATTTCATATCATTCTCATCATCTGGGAATCAAGAGGAATTTCCTGATACCAAAATTAGTACGATCCGTCTATAGAAGATTCTTTTCTTTAGAGATACAAATTTGTTATACGCATAGTTTAATTAAATTTCTTATACGCTACACTTAGATTTTTGACAGGTTATATAAAAACTTTCTAATTGGAACTCCGAAGAAGTTCATCGTTCATTGTTCTTGAATATACTTTAATTTTTTTTTTTAATCCATTGAAAATTACTACGTTTGTCTAATTCGTTGTAGTCACAGTCACCGTCACTCATATCAATACCTTGGCAATCCTACTACTGGCAAGTCCAATACACAAATACACTCTCGCATTCTTTACGCCCATAATTTACTCTCTGAATAAGACATTCTAGAGATTTAACAAATATCCAGTCTTAAATTTACAAGACGTTAATATACGGCCGTACGTCAAGTGTGGTGTGTAAACACAAAGACACGACAATGGGTTGGGTGGAGAGGCTGGCGGCTGGCGGCTGGCGCGAGCCCACCCGAATTCCGCACCTACGGTTGCAGTTGTGCGGAACTGCAATTGGTCGCAGAACGCCATATGGTGCTGTGCGGGGGCGCGGGTGGCGACGATGGCCGATTGCACGTCCAGCAAATCTTGTCTGGAAATCGATAAACACTTCGCTCGCTGATAATTTGTTTTCATTGCAGCTGACGTTAGTTTCTTTTTGCAACACGGATAAAGGACGGGTCATAGTTTATGGATACAATCTAAAATCATACTGAGGTGTGTAGTGTGTACATGTTTCTTTCTTTGCGTTTGTGTAGGTTCAAGAAAAATTGTTGTCCATGCTTCTTTTACAGGATTCAATATTACAGAGCTGTATAGGATATAGAAAAAATAAAAGTGAGAAAGTCAAAATTAAATCAATCGATAAGTTACTATTTATTTTCAGGAGCATTATTAATGGGCAGAATGAATACCTTGGACAGTATGCCTCTCTGTATAAGTAAAAACCAGCCAACTATCACATGCCTGTTACTACTTTTATCATACTCACCGAACGGTTCTTTGACTTTAATTATATTTTGCAACATTTTTCCCCTGGAAACACCTTGTTTATTTTGCATTTATTTTATGCTTGGCCTGTTAATTTCTTTTTGGCAATTTTCCTGGTGAACTATTTAATTTCCACTACAAAACAAAGGTCCAAAAAGGTTAGATTTATTTGTCGGAGGAGCAAGAGATGGGCACAACGAAACCATAACTTACTTCAAATCGATAGCAAATGCAGTGTACTATACTGCATGGAAGTTACCTACTCTTTATAAACATTTTTGGAGATTTTTCCAATATCTACTGTTGCTAACAGTGTACTGTAGACGTCTCTGTGAACCCCCCAGACCTTTCCGTACTTTTTGTAGCTCTCTTATTTTATGTCTGCCCATTCCATTACAGAAATACGAATTTTAGATGGATCTTAGTTATTTATTGATTTTGTTCTACTAATGGTGCGTCGTGTGTGAAGGTTTAGGCTACTTTCATTATGGCTTTGTGAGTCAAATATAAACTTTCCCCTATCCAGTAAATTTGAGAATCAATTTTAGTGAAAACAATATAACAAGCGAGATACTGTGTAACCAGTATACATTCATTGATTTCACTTATTGGATTGTCCTCATAACCCAATAAACTAAATTATTGATTAAAAATAGCAAATTTTGTAGTATTTAAAAAAGTTTTAATTTTATTTGTTGAATTGAAGAAAGGTGGGAGCAGAAATAAGAAAACCTCAATTTGATGTCTCTCGATACCACAAAATCTGTATAATATGACCACAATAGTTTTTGTACTGAACTTGACTAATTATGACCTTCTTATTTACACCAAATGTTGTAAAGACATGAAAATTTTTCACGCAAATTAACATGTATGAATTTGAACAAACAGTGTTTAAGTATATCTGGGAAAACCCAAACAATAAGTAAAATGCCGGGCTTAGTTATTGTCGTGTCTGTACAGTGTAATATCTTCAATATACGTCAAATTTGCTAAAACCGGACAACGTATACAATCGCGTAATAAAGATCGAAAGTCAAAATGCACCGATTACCCTATAAACCGGTCCCCCAATGGCCCCAATCGAGCCCTGGGGGACCCCACCGTGGTACCGGTTTCGCCGCACCTGCCCGCCAGTTGGCACTGCTGGTATGACCACGGTACATACCGTGACCGTGGACCACGTGACCGGGTCGGTTACCGGGTGGGTTGCCGGCACGCTGCACGGAGCCCTTGTATGGGCTCGGACCACACAGAGGGGTGTCGGATGTCGGATGTCGCCCACCCAATATCACCCGGCACACGGCCCTAAACCATGCTTTTACTGGAGGATTTTCTTTTTTTTTTAAGCAATTTTACACAGATTTTGAGTATTTTTAGCATATTGAGGGTTTTTATGATAAGCGAAGAAACAGAAATAAAAATATTTTTCTCTGGAAGGATTAATGTTTACACACTGAGGCACTAAGTTATACTTACAAACCAATTCTTCATATGCGTAGTCCAAATAAATGATCATTTGCAAATTTTCAGCTCAATCGGTTCAGTAGCTTTTGACAATAAACCACATACAACACCTTTTCATTGTGTACCTAGTAGCCTAATAATAGATTACCTGTCAAAAGCTCCACAATTACTAAACCGATGTATTAAATAATGGAGATGAGATGAGCATGATTTTTTTCTAAAATGAAACATTGATGCTCAACTGAAATTTACATATATTTGTATGATCTTTTATTAAATTATATTAATATTAACTATATTTTTAACACTTTTCATCGTGTGTATTAATTGCCGACTCATAGCCATTATTTGTTTGGTAATTTAACACAACAAAAATATTCTGAATATTTTAGAAGAATTAGTTTTTTCGCCTTTCTCATAATGGTATTGCTTGAAAAAAATTATTTATTAGTATGAAAGATGGCCAAAAACAGACTCTGAAGGTAGAGGACAATTTTTTATTTCAAAAGTAGGCCTACTATCCCAATGAATCAGTTAGGTTTTTAGCACCCATTTGGCATTTTATTATCTCCACATTGTTGTGTTACATGAAACACGTAAAAACTAACAAACGTCTAGAAAATAATAGACACATCCACACACATTACACGTGTCGTGGTATAAACCATTTACTGGGCTTTCAATAATTAAACCGATGGAAACTTAATGAAAGCCATCGAGTACTGGGAGGCACGACCGACACGACCTGGGGATTTCAATTATTGTGCTGTAAACCCGAGATGGAAATGCATTCCCACATTAGCAGTATAACACGGGCTGTGGACGTGGGGACACGAGCCAGGGGGGCGGAGCCCGGCACTCCACTGCCGCAGAAGATGAGGAAAACTAGCGATCCATGGTTATAGAGCTCTAATTGTAAATAAAGGTGCCGGTTCGGTCCTGAGAAAAGTTGAAGCTTTTTGATGTTCGATATAGTGGACAAAGCTGTCTTTGGTCATTGGTCTATTATGACAAATGAAACAGCTGCTATTTGTCAGTAACAAAGCTACACCTCATCTGATCCAAGGAATCTAAAATAAATAAAGAGAAGGTAGGGGTCAAGACCCGCAACGCCCTCTATATGCACCAGATGTTCTTTTGCACCTATGACATCACCATTATCATTACCAGTATTCGTAAATGGTCATGTCATAGGCGCAAAAGAACATCTGGTGCATAGAAGGCGTTGCATGTCTTCACCCCTACCTTGTTTTTATTTATTTTATATTCCTTGACACTCACCCTTCAGTCATACTCACCTTAAAACACCCACCACAGAGTGCGTCGTGTTTCAGATAAAGTATCAAAGTGTTTATCTTTCTTTGATTCCCTTACCCCTTCTCAGGAGTGGGTATTGTTTGGGGAAAACAGTTGCCAATAACCCTTGTGAAAACTTTCGCTCGAAGTTTAAAACTAAATGTAACAGTGCACACCCAGATGTGTTTACCTGTAAGAGGCGAACTTTTGACCATCAAAGACTGGTGTGTGACAGCAAGTTACAGTCTCTAAATTAAATTAATTAAATTAAGTCCACTTCGATTAAACTACATAAAACATGCTCTGCAGAATAATTTCCATGAACAAATTTTTATTAAAATATTATGAACTTATGGTGTTAACGTAATAGAATTATCAAGCTGTTTAAAGCTAAAAATTAAAATGATTTATTTAAGGTAAAAATAAATTAATGAATATGAACATAATGTACCAGAATTTTTCAAACGGGCACTAAAAAAGACCGGTACATCAATTAATCCAATCAAACCAAGAGTTGTTGAAATGCGGTCCGGAGACGTATTCGAAGAATCTTGTTTGGGCACCATAAGATATCAAATATACGGGCTAGACTTTTATGCCCTTGTATTTCCACCAGCCAGGGGTTCAAAGGCAGATTCAGGCTATTAACAAGTATTTAAACGACGATGAATGCACCGTTGCGTTTTATTTGCCGTTTATTTTACCAACATCCGCACACCGCCAAAATATCTGCGCGTAGTGAGTCGTTAATTTTAATGACTGTTTCACGTCGTAACACGAGTAAAACGGCGCAACCCGATACGAAATAAGACATTTACAGTTATTTGCGTTCTTAAGCACGACCCGTCTCGTGGTTTCGAATGTTAATGTTATTGATATCTGATAGCCAAAAACGATTTGATGTTCGTTCTCACAACCCAGCAGTTTCAACTTCTCTGACGGGAGAAATGAATCCGTAGGAATGGGAAATTTAGCGAGGAAAGGTGTAGTTTTTTATCTTACAGGAAAAAGACTTCAGAAGCTTTTTTCCTTTGATACCATAAGACTCAAAATGCCCAATGATAATCGTGTAAGCTTGTAAGAGAATTAGGAAAACTTTAAAAACAGATTTTTCTTAGTCATAAGAAAGACCACCAACTCCCTATTATAGACCTCATGAAAATTTATTTATTCCTCAACACGATAGTGGTCCTAGCCTCTAGTAATCTTAAAATTTAATCGAGTTTATGATTTTCAATTAATTAGAATGATGTTCAAAGACGAACAATAATTCTTACACTCACTGCACCTGCCCTAAGGAAGCTGAAATCTGCTGTCGTCAGCAAACTTCCTTAATCTGAAGAGGCAAATTGAAGCCGAAACAGGAGCGACGCAAAAATCGACAAGATCTCACGGTCAAAGTTTTGTTTGCCACGAACATGCGTTTCGTCATCAAGACATTCGGTGAAATGCGATTTGAGAAAACGATCTTTCTTGCAAGGGATCCCAAAATTCGGGTAGCCCACCTAGTTAGGTCGATTATATTTCCCACCCACACATTTGTAAAAGACTTTCGGATGTCGAGGCAAAATGAGATGTTATTATGACCTAGTTTGCGAGTTTCTGCTTTCGTTCTTTTCGGAACTCATCAGTACGGCGATGAAGCCGCAAAGCAACAGAATGCTGTGGTAGTAGCAACAGCTAGTAACCGCTACATACTGATAAGCGCGATGCCAGGATCTCATGCATACAACATAGAATTATTGATGGAAAGAACGCGTTCTTCAATCCTGCCAAAGACCATCATCCACAAAGGGAAACGTATTCCGCGAGCACGAAAATGAATTAACATCCGAAAGTTTCCAAACAAACAAAGTGAAAAGCGCCTTCTCGCCTTGAATGGCACAATGGCAGATGAAAGACGCTGCGGACGAGATGCAACCGGAAGTCGCGGTAATGAGATGGCGCCGGAAGTGACGCGATCACGTGATATAAACATTCCGTGGAAATATCCAGGCCGCTCTCACGAGAGGGCGCTTTCGCCGACCTGTGACCTTGACGTGACCTTGGTGGCTGTCACGTGACGTGTCACATGGTGCGTCGCGTGACGTCATGGGGTGTGACGTCATTGTCGGTTTGTCGCAAAAACAATTCGTCATTATATAAATAGAAGCGTCGATTAAACTAACAAAGACTTTATGACTATTGTCCAAAGACTGGAACAGTAATTCGTTTATCATCTCGAGCAAATGCAACTCATTTGTGCCTTTTAGAGCCCAACTGGATCTTGCCTAAACTATTTTGATATTGTTAATAAATTTAAATTTTAACCAAATGTGATCCTACCATATAATTTTATTCGCTATTCTTAGTTACCGACCACTTCATATGATACAACTCTTTAGCTATCACCGATTAAATATCATATAGCCTAATATTTAAATGAGGTACAGCAAACATTAAAACTTAACTTACATTGCCTCGTGTATTTATTTTAAGTCAGCAAAAATCTATCATTTTTGTATAAGAAAATTTTTAAATTAAAGTGCTATATTTTTTTGCTATAAATCTTTGTTTATACGTTTGATAAGCTACAATAAAACTGCATTTGTATTACAATAAAGAATTACTCTTTTAATGTTTTTATTGTTTTTTTTCAGGTGGGTGGAGCTATCCCAAGAAAAATATTCGTTTGGTATGTTGATAGTTCCGATCATAATACTCTCCTAAATAATGTTTAATAAATAAATTTAAATATAAAATTTTCATGCTAATGAAACTTTGAAATCATACATTCTTTAATGTTTAAAAAAATTAGCTTTAATTACAAAACAGTCTTGTGTTTAAATTGAAGCAAATAATTTTCAATGAACAAATTAAACATTTATTATAACATTGGAGACATTGCGACTACTATACTGTCGTACTGTATCAAAGAGAGAGCGCCCGCGGTATGCAATACCCGCATTACGTCCGTGTGTTGCATGCAGTATCCGCAGCATTTGAAGGCGCGCCCCACCAGCCGCGCCGCGTAGTGTGTACAACTTGCTTACGCTCAGCCATGGCATGATAATCTTTTGATGGCCCGTCAATAATGACGGATACTGCCAACTTTTATTTTGACTAGATCACTTTAGAATTCTTACTTTCTAATTTTATTGGTTTTCTAATTTTATGCAATTGTGCAGTTGTATAAAACTTTAGGTGTTTCCTGAAAACAACGTAATCCAGTATTCGTGTTAAGTTGATGCCCTAGCCAAAAACTACTTGAAAATGTTCAAAAAAATATACATTGCAATTTTAAAATATTTTTTTTAGTATTTGTGATCAAAGTCTCGATCACCTATAGCAATATTAGATTTTATTTTTTTGTACAATATTAGTTTTGTTTAAGTGTTTCTTTTGAATTAATGGTTAGAAAATGTCGTGGTTGGAGTAAAATTGAAAGCTCACATTTTCTCTAAGGACTCATAAGAATAGGCCTACATTTTTATTTTACCTGAAATCAATCACGGTATCTGATAGAATTTTATGGCAAGTTAATATTTCTCAATAAGACTTGAAATAAAAATTTTATTTCCATAAACTTGAATAGAACAACAGTAAATTTAATTTAAAACCAATCCCAACTTTTCTGACCATATTTGAACAGAAGACCTTTACAGAGTTAACATCTTTCGGGGGGAAATGGCTACCAGAGCGTCTCTTAAACTCATAGTAACATCGTCAATCCACCTGATTGTTTTCCAATTGTTGCGGTGGATGTGGGGCCCGGATCGAGGCTAGGGGGTCGCGGCGACTGCTGAGGTAGCCTCGCGCGGGGTGTCACGTCCGGGTTAACGGCTGGGACATGACTGTGTAGCCTCTTATTGATATTGTCACTTTACGTATAGCTGGTCAGGAGTGCACCCGAGTACTGTTAGTCGGCGAGATTACATTTTTCTTTTGTTCACTCTTTATTGTTTATTCTTTTGTGTGATGAAATACCATACGCAGTTGCACTTATGATTAATTTTGAGAATAGTTTGACGAACTTTCAAACTTAGCCTTTGTAAACAATTTTTGGAGCGCTGCCTAAAAAGACTTTAACGTGGGAGAGTACCGAAGTTTGTTTATTCTTAATGCAGATAATACGGCGACATATGAAAATAATAGATAAAATAGTATTTGAAAACAAAACATGAAAATTAAACAATTTTAGTTAGAACATGTAAAACCCTTAACCGACTGTTATGGTATACCTACTACGTAATAATCAAAGCAATGATGACACACATACCTATACGAGTTCTCTGCGGTAGCTGATCGTCTAACCTAAATTTTATAATTTTTAATATGACTGTGTGGAGAAAGGTGACCAAGAAAAGTTACGTTCAAGAAGGTCCCTCCATAAAGCTACTGTGGGATTCGAATGTGAAACATTCTAACATTCTTCACCATCACCGCGTCGTTCCTGATATCTGCAGCGGTGATCCAGTGGCGGTGTTACCCTCCTCGGGCCGACCCCGACTGGTCATGGTCGCCCGGCTAATTGCCTGGGCTGCAGAGATACGCGGACAATGCCTCAGTAAATCATACCGACGACGGGAGAGCGGCGGAGATGGCATCGACGCCGGACTGGGCGAGGGTGAGGTGCGGGGAGTGCAGGGTCTGGTGTGGTGTTGTCACTGGGGCTGTTGGCAGAGAAAAACAGTTCAAGTTTATTCATCTAATAATTACTTGCTAGTTTTATTAGGGTGACCTAAAAATCCCTATTTTATTGGGCAAAACTCACCATTACAGATGTATTTTTTTATTGGTGAAGTTGTTTTCAGTTCTCACTCTTCATATATCACAGCGAAAACGCTTTCCATGGTTCTCCTCCTCAAAAGCGATTGCAGGGAGGGTTAATCAATAAATAGGATTCTCTGAAAATACTGTCATTTCACAATTACATTGAGATTAATATCCATAGTTAATTACAAGGCTTACAGGCTGTTGGACATTGTGTTGTGATGGGAAATAATTACTTTTTCAAGCTTTGGGATTTTGTATAACATTTGGAGAAATGAAGTATCCTTGCGCACATTACCTGCTTTTCAATGACCTTTCCTTGCACGCTTGAATTGTTTACTTAAACACACTCTATTGATACTCAAACAAACGTGTCTATGTCTCTATGTATATTACAGAAATCTTCTTACACGTAAATTCTGTTATCACATACTGTTTATCTCGTAACACGCGGTGCAAGACACTTATTTAACCTCCAATTGTTTTATGATTTCCCTCAGAAGAACTTGCATTTCACAAACGAATTTACCATGCATTTAAATCCCAATTTGTCGTATACGGTACAATAAAAACCGCGCCGCAGTTTCCAAGACGGGCCCTCGGATGGTCGTCTGGTTCATGATCGTAAGTGTCCGTGGGGTGCGCAAGATATACAGGTCGTAAAGTCGTAAACCGTCGCTCGCTTCGCTTGTTTGATCTTACGACTGATTGTACGTCACCGAACGTGTAATCTCCCTTGTACCGTTGTTACGTCGATTAGACGTCTCGGATATGTCTATTTTACAGCGAATATAATATTCACACTTCTTCATTCGGGGATATGTTGTTTATGAGTAATAAATTCTGGTTTATATTCAGTTGTAAATGTAGGCTGTAATTCAACTTAATGTTGAGATATTTTATATGTTATTACTAGAGGTATTTAAAAATGTGTTAAATCGTTAGGTTGTTTGTTGCAATGAGGTTTGCTCAACGAGTTATAGTTGACGGTAGGTGAGTGTGTAAACACATTTAGAGGTTTTTAATGTAGGTCTACAAATTTGTATACAAATTATTTAAAGTAACAAAAAAAACGAAATGGTATTTCTTGAATAATTTTAGAATAATACCAGTGCTGAAAAAGCAGTTCGGACTATTGTATTCATAATAAGAAGGCGGCGCTGTACATGCTACATGCAGAACTATCGGTGAAAGTCGCAAATGACCTTGGGGTGCGTCGACCTCTGGCTCATTTGTTGCACCAAGGTCATTTGTTAAGTTGCAGTTCCGAATCGTGATCACTTTACAAGACAATGCACCGATTTTCCCCATTATCATAGCTGTGTGCATGTGGAACATATACTTGTACGTTACAGGTATTATCGGGCGAGAATATTTGCTCGACATATTTACGCAAATGAATTTTATTATCAAAGCAGAACTGAAAAGAGATTGGATGGTGTTGAAACTTCAAGAAAGCGTGTCAAATTTTTTAAGACGAATTAACAGATTATGCTGGTCTATGTTATCCCCAGACGGGACATACGTAGAATAAGATACTCTAATAATTGGGTGAGATTTTTTATATTATTATTTTATGTTGTTTTTCTTTCTCATATTAAACATTTGAGTAAACGACCAGGTTTTAGGGAGATTGTGTAAAAAGTCTGATAAAAGTGTAAAATGAAGCCATCCGAAACCACATATTAAAATGGAAATATGTGTTTTGGCTTGTAAACAAAGCAATAAAATAACCCAATAAAACGGCCTTCCAAGCAGGTCCTGTTAAAACGAAACAAAAAACGATCGAACCAGAAAGTTAAACATTATAAATAATACGACACGACCAGCCTATTTCACGTGGTTTCATTTACACTTATCTCCAGTTGAGTGGGCGAAATCGCCGAAAACCTACGCTAAATATCAGACCCGGCTCGACCGGCGCACGATACCAACGAGGCTGGCGGTTACTGCCTACTCTCAAGCAGCTGCTACAGCTACATCTACAGCTACATCTACAGCTACAGCTACAGCTACAGCTACAGCTACAGCTACAGCTACATGCGGCGAGTGGTGGGTCGCGAGGAAAAAGCTTTGGTCCAAAGTGCTAAAAATGGTCGGGTAAGATATAAGTGTGTATACTGCTTTTAAGGTTTGGATATTTCACCACCAACTTTTAAAAACCATTTACGGCTATCATTTCGATAAGAAACTACAACCAAACACTGGATAGGCCTATATCAGGGAAGAAAAATAATTAAACTAAATGTTGTGGAACTATGTAACTGCTGACTTAACTAGAAAAAGTGATTTTTCATAGATGATTTTTTATATGCTAATAGTGTATAGCTTTCTTCAAAATTCGTTTAGTTTTTGATAATGCTGATTATAAGCCAAGAGCATGGAAAAACTTTTGAAAAATATCTCATGCCGTGCTGTACTCATAAGAATTCTCAGACGAATTTTCCCCTCAAAGAACAATGTCATGAAATAACACGTATTAATTTTAATTTGTTTCTAACATAGGTCGGTCCAAATCTCACTTTGGCATAGACATAAAAGTGTAGAATAGCGCCTTTCAGTTGGATATAGTGTATAATAAGAATACTGTATTATCATTTTACTTTTACACAAATTATGATGATCCGTCCGACTCGGCACCCTTCTGAAGAATATCGTCAGACACCTAACTCGACGCTAGACACCCACCTCTCAACCATTAACCACTGCCCCTGGTCACCACTCGCACGGCATGAACCAGCAAGCACATTCGCAGCTCCAACCGGAGCCTAGCATCTGCCGAAGAATGGGGGCAGTTTTTACAACACGACTTTCAGATTTATTACTATGTTTACGAGGTCGTCCCAGAGATGCGGTCGCGGCAGCAACGGCACTCACTACAACTACAGTGGCCGGTAGTGCAACTAGTTACTGGACTGCGGAACGGGTCGTTAAACGAAAGGAACTGGTAACTGCAACCGTTACGGGACCTGTGAATTTGTGATGCTGTTGTACCCGCTTCATTCGTAGATGTGAAGTTATTATTAATCATGAAACAGACATATAGAGTACATAAATTACGAAAAACGAAAACTTTATTACGATATACGGTCGTTTCAGGGGGCGGTCAAGGTGCTGCTATACATCGACGTCACGTCACGTTACGTCACGTCTTCATTCGCATCCATTCGCATCGATGGATCCGGCGATTCCGGAGGGGGTGCTACACATCGACGTCAAGCATTCGCATTCGCACGGACGTCGCGTCCATTCCGCCAATTCTCACGGATTTCGCGCGCGCGGAAGTAAACAAAACAAACATTCGGACAAAATCCACCCTTGCTCTCATTGGTTCCGAAGTTTCCCGATTGCGTACGAAGATACCCGAGGCGAAAGCCGAACGGCCGAATAGACAGAGGAGAATAAAAAGCGAATATCCGGGAGCATAGGTATATGTAGGAATGTAGGAAAGTTAACAAACAAGTTTATAGGTCAGAAACAAAATATGAATAAAATGGAAAAACATTGTTCAGCTCTGTTTAGTAAAACTCGAGTGAACCTTCTTTCATCGTTTTTGTGTAATAAACGCATTATAGAAGAATAAAATTTTTTAGGTTATTTCAAAAGATTTGTGCTATTAATAAAGCCTAGCTAAAGGAGATTTGACCCATTTACGAGGTAGGCCCTTTATGTTTAACTCCAATATCATAGTATACTTTCTACAAGAACTAATGCATTAGCTTACTTCAGCTGCTCGAGTTGAGTAACGAACTCAAAACAAATAATCGGTGCGGATTTTAACCTCTGGTTTACTAATAGAGTCGCGAGTGTTCAGGTGTGAATATTGTGTTAACCACAATATTCGAAAGTAAACATTTGCCGAGCAATCATATAAAGGATAAAAAGTTGGTGACGCACAAACAGTTACAAAACAAACTAATAAATTGTTATGAAGGTGTAACTGATTAGTTAGTAACCAGGATTAAACGTTGGATAAAATTTTTGGCTTATTAAATAATCATGTCTACTCCACATGGTAGAACACAGTGTTTGTAGTCATTGGTTGCCCCCGAGGCAGGGCCGGCGGCGGCGCGGCGAGGTGCAAAAACCTGCGCAGATCGCAGCGTCGATGCGAACCAGCAGTAAATCCACCAACACTGCAACACTGTCCCCGTAATTGGCAACGGATCACTCCTTCTTATGTCTTTGTTTGTACCAATCCGACCAATCCACGGCGTTCCAGCGGGTCAACGGACGTCGACCGGGATCAGGGGACTAAGCTTTGGTCAATAGGAAAGATCGTTTGTATCTTTAGTTAGAAGTTAAGTGAACATTGGGATCAAAGGTGAGGACCGAGCTTTGGGCAGGGTAAGAACTTTTAGTTCAGAAGGAAAAAATGATGTTACGGTGTAATGGATGTAGGCCTATTGTCAGTAATCAAAAGAAGCAGGCGACCGAAATCTTTAGTAGACAAAGAACGATTGGTTGGTAAGGTTGCATTGTGCGGGCGGGTAGGTAGCTTGCATTAACCCTGCAGAAAAGTCGGTTTAAAATTAGAAACTTGAAGTAACAAAAACCTATATCCATTCATTTAACTCCTTAGTTTAATTACTCGAGAAAAAATACTTGTACCAACAATCCTCAACACCATGCTGTGGAGTAACGGACATTTAGTCTAACCATGACAGCTCCCATGGTGACACCAGTAACTTCTGCCGTATGCCTCAACTTTGATGGATTGTAACATTTGTAGGTCTCAGCAAGTAATAATTCCTCCAAATGCCTGGAGGAATCTGTTGTCACCTCAATTCTGATATTTATCTGCAGCTGGATCAAGTTGTGAGTGTTCCCGAGCAACACTTCCCAGAACACTGCAGGAGGCCTTGTGATTGTGCCGAGGGTGTGATTGTTTTCGCTCCTCCCTCACAACAACCGTTTGACGCAGGTGCGGCCGTACTATACGCGACAATCTCGCGCCTTATATAGACGTGGAAAACAAATCGACGCAATTGTTTGTTACATAACTCGTTCCGTCCAAATACGGTAACAAACAAAGCCTCTCCTTAAATTCCTCAGTTGCGTAACAAAGTTGCACCGATGATGTAGGCCAAGTGGATAACATTTGTTTTCGCCTAATGGTTAGTTAAACTATCATTTTTTTCCTGTTTTTCAAAATGGCCGTTCGTAATTTTATGTGAGTCATTAAAGCTAAAACTTACAGCTAATAAGAGTATTATTAATTTCCTCCACCTTTTGAATCACCTACGTTATAACTAGATAAAAATAAATCTTTAATTTTTTGTTGAATCTATACATTATGTACCTGTCAATATCAGAATAAATTACTCATAATCCTTGGGGTACGAGTTATTCATGACAAAGTTATGGAAAATATACAAATGAAGTCCTTACAATTTTTCATTCATCACATGGGATTTTAAAGATTAATTTTAAGATTTTGATTTAAGGTAGGCCTACACTAACGCCAATTTTATAGAAAAATAAGAGTATCGAATCATTTATTGAAGAATCGTTTTAAGCAAATTTTTGTAATATATAAAAAATAAAGGTGGATTCCTATGACAAAACTGTTTTCGACTACCCTTATTGCCTAGTTGATCCAACACTGTCACTTAAATAATAAATATACTCTAAACCTAAACTTATTCTACAGATATATTAAAGGTTACAATTTGTGACGATACTGTAAAATGTCACTCGTCTTAGCACACAACATTATCACGATTGCTGCATTCGGTTGTTTGTTGATTAAAGTAAATCACACTGAGAAAAATGCAATATACGTATGTAATGGTTTAACAGTTTTATCATTATGAAGTATGAATCATACTTAAATAACTATATAACACATAATGTAAGTAATAATTTAACGTATCCAAAAAATCGTGAACGTATGTTTCACCATGTCAAATAAGTAGCCTATGTTTCATACAGTGGTAAGTAAGTTGCAGTGACGTCACACAGTGTGACGTCATTAAACTACTGCCAGACTGGATGTACGTATGTTACTTACTTATGCATTTAGAATGTCTGAACATGCAGTAATATACTTATAGCATTAAGTAATGAAAAAACCATTATTTAAGAGTGTTTCATCATTTTTTAAGTATGTTTCAGCACCTTTTTTCTCTCAGTGCATCTGGTTAACTGAAACTGTATGAAATGGTTCATTACTGCTGTAGGTCTATTCTTTAAGGGAAATTCCAAAACCAGCGGGGCAGTGCAAGTGTCGGATCGGGATTAAAACAATAAAACTGTTCCCACTAAAAATCTTTTTGCCAAATTTCAACAATGCACAATGAATTTGACGGAGGGATGAGCGAGTGAAAGCTTTTCCACGTATGGCTGGAATCACATTGGATGCAACCAAGCGCGAGTAGCGTGGTCGCGCGAGCACGCACGTGCGTGCATGGGGTAACAAATTTTGCCGATTAACGAAGACTCAAAAGGGAACTCGCAAGAGGCGTTCACACTGTCCGCACTTCGTCGCGCGAGCTCGCTCGTACTCGCGCACCAGATTCTCCCGATCAAAATTATTTGTTTCAGAGGCGAGTGAGTGCACGCGGTGCGTACATCAACTTCACATTTAAGAGCTGTATTTATTTGTTTATCAAAGCTGTGGTTAACTTATATTAAACCAATTTGGTATGCTAGTGACAAAAAACATGGTAATGGAGAATAACTCACCCAAAAATTAAACTTTTGGCTAAAATTGTGGAAGAAATTTCCATTTCAAGTTAGATAGTCAAACCTACCCTATGCAATTGAGTTTTATATTTTTAATTTTGTTAATATTGTTTGATCTATCACTTAGTTTAAGTACCTGCCTTATATTGTGGCCAAACAGATGAGCATTGGCATTTTTATCAGACCATCGCTGAATCAACAAAACCACGTATCTTGCTTATTTGTTAATATAACTTGGTAACATTTGGTATGCACATGTACTCGGTAGGGTTTAACGTATATTTGCATACAACACCCATATGGCGGCAAACCTACATACTCACACCCACATGGGGCTTATGGGGAAAATTTAAAAAGTGGCGAATATTGCTACAATATTTGATTTTACCTTACCCATTTCTTGATGGGGTGCATTAGGCATACATTTCCTAACAACTAACATTTTTTAACAACATCCTATGGTAGTAAACCTACATACTCATTCCTATGGTGTTTGTGGGTAAAATACAAAATCTCAATTTCCTTTTGGAAATTTGCTGAGTACACAGGTATGCTTCAACGGGGGTATTTTTAATATTACTTTGTAAACCATGGAAAAGTTATTAAGAATTCTGATTTGAAGGTTGGCTGTACATAATTTGTAAATTCAAACCTTTCAGTACAAGTTAAAACAGTTTATTTCAACAAATAATTGTGAATTAAGAGTCATCTTCACCCCTGGGCCACTAGCCCATTGTTGCGCAGTCGGCAATGTTAACCATACGGCTTTTAATGCAAAACATGGTATCGCATTCCCCTGTTTCGGACGCCGTTTTTCAACCGATTTGCTTTAAACTTAGTAAGTGTTTAGTTGAATACTTATACTATGTCGCTCATACCTCGGAATTTTGAAAATTTTACTAAATTTTGAAATATTCGTAAGGAAAATCGAGTTACTTTGCGACGTCTCAAAGAGTAATATTTGTTATATTTTCAAAACTCCAAGGTATGAGCGACATAGTATAACTATTCAACTAAACACTTACCAAGTTTAAAGCAAATCGGTTGAAAAACGGCGTCCGAAACAGGGGAATGCGATACCATGTTTTGCATTAAAAGCCGTATGGTTAACATTGCCGACTGCGCAACAATGGGCTAGTGGCCCAGGGGTGAAGATGACTCTTAATTACTAAGCAAATTAAAACATTTATACAAAAATGTACATTAGGTTTCAACAGTTCAATTTTACAACTGAAATAGTCAGTTCATTGACATTATTAATAGGCAAGAATGTTTCTTTTCCCCTTTTTTTCTTAGCTTGTGTACATCGTAGGGGAAATCCGCATATTCCGCTAGAAAGTTATTGTGGTGTAGTTGAGCAGAATCATATAGTAATTCACAGCGGTCCCAAGGCTACGCCCTACACTCTTTCAATGTTTTAATGTTATCTTATGGGAGAAGGATACTTGATTGAATAATTAGATAACTGTTAGGATAAAAATGCCAACAAATAAGAAAGAATGTTTATAAGTTATGAAACATTTGGACTCTAATTGGCTCAAGATCAAAACTGAATTTTTGGTAGAATTTTGGCCAGTGGGCGATCTTTAGTTAAAATTATTATACAGTATACATAAACTTGAATATGAGTTTGAGTTTACCACGATACTGGTTTTGAATTGATACTGTGTAGCAAAATAAGAAAAATACAGTATCCAATTCCGTATTTATATAACAGACCATGATAAACTGAAAATGTTTCCAGAAAGGCTTTCCAAAAAATTTAAGGTTTGGAGATCCCCTACTGATACACTATTATGCTATAAACAATACATTAAATGTGTGTAATATCCTGGTAGCTAGTTAGTTACTTAAATATTCTGGAGGAGTTAATGGTAAACATTTATTCTTTCCGGGAAGTTATTATTTCAATAAATTAATGTTGCATTAAGTGCGTTTAGTCAAAGGTAATTCCACACAGAACCTAGACCTATAGGTTATCCATGGTAATATCTATTTTAATACCATAATTGAACCATATTTTTCCTCCAATGACACAAATTCGCTGATAGGATATTTTAAAATAATTGGTGAAATGTTATATAATATGTAGAAATATATAGAGGGCGTTCTTGTAAAGTTATCAACAATTCTGGTGTCTTAAAAGATCTTGGGAAATACGACGGTTACTTTATAACCTGCGAAATATTCATAAGCCGATTCTTCTCTGAAAATGCTCTTGGAGTTCACTACTAATCTCCAATACTACTAAATTTCTATTACACAATTTTAAAAACGAACTCATCGTCATTGAACTGTCGCTTCTTGAAATGAAGAGTTTTCGCGACTGAGAACGTAGGATGGTGCGTGTAGTTGCAGGTAATGTGAGCGCCCCCACTCGCGCGAGCGATCTGCATGAATTCGCGCGAGTATCTACTCGCACTTGGTTGCGTCCAATGTGATTCCAGCCTATAGATAACATACCAGCGAGCGGATCTGAGGACGCGTGCCGCGACGATCCCACCTCCCCAACAATGCGCCAGTGTTGCCGCCGCGTGGGCCGATACCGGGGGGTCAGAGGTGACGCCGAATTGTAATAGCTTCATCATCGTGTTCAACAGACGATGGGTCGTCAGATACGCGACGTAATGGACCCAAGCGATGCGGCGTCTTCATTCCCAAAACTTTTTGTAGAGTTGAAACACTTACAAAACTTTCTTGGATTGCCATCGAATACATGTGGTTTAAAACATTGGCACAATATGGTAGACTTGATTTAAGCTTCTGGAGATACTCAATAATAAAAGGTTCAATCCGTTTACAAAAAAATTTAAAGCTAAAATTTCTTGTTCTTCGTTAAACTTAGTATTTTTTTCTAAAAACCTTTTTTTCGAAAGGTATTAAAAATATTTTTGCTGAAACAAAATTGTCTAATGTCAATAGCAGACAAATTAATTATGTAGTTATATATTTATATAGAATGATCATGTTGAAAAAAGGTTATATTGATATTCTAATAGATCGCAAAAATCTAGTTATATATAATAAAATCTAATCTATCTATACTATTTAATACGCTAAGGATTTTTTGTATACAGACTCCTCCTACAATTCTCAATTAATTTATTTTTCACGTATTTGGTGTCGTTGGATAGGGTTTGGTCTGTAGTTGTTTCCGCCAAAAATTGATGAGAATCGGACTTAAAATAAGGGCGCTACCCAAGATGACTGTAGTGCCACAGGTGAACTACATCCCATAAGAGCAATGGTGTCAGTTTCTGCGACATCCGTGGATGTCGCCACAGAGTTTTTGTTGGTTAAAAAAGTGTTAAAAAACCAAAATTTTACTCTTTGTTACCTGCAAGTGTTGCCAACGCTGCAGGAAACAATAATAGTTCTCGTTTGCGTTGGAGATTTATTGTCTCTACTATTTACTAAAATAAGGAATTTCAAAGCAAATTAAGTTGAATTTATGATTTTATACCTTGATTGATAATTGTTAATTTGGTCATTACCTAATGGTTTGTCATTAACTAATAATCCAAATGTTAAATAGAGTAATATGTTTAAGTTTGCAGCATGTATTAACATTGTATTCTCTTGTAAAAATGGCAATGCCGTTGAAAATTGAATAAATAAATAAATATGGTGTTGTTAAGATAAATATATCGTACCCGTGGCAAGACTGAAAACAAGACTTGACTTCCGTTTTAGTTTAGACGCTTCATATCCGGAACACAAAAAAATAGCTATTCAGCAGACCTTGGTAGCAGTTATGCTTTCTCCTCTACAGACCTTGGGCGCTACCCACAAATTAAATTTGAAATTTTCCCATTAGAATAACATTGAGATTGGTTTGAGCATTTTAAACATCTGTTAACGTACAGCTGTATATTTTGGTGATCATTGATATTCACAACATTGGATTGGATTGGTCATTGACTTAAAGCTAAATGTAACTTTTGTATTCCTATCAAAATAAATTGCTCGATGTCGAACAACACGTGCGCTAGTGCTAAGCATAAGTGCCTATGCAATCTACGATAAGTCTACATCAGTTGCTCGATGTAATTTGCTGTTCAAATACATACCGAAATAGCGTACTGATGAATTTACTTAAATAGTTTAACACAGATATTCGACAGCATGTTCTGTCTAGTACTATTACTGTACTGTAACAGTTGTTATATGTAATCATTTTATTTATTTTAGTGAAGGGAAACTTGCTTAAAAGTCACATTTGATACTAATCCCGACTTGTTCAGAGAAACAAAACCGTAACGCGCCTTGAAAACTCAAAACACACGAATATATATTTCATTGATAATATTTATTACAAACGCGCAAAACTGTAAGATAACTGGACGGCCGCTATATTCCAAAACACGGCGGAACGAGGTGCGAAGTACCGCACTCTCGTTTATTCTCAACATTTTATCTGGAACGCAACAAGATACTTGCAGCGCGCCGGCCGTAGATTCTCGACGAAAACCTCACAACAATGCAACTAACACGCGCCCGTTGTCATAAAGTGAAATATTTATCGGGAAAGGCGCCGCATCATACATATATCGAGTTTATGACCGCAAACGCTGTAAATGCAAATTGATACGGATGAATAAAAGATCCGGCGGGGGCCGGGAGTGGGCTCGGGGCGCACGCGTGCCAAAACACGAGCGTGACGTCACACGGCGAGCGCACGGCCGCCGCGATTCATCCTCCGAAATTTATAGCGAATCCGCCGGTGGTGGGAAGGAATTTTTATGGTTGATATAATTTCGCGATAAACCCACAACGGTGATTGAGTTATTGGGTCGGGTTTTTACAGTAAATCTTGGAATATTAAAAGTAACGGTGTTAACGAAATTTGCTTCACGACGTAGTTGCTGTTTGATATATCGATCGGAATTTTTATTCGTCAATAAAGTTTGAAGGGGAATGAACTTAAATGCCTCATATTGTTTTCCATAATGGCTATAATCGTAAATTAAAACTGTGGTTCATAAAATACGATGCAGTGAAACATGTAATCAATATTATGCTTTTACTACGACACAAAATTGGTAAATTAAAAGTGAACCGAAAAATTTCCAATTAAAGAATTACACACTCTCACTCTTTGAACCACTTTTGTCTTTGGAGCGTTCAGTTTAAAGGAAATTTGTAAATAACATGCGTTTCCCATCAGAAGTATTTAGCGTCTCTAAAAATATCTCTTACCACAGTCCTAATTTTAATGTTGGATTCGTTGTAATTCAACATTTTAATCCTTCAAAATTTATATGTATGTTACATGGATTATTTCAACATAGATTATAAAGAGAATTAATTTCTGCTAATAAATATTTTAAGTTGTACAAATGATGAGATGTTCTTCTCAAAAACTTCTGGCTTTGAAAAAGCTAAATATTTATCAAAAGGAATATTGTTTTTATTGCTGTCATTTTTTTTTTAATTTTAACTATCACTTTTCTCTGACATGAGAAAATGTTAAAGCTACCTTCTAAATGTAAAGGGGCAGTGGAAGTTCATGTTTTCTTTCATTAGGTAGCGAAAACGTCCACTGCCAAAAAGGTTTTCAGAATGTACAGAAAACGTTCCAAAACCACCCGGTAAAATAAAAAAATAAAATTACGAATTACCGATATAACTACAATTAAATTGGTGCCATTGAACTAAATTTGTATAGTTGTAGTTCATGATTTCATCAAAGCATCTTGTGATTCCCAGTATAAAAACTGTCATTAATGAATCAATCGTTATACTATAAATTTGAATATAGGGGAATTTCGAGAGTGTACATCACTTAAAATGTTTTATATGGCAAATCATGAAGTATTAAACATTAAAAATTCAATACACCCACTCGGCATGCATCACAGATACTATTCGCTTCCCCGACAAAGGCATGTGATCGGCGTTGATGTTCTCACGCTGGCGGATGTCAATGGCGATACCTGTCGTTCATCGCATTGTTATTGGAGCCATCTTCCCGCTCCCACCGACCATTGCTATCACACCTGACCTTGAATGAGTGATATCAGCTTATCATTATCATAATCTCTCGATGTCGTCCGCCCACAGCCAATGTGTCTGGTTGATATCAAGGATATCCTAGCCGATTGATGGATGTCGGGTTGTTTTGAATACCACCGAACTTCCTTATTGCTTTCATTAATTATTTCGTTTGTATCGTTCGTTTCAAATTTGTATAACTGTTTTCCAAGATCCTGACCTCGATGAGTAATTGTTTTCCAACTTCTGGTTAAAAGAAATTTTCCATTGCTCCCACTTGACTCAGCAAATAAATAATCTTTATATCAAGTTTTTTTCAAGTATGATGATGTATTTCAGGCTCTTCTGATCAATTTTGTTTAAGCAATTAATTACAGTTAACTACCATCCTCGATGGGTCTATACATTTTAGTTAATGTAAAAGTTTTTGGAATCAGAATCAGTACAGTATTTATTTTTCAACTAAATACTCAAATTTTATTTACAAGCTGGTCAAAGATTTTTTTCTTGACATTTTGTGTTACACTATAAAAGGGTATTGTTTATAAAAGTATAATTGAATAACTGTGTAATTATACGATGAGAAAACTTTATTCTAAGGGGTTTTTATCCAACAAATTAGAGTTATGCTTTATCGGGATATAATTGAGAGATTTTTAGGATTTAGGATTGCTTTGTAAGTCGTTGTTCCGAAATGCGCGACACCGAAAGGATCTTTGGAGTAGGCTACTGTACATCTAGTGCATTGCATACGGGTAGCAAAAAAAATTATTTCTTAATCTTGTATTAATTAGACAACCATAAAAGTATTTATTCCGAGTTGATGAGTAAACAATTAGTAACATAATAATATTTAACAACAATACGAACCGGTACCGAAAAAATTCTTAACTTCTCTGTTTGGATAAGATAATTTTTAATTTTTACCTCGATGGAAAAATCCAAACTACTTTAATTTCAATTTTTAAGCGATGCGTCAAAAGGTAGATTACCCATTAAAATCAAACCATTTTCACACAGCAACCACTTATTTGAGTCTCACACTTAGTTTCCATCGTCATCGTCGCCACGGCGGGATGCGACCGCGGGCGCGGGCAACCTCCTACAGCCCATTGTTATCACTGACCTTGACCCCGGGCCCGATGCTTATCTCTGTTATCGGGCCGGAGATCTCTTCAGCTGATTTATGTTCCACTGTACAAGTCCTACACCCGCACTGACTCCCACTGATCCTGCATGCTAAAACTGCCCACACCGCCGCATCATGGGATGAGACACGCTCCGGACTAATGGTGTTCATACTCACCGCGGTCTCTATATTGTTGGGTATTGTCATTTTGAAAACTGTATATAGGTAATATTTTTTTTTAATCGGTTTGTTACCATATTTCGGTTGTGGTTTTAAAACTTCGGTTTAGTGGATTCCGATGAGAACGACATTTTACCGTGCTGATGAAATTAAGAGATGTATTCACTCAGCTTAAAAATGAAATTTACAGACCATAATTTCACTATTTTTGTGGCATCAACAGCAGTGTTCGGCATCGTTTCGTTCCGCTTACCTCGCAATAAACCACATTTTCTTTTTGTGATGTAGTTTCCACAGCGTAGTTTGACGAGAATAAAATAGAAAACTTGATGTTCTGTTAAGATTTAAAACCTTTTCCCGTCCTTCGAAAACAAATTTCGTGACTTTCAGAGACATCTGCAGAACCAAATTTTCTTTTACGTTTCCACCGGAGTATTATTATTCAAAAAATTTAATTTTTAAAGAGACGTCGAGCATCACAGGACCTAGCTCTCTGGCCGGCTGTCCCATTGACCATCTGGCCAGTGAGGTAACAGTTTGATTGTCATTTGTACGCCGTTTCGTTGCCGATCGATGGTTATGGGAACGGCCATCAGCCATCAGGGTTGCAACAGTTGCAACCGATACCATCTGTTGCAACACCGAGCCAAGCCGAAGCTCCCATCTGTTTATATAGCCTATTGATACGAACCGGTCATCTGTGAAATTTAAGCTTTTTGGAACAGATCTGTAGGGAAGATCTTTGATTTAGAAAGGGAGTTGGTCTTTCAATTCGTTTTTGAGTTTTGGGTTAATTGTGAGAATAGCCTTGGACTGATCCAAATGTGTCTAAGAAGAATGTATAATAGTTTGATTTAAACCATAAGTGTCATTAGTAATAAGGGTTCGGAAAAAACTACTGTCCTGAAAGTAATCTTTAAATCTGTAAGTATACAAGAAAATTTAGAACAATACGCAGGTATAAATCCAACAATCAGGTAACGGAACCGACGTAAAGCTCGAAACGATCAAGCAAATAGCCTAGCCATTGGGATTGGGATTGGTAGGCCTACAGACGCAATAAAAATGTTTGCCTTTCTAGGTTTATGTGAAGCATGACGTTTCAAATCTTTCGCGCACGGAGTAAATTTTGTAGTGATTTTATTTTGTTACTTGCAGGAATACTTCTGGTCAACAGAATGCATCCTTGTGGTTTTTTCATATATTTTATTTCACATTTATTAAAGCGTTGCTTATTTGATAGCACGTCCCTGTTTGTGTTTTCAGATATCTACTTAAACTAACAGTAATCCAAGTGTATAGTTATGAAGTTATCGCAAACTTTAGGTTTATCATATCATGCATAATTATACAGTATATTTTCGCCTATGCATCATTCTCTGCAGCATTATGCATTCATTACGCGGTTAGCTGATAATGTTTTTTTCTGATCTCTTAAAAGGCATTCATTGCACGCTTTTCAAGCCGAAATTTTTACTGCTCTTGTGTTTTTTCTCAAGACTTACAGCACTTTTTTTGTTATTTAGCAAGTTCTTTTTCATGTATTACATGTCTTCTGTGCACTTCACCAATTAATTATTTGCAAGTTTGCATGCAGTGCCTTGCTTGAATAGATTTTTCACCTTACTAGCGGCATTCCCTGGAGATTTTCTTTTCAATTCTCACCTTATTTATAGTATTCTCCAGTTACACCAAGTTACACCAATAGCTATTTCACCGTAATACTATAGCAGCATTCCCTAGAAGATTTTAGTTGTAATTCGCTCTTTACATTTACAAAATTCTTTGAAGAGTTTTCCTTAAAATCACAAATTTTCATAGCAACACTTTGCAAAGAAATTGCTCTCATATTTTCCTCTTGTAGCATATTAGGTTTTTATATAGGGTATATTTTGGATTCTCGCCTTATTTGCATCATTCTCCGACGGTCCGCTCTCTGATTTCTCACCTGCCTCGTACAGAACTCTCCGCAGTGTCTGTGCACTTCACGCATGCTCCGCAGGTGTGAACGGTCTAGGCCACGTCCGCCCCGGTTGCGGTAGATGACGGACTCCGCCGCCCCGCTCCGCGGATGACGGGTGTCCCCCGGTCATCAGCACTGCTAAACACCTGGTCCGGGTAATCACGGTGTCCGGGTGTCCCACCGCCGTCACGTCCCGGACACGTGCGGCTTCCATACAGGCCACCCGGGAGCGGCACGACGCACGCCGGGGTGGGGAAGTCTCGGACTTTCCTCGACACGGTCAATATAAAGACCAATTACAATAAAGAAATACCTTCATCCCTTTAAAAAAAATCTGTTTATATAGTTTGTCAAAAGAGACAAAATTGATTTATTTTGGCGAGTTTTCACGTACTGTATATTCTAATTATTTTTATTATCAAACAATGCATAGGGGAGACGAGCTGATCATCTAATGAGGTCATGATGGGGATGAGCTGATGAGATGAGCTGATCAGGTAATGATGTCATGGGAGGATGAGCATATGAGATCAGCTGATCAGCGATGAAGTCATGGGTGGATGAGCATATGAGATCAGCTGATCAGCGATGAAGTCATGGGAGGATGAGCATATGAGATCAGCTGATCAGCGATGAAGTCATGGGAGGATGAGCATATGAGATCAGCTGATCAGCGATGAAGTCATGGGAGGATGAGCATATGAGATCAGCTGATCAGCGATGAAGTCATGGGAGGATGAGCATATGAGATCAGCTGATCAGCGATGAAGTCATGAGAGGCTTAGCATATGAGATCAGCTGATCAGCGATGAAGTCATGGGAGGATGAGCGTATGAGATGAGCTGATCAGCGATGAAGTCTTGGTAGGAGAGCATATGAGATGAGCTGATCAGTTGATGAGGTCATGGGAGGATGAGCATATGAGATTAGCTGATCAGCGATGAAGTCATGGGAGGATGAGCATATGAGACGAGCTTATCAGCGATGAAGTCTTGGTATGAGAGCATATGAGATGAGCTGATGAGTCAGTTGATGAGGTCATGGGAGGATGAGCATATGAGACGAGCTGATCAGCTGATGAGATGATGGGGATGAGCTGATCAGTTGATGAGGTCATGGGAGGATGAGCATATGAGATGAGCTGATCAATAGATTAGGTCATGGGAGGATGAACATATGAAATGAGCTGATCAGCGATGAAGTCATGGAAGGGATGAGCTTATGAAATGGGCTGATCAGCAATGAGGTCATGGGAGGATGAGCATATGAGCGTTGCTGATCAGCTGATGAGATGATGGGGATGAGCTGATGAGGGTTGCTGATCAGCTGATGAGATGATGGGGATGAGCTGATCAGCTGAGATGCGGCGTCGGCGTCGGCTTTATCGGATTGAGACGTCAGCGAGCGTGACGTGACGCGTGACGCGGTGTGTTTACGGAGAAACCGAGTGAAGATGGGCAATTAAACACGAGCCGGACCCGGACGGGCACGGGGGAAAGTGGTGCATCACGGTACATCACAAACAACATCACACCATCACAGGCACCGCTCGTGATAGTGAAGCGCTGCATCACACGTCGTCAAACATCAGCACACGTAACCGTGACCACACAGTGCCACTCGTCATGAAGTGGTGTAACAAGCTATGAGAAACGTCCTCAAACAATACCATGTATAATCAATAATAGCACACATAGCCGAACAGTTTTGTAAATGAGGTGCGTCACACTCCATAACACACAATATAAAACAATAGCACACAGTAAAATATATTTCTCTTTAAAGAAGTAAATTAGACTATAAAACGCATAAACACACACATCACAGCACCACACAGCATCACGCAGGACCAAATTTCATCAGCTTGGTGCTTCACACAGAGACGCAGTTTCACACAATTGCGTGGATTTTTATCTTGAAGGGTTCCGCTTCTGATCAATCCTAAAAATTTTTAGTCGAGAGATTGTATTATGAAGAGTACAATGTCTAAAACACCTGACAGCATTCAATTAAAAACTATATATAAGTCATTTGTTTATATAATAGTAATCAAGGAAGCTGGAAAATTCAATTGAGATATACAGTAGTTAAAAATAAAACCATAAATCAAGTTCAATTTGTATCATTGGCTCAATAATTTTGAATCAATACTATAATAATTAATTATTCTCACATATTTGCATAAAGTTTTATATTGCAAAGAACGATTTAAGAGTAAAACAAGAAGTTTTTATGTAACAAAGATCTTGAGTAGATCTTATTTAAATATTAATCATACTGTGTTTTTTTCAGGTATGGTGCAAAATTTTGGATGGAATTGTTTAGTGAGTATAAACATAAGTTACATTAAATAATTGCTGTTAGTGCTTACCTTTCACTATTACATTATAGCATTGACTAGGATAACGTGCATAGACGAATAGGCGTGTTTGAAACACATTTACGGTGGCGCTATCTTCCGCTGCGTACATGGAGGTGCCAGTGACATATTATCATAGGTAAATCTATGTAGCATATGAGATTACCTCTCTTATTACCCAGGGCTAAAACATTTTGCAACTGATGTTAATGTTAGTGATTTAAAGAGTTTTTGCAGCACTTTATATCCAACTGAATGACGGCAACGCATCTGGCGCGGCGTGTACACGTATACCTTTCTAATTTCGGTATCAGACAAAATACATTAGAGAAGTCCTATTCACATCAGTGTAAATTGTCAATGATTTCAGTAAAAATATAATAAGGACTCTCTCCCGTTTTTGCCTGCTTTTTACAATGAATAATGTAACTTCGCATCCAACTTAAGAGTCATCTTCACCCCTAGGCCAGTAGCCCATTGTTGCGCAGTCGGCAATGTTAACCGTACGGATTTTAATGCAAAACATGATATTTTATTACCCTGTTTCGGACTTTGTTTTTCAACCGATTTCCTTTAAACTTGGTAAGTGTTAAGTTTAATAGTTGTATTAGGTCCCGCATACCTCAAAATTTTGAAAACTTAAAAATATTACTAAGGAAAATCGATTTACTTAGCGACGTCACAGAGAATAATATTTGTTAAATTTTCAAAATTTTGAAATATGAGGGGCCTAAAATAACTATTCAACTAAACACTTGAACAGTTCTTTCTTGAACTGTTTCTTTAAACACCAGGTTTAAAGAAAATCTGTTGAAAAACGGCGTCCGAAACAGGGGAATAAAATACCATGTTTTGCATTAAAAGCCGATGGTTAACATTGCCCACTGCGCAACAATGGGCTACTGACCCAAAGGTGAAGATGACTCTTAAACGTTTGCAAATGGTTTTAATTTTCATAACTTTCATACAGATAACAAACAATTCAAGATGCAGTAATGGATATAATTAATAAGCTAGTAAGTAAAGTTTAAAGTCTTTAAATTTTGTAAACCGCCATTTTTCATGTGTTTTACATGTTTGAGACTGTACACGCAAGTTTCCATTATTTTATACGTTGGTAACAATCAAAACAAGTCAAGTTGACCATTAGGTTATAGGTTACTCCTCGCCCTCCTATTACATAACCTCTTAAACGCACTCGAGAATTTCGCATTTGCATTTAATAATCGCACCAAAACGGCGGCGAAGGGGCACCACCCAACACCCGTCCGCCAAGTCCGTCCGGGGCCTGCCCCCTGGGTGGGGGGGGGAGGGCGAGCAGTCCAGTCCAGTGGTGCGGTGAAGTGGCGACCAGTGGAACAGCGGGACAGTCCGCCCGGGACCGCGGTAAGTCTCAAGTCTGGCACTCGGTGGGCGCAAGTCAAACAAATAACTTAAACAATACCTAAGTGAATTATATAAATCAAAAGTTGAATGGTCAATGAAATTAGTTAAATTAAAAGTTTTTGTCTGAAGGTATTTTGTAATTAAATTATCAATGCGTGACACTTATACAGCAATGGATTTTTATAAACTTAATTGATTTAGATACGTTAGAAAACTGAAAGTTATAATTGTAGGTACAGGTAGTGCTTCGGCAAAAGGGAAAATTAATTATTTAAATCAGTTACGGAGAAATTATTTATTCCCGCAGTTCACCCATTTCACCCATATATCTTTTATGTTAGTGACTAGAAAGAAATAATCACTCGAAGTAACTGAAAAAGACGACCATGAAACTAGATACAATTTGATAATGTTAACATAATACATTTACATTAGTTTATTTTATTTTAGTATTAGAATTATATAACTCCTTAAAATTCTTTTTCTAAACTTATAAATAAATAATATTTACTATCATAATATATTGGTTTACAAATTAATTTAGGCATCTGAATTCTAGAAAACTGCCGAATGAAGGGATTTTGTTTTTAATCAAGGGAAATTACTCATTTTTTTGCCTTCAGTAACAAGTTTTTTTAGAATGAAAGTTCTTGAGTTCCATTTAAGAATGTAAACCATACAGTTATTTACACGTATGAAACATTAATAGTTTGAATCCAAAAGGCGAGTCACGTGACCCGAGGTCAACGACCTTGACTGCGACTCTCAAGGTCGTTCAGCCAATCCGGCCTGATAGGGGGAGGCGACGGGCGAATAAAAAATCCAATTATCTTCCTATTTTATGGGGTCTTATTAGCGTTTGTTGGGCGATGGAATTTTATATATTACAACAATATTTTGAAATTCTGCGGATCTATTCTTCATTTACTCAATCAATGAAGATAAAATAAATATTGTTGATTTATCCTAATCGTTTCGAAAGTTTAAATGCGTCTCAATGGAGATTGTGTTTATGGAAAGTTTTACTCTTTTGTAACGCGATCGCGCTGAGTGTGAAGCCTTCGTCAGCGCTCAGCACGCTAGCGCTTTCGCAGAATCAGCATTGGACGGGTCAGCAGTACACTGCAACTGCACAGGTAGATTACGTACTAGTAATCCGACTTGTTCTAATTAAACTTTAGGTGATTTAATATCCGAATGTATTTTATGAAACAAAACGTCTTTTAGTTATCAACGCTCCTGTTCGCCAAATAACTATACATAATAAAGAATAAAATACACCATAAGAATAATTTATGGTTTAAACATGAGTGTTGATATTTAACGAGTTTAAAAAACAAAGCAATTCCATTTTTGTTGGTGAATATCAACAAACCAATTTAAGTTTTTTGTTCATATTTTAGCACAAGGATTGTCTTGGAATTCATATTGTCAAACTATTCATAATCGATTTGTTGCTTTAAAATATTATGATTGTATTAATTATATTTATTTATTTGACCTAAATTACATTTTGGTCTAATTCAACTATCATTGTCATTATAATTTATTCTTAAATTCTGACAAAGGGGCTTAAAGAAAGTTTTAGTTACCTATTTGACAAGGATAGGTAAAGGAGTTTATCCTTTAAGACGAAACTATGCTTAAATTCCAAGCATAATTTGTTTTTTTAAGCTAGGAACTTTATATGCTGTTTGAGTAGAAATGCAATCTCTAATTAGTATGCCGCCTCACGGCAGTGACTGTGACTTGGACTGGATCGTACAAAAGCTGGCGTACGTTCCAAAAAAGCGGTATGTGTTTTTACCCCGTCCAAATCTTCCATTAATCAAAACCGTTGACCTAATAGAATGAAAAGAAAGAATAAACTCTTTGTTAAAAACCATACTTTCTTCATATGCATTCATAAGTAAATAATGTCGAAAATTATAAAATTATAACTTTAAAAATACCGATAAATGCTTTAGAGAAGAAACTTTTCGAATTCTTCTCTTCATAATTAGTTCGTCTATGTGATGAAACACCATTGAAAGTAGGGTATAAAAAAATCTAAAAAGAAACGGACAAGAAAAATGGATGTAAACTGCAACCAAAACTAGGCCACCACCGCGGGCTTTTAATTATTCGGCGAGCCTATATTTCACAGGATTATGAATAATGCAGTTTCCCATGTAACATAACCTCGAAGAGGACGCCTCAGTCGCCAATTAAATGCCTAATTGAGGAAGTCGAAACCGCAACAGCAATTATGATACGGTTAACACATATTGTGACACCAAAGGTCAGCCGATCTTCATTGAGCGCCACCTGTTGATTTATACGAGATCTCGTATTTAGATCTTGTAAAGTTATCGTTTAAGTAGATCTAAAGTAATAATACTGTAGCCTTCGCAGAAATTAAATAAGCTATTCATTAGTCTTCATAAACATTTTCTTTGTAATGGTTTATATGAAAATCGATCTGAAAATGATAGGTTTAAATTTGACTTATTCCTTGACATCACATAATATGAATTTAAAAGCAAACATAATTTACACTTATGTTATTTTAGCCTATGCATGATTTTGGCACGGCTGTGAGGATTTGTCATGCCTTTTACTCACAGAAGGATGCCCGTTTTCTTTCAACCGTTCAATTAGCAACCTTGTAAAAACTTTTAACGAATAGGGCTATTGTTTATAGTTAATTTATTATTGTTAATTTATTTTTTATAAAAGATAGGATAATTCATAGGGACGGTAGTAAATTAAATATAAACGACAATTTGAAGTTAACTCAATATTTCGTTACAAAAAAATCTAACAGTATCCTAATTCAGTACGTGTATAGTTGAATGTTGATGGATGATTGTTTTACGCTAGGTATCCTTAACTTTAACTTGGACAGCAACACATTATCACAAATGACTCTTCTTAACTTTTAGTTTAATCAACCAACCTTACATTTCGTTGCGCGAAAAGTCTCTTCTAGCTAAATCCAGTTTAGTTCACACTTCACCACGTTTCCTTTTGATTTACAACTGGAGCCCAGTAAACCTTTAGCCCAGCGCCTTTCACACCGAGTGCTTCAGTCAGGATAACCATATCCGTAACTGCTCAACATTAAACTATCAATATTGGGTTTAGACTCTCGGCGACCTTGTTCTCTGTTAATCCCGACCATCCCGGCACGACCGCTCCTTTCTCCTGTCGCCCGGTCGTGTCGCCCCTCGCCCATCCGGCCAGCCCACTCCCGCTCATCCGGAATCTCGATGAAGCCTTTCTCTCGAACCGAGCGAGTTCGCGTGCCGCCACTTAGTCTGTGAGCGGCCCTGTATAAGACTGACACAGTCTGCAAATAATTTTAAAGAGGTATGTATCAATATTTTAACGCAAAAAATCTGTTAAAACGAAGTTTTTTAATTAAAAATGCTCACATATTTGAGATCAGAAAACAAATTCCACAAAACAATGTTCATAAGTACACTTTGTTGCGTATGAAATTCAGTTTTCAAATCTCTTATTATAATTTTCTTTTAACAATTTTGATTTTGTGTGAGGTTTAACGGAAATTGCCTACACTGTAGTTTTCTCCTGAAAGACAAAAATGAGTCTTTCACTATATGAATTACTGATCGCTTCATACTACAAAAATAAATGTCAGTCAAAGCCACGTCATTAAAACCTACAATTACTTGATCGTAACAAATAATAGAACCATCTTCATCCATCGTTGCCGACACCGAGTCTTGCCTCACGTTGACGTTGAATATCAAGTCAGTCACTTCCTAATTGCTGTCATCAACGTCAGCGTCAACGCGTCGTGTTTATGACGTCTTCACGACGGACGTTCACGTCGCCCGTCGACGCTTTGTTTTGAAATGTTTTGAAATCTCGTATTTCTCCCGTGAGTTATCGCTTCTATTCTCGGCCCGACTATCCCCTGTGGCTTTGTTTATGAGGTTTATATGACTTGACTATTGTCGTGGAAATTGGTAGTGGCTTTTGTCTGGTGTAGCGTTAATATAGGTGGGTAAAACTTCCTAATGGGAGCGCGGTGTTTGTTTAAATCACAGGTTTCGATGTTCCGTTTCACGGTTAAATGTTGTCTTATTGGGGAAATAAATAGATAAATCCTATACTATAGTACGAAATGTGTCTGTAACGATGTATTTTTTTACTTTTTATCTTAAAATGTATGGCAGGTATATTTTTTAAACTTTGCAAACCCAACAATAAGTTTAAAAACAACCTCAACCCCAGAAAAAAATCAATTTTAGTCCAAAATTAGTTTGAAATTGTAATTTTTAACATTGGTCTTATTGGGTTGCCATTTTGGTAGCGGGATAATAACATCAAAAAGTAAACAAAAATAAAATTATACACCACATTATTTATGCATGGGTTTTTAAACCGCTGTAAGCTGTGAACAGGTTGGCAAGAAACACACTTTAAGCTCGTCGAAAAACCAAAAACCAAGTACTGTAATGCATTACGAAAGTTAAAGTAAGAAAAATAGTAATTAAAAATTTAGTAGGCTTACTATCCGTTTGAAACATTAATAGGCCTACATTACCATATTGAAGGAAAATCTATAAACTGAGCTCCTAAATGTTTCCCTCAGAGATGAGTTATTGACCATCAGTTTCTGTATTTCTATTCAGGAGCTTCAACTAGACTTTTCTACAATTACATTACCTCAGACAGCAGAAACGTGAAATATTCCGTCTCCGAAGCGTCCTTAACAGGCTAGCAAACGGTAACAGAGATAACCTGACCGATATTTTAATGGCCGGACGACATCCCGACCGTTCCTATTCTAATCTCACGGCCATTCATCAGCCCACCGATTAGTCCATATCGGTTGCTGCTATATCGATTACCGGTTGTTTTATCGACCCTGTCGCTAACGAGTTGCATTCGGTTTATTGGCTAGTTCACGACTACTGGTTTTTCTTCGCCTATATCTCAGCCGACGTCCCTTGATTGGTTGATAATGACAGTCCTCTCTATAAAACTCTTGGGATTCTATTGCTAGGTTTATTACTTCCACCTTTTATCTCTTTAGTAGTTGTTAAGGAAGCTTTGACCAGGAAGATGTATAGCTTTTACGTGTTTTCAGACTGTTTTAAAGAGCGGTACTTCTTTTTGCATTGTATTTTGTGATTTAAAGGAAACTTTTTCTTGACTTATTACCTACAAGAAATTAGGCCTACTCTTGATTATGTGTTTTATTCTAACGTCCATGTATATGGCTAAACTATCGGGAAAATGCTCTTCTATGAGACTTCCCAGCCAACTTTAAATTGTGCTTCGATGTTCATCCAAGCAACGATGTTTAGGAGATAGGCGTCCTGTTTGCACTTTAGGCTTGTCGCACACTACGGCAGACCAGCTCAGTCCGCTCAGGTCCGGCAGTTTTCCCACACACTACGTCCGGTCAGTCCGCTCAGCTCAGGCGTTTTTTGAGCGCCAACCTCAGTCAGTAGTCGACAGACAGCGGCATTGGCTGCATGTATGCTTTGTGTATTCTTGTTCAGTGCGATTAGTGCGATTGTGCAATGGGTTCTAGTAGTAGTGATGAAGAAACTGCTATAGTAGCATTAGCACTTGCTGCGGAAGAGGACGAGAAGGCCCAAAAAACCAGGAGAAAAAGGAGGGAATTTTGGGTGCACAGTATTAATGTCGCACGGGATAGTGAGGGAGAGTATCATACTCTTTTCCTAAGATTAAAAAACGACAACGTAAGATTCTTTAGATATTTTCGTATGAGTTACGAAAAGTTTTTGGAGCTGCTACATATTATTGAACCTGAAATAAAAAGATGTGATACACGTTTTAGAAGAAGCATATCACCGCGGGCCGGCGTCTCGCTCCGGCAGCTCCGGCAAAAATCGCTCGCTGACCGAAAAGTGCCGGAGACGGTCTGACCGGACTGAACTGAGCGGTCTGACCTGACGTAGTGTGCGGCTCTACATTTGAATACATGGCTTCCGAATTTTGCCGGAACGGTCTGACCTGATCTGCCTGAGGCCGGGGACACACTATCCGGCGAAACGCACGGACGCCGGACTCCGTGTTTTCTGCCGGAACCGGACGAGGTAGAAATACATTGTAGTGCATGGGAAATACATGGGTGAAGACACATTATCCGGTTCCGGTGTCCGGCGTCCGGCAAAACGCACGGACGTATTCTCTACTTTGCCGGACGACGTCTTCCGTGTTTTCTGCCGGAAAGCAGGTAGCGGGGCATTGTACAAATGGACGAGGACACACTATCCGGCGAAACGCACGGAAGACAGCATTGGAGACATTAATTTTTAGTTTATTTCTACTATATTTAACTTAAATATTTTAGGTTTACGGTTTAAAAGTTTGAGATAAAGAAATATTTCATCAACGAAACTGAAAATTTACATGAGTTCCACCTCGTATATCTTATAAAGAAAAAATCTGATTTCGTACAAACATCTGGTTGTTGATAATTTAATTAAGATGTGGTCGGTCAAGTGAAAAGAGAGTTATGAGTGTTGCATTTGGAAAATAAAGGGTTTTTGAAGAGTCCGTCGCAAAAATCAAGTCCTAGTTTGTGTACTAAATATCTATTGCTTGGGTGGCACTCATAATTACAAAGGGGCTTGTTAAAAACATAATCTCAGAAGTCAACGATTTCTTTATATTATAATGTATTTTCATCGTGTTTATTAAAATATTCATGAAACACATATTCAAATACTAAACCTAAACCTTGGTAAAAAATGCCTATGTGTTTGTTTAAAACCCCGTATTAAAACCCCGTATAATTACTTTGTCTTTATTATTTTAATATTTCTTACTTGTACTTCATTTTTTTTTATAGTAAAATAAATTAAGTTTTTATCTACCCTCTGATCTATTTATGACCTACATACAACAACTTTTATTACTTATTAAATGCTTCTTTAAAATTTTTTTCAACTTATGACGTAGTGTATTTTAACCTTAAATCATGAACCAACAGTTTGAAATATACAGTTTTTCTAAACAGAAAGTGGTTAAAAATATTAACTTTGTCTAATAAGGTGACTGCCAACATCTCCTGGGGTGAAATACAATTCCTGAAATTTATGTCTTCTTTCTGGAGGATGTCCTTTATTTGTGATAGAATGAAATCAAATGTCGAGGTGGACATGCGAAAGTAATTAAAAAAACTTTGAATCGTCTTCTCTAAGTTTAAAAAACAATGAATTAAAGACGCCATGCAGTCTCCTCTGCTCCAAAATCGGATGAATCCATACAGTTCTTTCGCGTTTCCTTTTTCTTCTGTGCCTTAATAGGCAAAGCACAGCTATCTTCCGTCTAGACACCATGGTTGCTGCGACTCAACTAGATGGTTCCAGACGGCCTCGTCAGAGTGCAACTGCGCAGTATCCGTCGTCCGGCGTTTCGCCGGATAGTGTGTTCTGCTCTTCAAAATCTCGAACGTTCCGGCAGAAAACACGGAGTCCGGCGTCCGTGCGTTTCGCCGGATAGTGTGTCCCCGGCCTGAGCTGGTCTGCCGTAGTGTGCGACATCCCTTTAGATAACTTTTAACTTTAGAAAACTTTTTTCATCCATATATCAATATGTATCCATCTAAAATACGTGATCAGGTTTTTATGAACACCACTCCTCCCTTATTAACAGACCAATTTTAACGTTTAACGTTTAAGTTGTTAAAAATTGTCTTAGTTCGTAGTTTTGTAATAACTTTTTAGATTTGTTATGAATTTATTCTGAAGGGCTGCCCTTAAAGTTCGTGTTTTCCATTACCTTAACGTGGGGAATAGTTTTCATGCGCGGATTTGTCATACGATGTACCAAAGCTGAGAAAAAAGGAGGAAAAGAAACATGCTTTCCTATTAAGAGTCATCTTCACCTTTGGGCTAGTAGTCGGCTATGTTAAACCATAAAAATTTCGGGCAAAACATAATATTCTATTCCTCTGTTTCGGACGCCGTTTTTCTACCAATAATTTAAACTTTGTAATTGTTTTGTAAAATACCTATATTAGGTCCCTCGTACCTTACAATTTTGAAATAATGTGAAAATATGACTCTCAGTGACGTCGCAAAGTAACTCAATTTTCCTTACTTTTAAGATTTTTCCTACTAATACCATTTATTTTTACTGATATATCAGGTATGAGGGACCTAGAACTAACCTTAATCTACAAGAAAACCTAAATTTTACCAATAAATATCCAAAAACATTGTCCGAATTAGGGGAATGCGGAGGCATGTTTTCAGTGTTTTTACAAAGGTGAAGATGGCTCTTAAACTATGCATATTTGTTTGACAATATTTTACAAACTACCGTTCGAAACCGGGGAACACCGAGGCATGCATTTAATGGTTTTATGGACGAATACCCTTAATTGATCAATTGTCTGGAGACGCTTCCTCAAATCCGTGACTTTTCGAGGGTCTTTCCTCCACCCTTGCGTTCCCGTGCGCCCCCGTTTATCCAGCACGTGATGACCCGTGGGGTCCACGGTAGCCGGTAGCCGCCACGACGGGACGTGTGCGGTGGAGATCACAATCGCGGTGAAATCGAATCTGTTCTGGACCGTCTGACCGCCTGCGGTCGCCGCCGACGACCCGCCGACCGCCACCTTACCGCCTTATCGCATCAACGGATATATTCCTCACTGGGAACGAATCTTTCCTCATTACTAATTGTTTTCTCTAACATTAATTTTTTTCATTAATAGCATTTGTTTGATGAAGGAGGATCAAAATGATTATTTGTCACTATGTAAAATTTGTCGCATTTATGAAACATTAAAAAATGTGGTAATGCTTTCTTGGGAGGATAATTAATGAGATTTTGACAAAATCTTCTGTTAATTGAACAAAATAACAAAGATCTATTGAAAATTTTGCTGAGTACGCAGCAATCGGTAATCGGTCATTGCCGACATGGCCGAGCAATACTGTCTTGGCTATATTAATGATCTTTTTTAAAGACCCCGATTTTGTGGATTCTAAAATCTACATCCAAATCTAAAGAATAATTCATATATTACCGTCACATCAAAATGAAATCTAAAGTACAGTAAAGCAAAATTACTATAACCATATAGAAACAAGAAAGAAAACTCAGATATCGTAACAAGTGTACAGGTCGACTCTGCAGAGTTGGACTGGTGATGCCACCCGAGGCCGGAGGAGTGGTGCTGGCGGTGGGACGGTGTCCATTTCACGGGACTTCCGCTAATCCGAACCACTCCACAGGATTAGCCACATATTTTGACAGCCGCCGCCGCGTCGCAGCCGCATTAATTGGGTTTGCCGGTTCTAATCGGCCCCTGGAATGCAGCTGGCCGGCCAGCCACTAATCAAATTTGGGACACATAAAATATACGTGTAATTAATTGCAGTATAATTTCGCCCAGTGGTATTTGTCTTTCCGACCTTCCGATTCGGTTTTGATAGTGCAATCCGTGTGGGTTGCTAGCTTTGTTAGTGTCAAGAAATAATAGTCTTCCTCAAGGCTTAATTTAGCCGTGTTCATTTGTAGTCTGGCCACGAATTGGAGTGTTGATTTCGGACTCGGTTACCTTGTTTACCTTGTTTTTAGATACTCCTCACCTCTTTAGAACGTCTCATTATTTTAGCAGACCTCGCAATCTATCTCAAGCAGGAAAATGCGTTCTTTACTCTTTTGAATTCTTTTGCCCTTCGTTTAATATTCAAGGAGTACCTACCACATCACCATATCAGTGTTATCTTGTTTGTGTTTTATTTTTTCTCTTGGGTTTCTTTTGACAACAACTATTATTTCTACTCAAAAATTCAAGATTTTAAGTTAATTATTCTTTATCCAACCATTTCTTTGAGTTTTAGTCTATAGTAGTGGAAAAATTATGCCTGTATACACTAGAATCATATTAACAGTGTTGTTAACATTGCAGTAAATTCAAACTCAGCATCTTTCGGAGCCAAATATCAATCTTTCTGCACTTTTAACGAACCTCGAAGAGATCTTTCCTTGTTTAATTGTTCCTTCTCATTTTTACCATACAGACATTTTCCTTCCAATTTTCGATCATTGATCACCATTGCATGACGTACTTAACAGAGACCTTTTACAGCTTACTCCTTAAATGTCCCACAAGGTGTAAAATACACTTTTCAAGCTTCTTTCCTTGCTTCCATCCTTCTTTTCTTCTTCTCACTTTCTTCCTTGAAGCTTCTTCCTTGTTTTTTCCTTAACTGAACTTTTTCTGGATCTTACAACCCACCTCACTCAACACTCATCGCAATTTCAAGTTTTATCTTTTGATCCTCATCCATTTCCGTTTCTTCTCCCTCCTACCGTTCCCGATCTCCTCCACCTTCTCCCATCTCCTCTCCAGACCTGCAGGCCGCTCCAGACGCACCTTCGCACCCTGCACCTGTGTCCAGGACCTGTCCGCTGCCGCTTCGCTGCTCCCCACATTGTATGTTAATGCCCAGACGGCCTTGGACGGCCTGCCCCGGTTTGCGCTCCCCGCCCGACATCCGACACACCGCATTAAAACACCATCACTCTCCCGCGTGCAATTTAAATAATTGTCCACCAGAAAACATTGCCAAATTGCGTTTTTAATTATTTTAACCGCCGCCGCGTTTTTCGCCGTAATTGCTCGGTTCGGAGGTAATCAATGGTTTTGTGTGGCTCCAGTCTTCGCGGAATTTCTCCTCGTAGCACCTCGCTGCGTGTTTTGGTGAGATCTGACAGCTTTGTGTGTTTTGGGGAGGAGTTTTAGTGAATACTGTGATTGCCTGCTTATTCATTCAATAAATGTTAGGTACCAGTGTTAACTTTGCTTGATGAAAAATAAATCCTTTGACAAGCACAGAATAATTTTAAAATTGAATTGTTCTTTTAAATTATGTAATGGTGGAGGTTCGGTAGATTAACTTTAGCTGAGTCGGAAATGAAGATATCAGAAAAGGACTAGAGATTGAGGAAACAATAGTTAGTGCTATTGAAAGGCAAAGATTGTAATGGTATGGTCATATAAAGAGAATGCCTCCGGACAGAATACTGGAAAAGTTTTTGATTGGGAGCCTAAAGAAAGACGCAGAAGGGCATACCTCGTCTGTCATGACAGCCAGGTATACAGCACAAACCAAGAAAGACTCAGAAGGGGGAGACCTCGTCTATCATGGCATAGCCAGGTACTGAGCGCGATCAAAGAAAGACTCAGAAGGGGAGACCTCGTCTGTCATGGCATAGCCAGGTATTGAGGACGATCCAAGAAAGACGCAGAAGGGGGAGACCTCGTCTATCATGGCGTAGCCAGGTACTGAGCGCGATCCAAGAAAGACTCAGAAGGGGAGACCTCGTCTGTCATGGCATAGCCAGGTATTGAGGACGATCCAAGAAAGACGCAGAAGGGGGAGACCTCGTCTATCATGGCGTAGCCAGGTATACAGCACAAACCAAGAAAGACTCATAAGGGGGAGACCTCGTCTGTCATGGCATAGCCAGGTACTGAGCGCGATCCAAGAAAGACTCAGAAGAGGAGACCTCGTCTGTCATGGCATAGCCAGGTATTGAGGACGATCCAAGAAAGACGCAGAAGGGGGAGACCTCGTCTGTCATGGCATAGCCAGGTACTGAGCGCGATCCAAGAAAGACTCAGAAGAGGAGACCTCGTCTGTCATGGCATAGCCAGGTATTGAGGACGATCCAAGAAAGACGCAGAAGGGGGAGACCTCGTCTATCATGGCGTAGCCAGGTATACCGCACAAACCAAGAAAGACTCATAAGGGGGAGACCTCGTCTGTCATGGCATAGCCAGGTACTGAGCGCGATCCAAGAAAGACTCAGAAGAGGAGACCTCGTCTGTCATGGCATAGCCAGGTATTGAGGACGATCCAAGAAAGACGCAGAAGGGGGAGACCTCGTCTGTCATGGCATAGCCAGGTACTGAGCGCGATCCAAGAAAGACTCAGAAGAGGAGACCTCGTCTGTCATGGCATAGCCAGGTATTGAGGACGATCCAAGAAAGACGCAGAAGGGGGAGACCTCGTCTGTCATGGCATAGCCAGGTACTGAGCGCGATCCAAGAAAGACTCAGAAGGGGAGACCTCGTCTGTCATGGCATAGCTAGGTACTGAGCGCGATCCAAGAAAGACTCAGAAGGGGAGACCTCGTCTGTCATGGCATAGCCAGGTATTGAGGACGATCCAAGAAAGACGCAGAAGGGGGAGACCTCGTATGTCATGGCATAGCCAGGTACTGAGCGCGATCCAAGAAAGACTCAGAAGGGGAGACCTCGTCTGTCATGGCATAGCCAGGTATTGAGGACGATCCAAGAAAGACGCAGAAGGGGGAGACCTCGTCTGTCATGGCATAGCCAGGTACTGAGCGCGATCCAAGAAAGACTCAGAAGAGGAGACCTCGTCTGTCATGGCATAGCCAGGTATTGAGGACGATCCAAGAAAGACGCAGAAGGGGGAGACCTCGTCTGTCATGGCATAGCCAGGTACTGAGCGCCATCCAAGAAAGACTCAGAAGGGGAGACCTCGTCTGTCATGGCATAGCTAGGTACTGAGCGCGATCCAAGAAAGACTCAGAAGGGGAGACCTCGTCTGTCATGGCATAGCCAGGTACTGAGCGCGATCCAAGAAAGACTCAGAAGGGGAAACCTCGTCTGTCATGGCATAGCCAGGTACTGAGCGCGATCCAAGAAAGACTCAGAAGGGGAGACCTCGTCTGTCATGGCATAGCCAGGTATTGAGGACAATCCAAGAAAGACTCAGAAGGGGAGACCTCGTCTGTCATGGCATAGCCAGGTACTGAGCGCGATCCAAGAAAGACTCAGAAGGGGAGACCTCGTCTGTCATGGTATAGCCAGGTACTGAGCGCGATCCAAGAGAGACTCAGAAGGGGAGACCTCGTCTGTCATGGCATAGCCAGGTATTGAGGACGATCCAAGAAAGACGCAGAAGGGGGAGACCTCGTATGTCATGGCATAGCCAGGTACTGAGCGCGATCCAAGAAAGACTCAGAAGGGGAGACCTCGTCTGTCATGGCATAGCCAGGTATTGAGGACGATCCAAGAAAGACGCAGAAGGGGGAGACCTCGTCTATCATGGCGTAGCCAGGTATACAGCACAAACCAAGAAAGACTCATAAGGGGGAGACCTCGTCTGTCATGGCATAGCCAGGTACTGAGCGCGATCCAAGAAAGACTCAGAAGGGTAGACCTCGTCTGTCATGGCATAGCCAGGTATTGAGGACGATCCAAGAAAGACGCAGAAGGGGGAGACCTCGTCTGTCTTGGCATAGCCAGGTACTGAGCGCGATCCAAGAAAGACTCAGAAGGGGGAGACCTCGTCTGTCATGGCATAGCCAGGTACTGAGCGCGATCCAAGAAAGACTCAGAAGGGGAGACCTCGTCTGTCATGGCATAGCCAGGTATTGAGGACGATCCATGAAAGACGCAGAAGGGGGAGACCTCGTCTATCATGGCATAGCCAGGTATACAGCACAAACCAAGAAAGACTCAGAGGGGGAGACCTCGTCTGTCATGGCATAGCCAGGTACTGAGCGCGATCCAAGAAAGACTCAGAAGGGGAGACCTCGTCTGTCATGGCATAGCCAGGTATTGAGGACGATCCAAGAAAGACTCAGAAAGGGAGACCTCGTCTGTCATGGCATAGCCAGGTATTGAGGACGATCCAAGAAAGACGCAGAAGGGGGAGACCTCGTCTATCATGGCGTAGCCAGGTATACAGCACAAACCAAGAAAGACTCATAAGGGGGAGACCTCGTCTGTCATGGCATAGCCAGGTACTGAGCGCGATCCAAGAAAGACTCTGAAGGGGAGACCTCGTCTGTCATGGCATAGCCAGGTACTGAGCGCGATCCAAGAAAGACTCAGAAGGGGAGACCTCGTCTGTCATGGCATAGCCAGGTATTGAGGACGATCCAAGAAAGACGCAGAAGGGGGAGACCTCGTATGTCATGGCATAGCCAGGTACTGAGCGCGATCCAAGAAAGACTCAGAAGGGGAGACCTCGTCTGTCATGGCATAGCCAGGTATTGAGGACGATCCAAGAAAGACGCAGAAGGGGGAGACCTCGTCTATCATGGCGTAGCCAGGTATACAGCACAAACCAAGAAAGACTCATAAGGGGGAGACCTCGTCTGTCATGGCATAGCCAGGTACTGAGCGCGATCCAAGAAAGATTCAGAAGGGGAGACCTCGTCTGTCATGGCATAGCCAGGTATTGAGGACGATCCAAGAAAGACGCAGAAGGGGGAGACCTCGTCTGTCTTGGCATAGCCAGGTACTGAGCGCGATCCAAGAAAGACTCAGAAGGGGGAGACCTCGTCTGTCATGGCATAGCCAGGTACTGAGCGCGATCCAAGAAAGACTCAGAAGGGGAGACCTCGTCTGTCATGGCATAGCCAGGTATTGAGGACGATCCATGAAAGACGCAGAAGGGGGAGACCTCGTCTATCATGGCATAGCCAGGTATACAGCACAAACCAAGAAAGACTCAGAGGGGGAGACCTCGTCTGTCATGGCATAGCCAGGTACTGAGCGCGATCCAAGAAAGACTCAGAAGGGGAGACCTCGTCTGTCATGGCATAGCCAGGTATTGAGGACGATCCAAGAAAGACTCAGAAGGGGAGACCTCGTCTGTCATGGCATAGTCAGGTATTGAGGACGATCCAAGAAAGACGCAGAAGGGGGAGACCTCGTCTATCATGGCGTAGCCAGGTATACAGCACAAACCAAGAAAGACTCAGAAGGGGGAGACCTCGTCTGTCATGGCATAGCCAGGTACTGAGCGCGATCCAAGAAAGACTCAGAAGGGGAGACCTCGTCTGTCATGGCATAGCCAGGTATTGAGGACGATCCAAGAAAGACTCAGAAGGGGAGACCTCGTCTGTCATGGCATAGCCAGGTATTGAGGACGATCCAAGAAAGACGCAGAAGGGGGAGACCTCGTCTATCATGCCGTAGCCAGGTATACAGCACAAACCAAGAAAGACGCAGAAGGGGAAGACCTCGTCTATCATGGCGTAGCCAGGTATACAGCACAAACCAAGAAAGACTCAGAAGGGGGAGACCTCGTCTGTCATGGCATAGCCAGGTACTGAGCGCGATCCAAGAAAGACTCAGAAGGGGAGACCTCGTCTGTCATGGCATAGCCAGGTATTGAGGACGATCCAAGAAAGACGCAGAAGGGGGAGACCTCGTCTATCATGGCGTAGCCAGGTATACAGCACAAACCAAGAAAGACTCAGAAGGGGGAGACCTCGTCTATCATGGCATAGCCAGGTACTGAGCGCGATCCAAGAAAGACTCAGAAGGGGAGACCTCGTCTGTGATGGCATAGCCAGGTATTGAGGACGATCCAAGAAAGACTCAGAAGGGGAGACCTCGTCTGTCATGGCATAGCCAGGTATTGAGGACGATCCAAGAAAGACGCAGAAGGGGGAGACCTCGTCTATCATGGCGTAGCCAGGTATACAGCACAAACCAAGAAAGACGCAGAAGGGGGAGACCTCGTCTGTCATGGCATAGCCAGGTATTGAGGACGATCCAAGAAAGACGCAGAAGGGGGAGTCCTCGTCTATCATGGCATAGCCAGGTATACAGCGCGATCCAAGAAAGACTCATAAGGGGGAGACCTCGTCATGGCATAGCTATGTACTGAGCGCGATCCAAGAAAGACGCAGAAGGGGGAGACCTCGTCTGTCATGGCATAGCCAGGTATTGAGGACGATCCAAGAAAGACGCAGAAGGGCATACCTCGTCTGTCATGACATAGCCAAGGTATTGAGGACGATCCAAGAAAGACGCAGATGGGGGAGGCCTCGTCTATCTTGGCATAGCCAGGTATACAGCGCGATGCAAGAAAGACGCAGATGGGGGAGACCTCGTCTTTTTTGTCATAGCCAGGTATACAGCGCGATCCAAGAAAGACGCAGATTGGGGAGACCTCGTATATCATGGCATAGCCAGGTATACAGCGCGATCCAAGAAAGACGCAGAAGGGGGAGACCTCGTCTGTCATAACATAGCCAGGTATTGGGGACGATCCATGAATGGAATGAGGTATAAATGAGGAAGGGTGCACTAACAGAGGGCAGTGGATTGAGGAGTGCGGAAGACGGCCAACTGCGCTGTAAACTCCGCTACTAAGGTACTAATTTCCTGAACCTTACCAACTCGAGCGTATCACTCTCGCTGTGCCAAGGAGCGGTTCGGCATCCTGAGCCCCCTGTCAATCCGGAGTGGCGTATATCAAATGTCACAGATTAGCATATCCCGGCTCCAAGGCTGCCGTCAGACCCGAGCCCGTGTGTTTCCTGATACGTGGGCCAACGCGGCCGGGGCGTGTGGCATTCCGGGCCGGCATATACATACAATGCGGAACCCCGGCCAAGTGAAAACGGTGCGCAAAATTTTGACAACTATTAACCTAGCGATTAAATATATGCTTTAGCAATTAGCAGTTTTACTAAGTACTGATCTTTAAAATAATTTTAAGTTTGCACGTTTAGAGATCGAAAAGTGGATGGGATACTTCTATTTTACCCGATTTTTCTTCCATTTGTGGGTTTAACTGCATGGCAAGGTAACAATAACTTGCAACTCAAAGCTTCGGTTTATGAAAGCAATATTTTTCGTCATTCAACAAAGTGAAGTTTACTACATATAGATGTTTGTCTAATTAAAATATTAAGAAGTAATTTTGATTTATATAAGGCATAAAATGGTTGACCTCAATTTCTTTCAAGTCATGACGCATGTAATGCTTTAGCATGATTTAAATAATTAATTTAAAACAGCTTTTTGTATAACAAATCTATAGCCAGTATTTTTACTTAAAAACCGTGCACTCTCAAGCTTTCCAAACAATTTAAGTATAAACTTTCAATCACTTAGTTGGTTCAAAATAGTTTGAAATTCTGTATTATTTAACATATTTTTTATCAAATTGTTTTACAATAAAAATGTGAGACGCAGGCCAACTTTTTACTATATCAAAAAGAACCAAGAAAGACGCAGAACGATCCTAGAAAGGAACCGATCCTTATATCGTTGTTTGACCGCAGTAATGATCACTGTGCATTTCACTTACTTATAGTAAATATTATACATCAGTGAACCCTAGCTAAAGTCGACTTGTAAGTTTTTCTTAAGTTTATGGAAATAAAGGAGTTGATGATTTTATTTTTTATTTTGTCACGCACAAGTGTCACCCGACATTGACCAGGGAGGGGCGGGAAGCTCTAAGTGCATCTGCGGCGGAGAGAGTGGCTGCTTGTTTGCCACAGATGCGCCGCTGATGGTCCATTACCGGGGTAAATAGACTCTCGCTGCCGGCGACCCGACCATACTGCGACCGCCCCCGCGCTACTGGCGTCCGACATCCACGCGATACCCAGAAAAACAAGAAATATACATGCACAAGTGTTTACGTCTTTAAAATTATGTTAGGGCCTAGCTGAAAATTTCGTCGGCTGCACACTTTACTACGATTGCACTGCCATAAATCCTCCAATATATTAGTACACTGTTGAAACTCTGAGTTTTACGTAACTACTGAACCATTCTTCACATTTTGTATGTGAAATTAAAGGGAATGATGTGTAAATTTGCAGGACTTCATTCTATCGTCCTTAGGGATCAAACTCGTATAGCCTTATAAAGTTTCGGGCCATTCAAATTCTTATAGCAGAGTAAAATTCTGTTAAAATTGCCAGATGTGAGAAGTCTTTTATTGTTCTGATAACCTCACTGAAAAAAAGTATTCCAAGACAGTGTGGAGAACGGCTATTTACCAGTTCCAATTACAGTACCGTTCATGATAACCCGTACGTATAGAGTAGGCCTGTTGAAGTTGTACCCGCGGCTCTTCTACAGCCACCCTCATTATTTTAGCGTCTGTCTGCACTACTTATGAACGTAAATTTTACCTTATAGATTAAACATACATTTAATAAACCACAATGCCAGAAATGTGTTGCTTCATTTGTTACAGTTCATTGACTATTTAGCCACGTTCAATTCGCAGTACAATGTCCCATTGATGAACTGATGAACTCTGTTAATGCACGAGGTATCCAATTGCCGCCCAAGCCAGTGTTTCATTGTTTAGTCCATGTTCAGCATATTGATTGTTTAGTGTACTTTTCTTGTCTTATCCAGTAACCTGCATGAGTGATGATCACTGTGCATGTCACTTACTTAAAGTAAATATTACGTCAGTGAAGCATAGATAAAGTCGACTTGTAAGTTTTTCGTAAAACACTACTTTTTCATTCCTGGAAGATCGTATTGTTAGTTTCAAAGCTTTATGACGTGTTACAAAGTACGTGTAGTAAATGACAAAGTAACTACATCGGTTTTTATAAAACTGTATATTCAAACCTCACTCGTTGATTTTTTTAGTGAGACGAATGTCTTATTTTGTTTAGAAAATGTATCATTTACAAAACGCCAAATTACGTGACTGCATTTGCTATATCAAATTTAGAGTTTCTTTCCAGCTTGAGTATCCTCCTAAAATAAACCAACATTTCCTCGTCACCAAATCCAATGACAGTGTTAAAATCACGTTACAGTAAAGGTATTTCGTGGCTTGGATGTTCCAGCCTGGCCGCGGATTGAACCCGAGCCCCCCGTTCCTCTGGTCCGGTGATGATAACGCCACTAATTGTCCGAGGTGCGAGAACTGGCGAAACTCGTCCTTATCGATCCATCTGCTCTGTAATTTACCTACCACTATTCCCAACCCGGCAAAACATTCATTTGCATCACATCTTATCATTACGTTCGCAATGATTTGTATTCGGTCGTAATTTAAATAAAAACTCGTGTAATGGTGTTAAGATATTTGATTAGTCTGTTTTTACGTTCCTTTTATGCTGGTTGTTAAGGCGTTTTATTACTTGAGATATGGTGTAAAACTAATTGTTACATATCATTAGGATGTTCGGGGGAAATATCCTTCCAGTAAAGCATGGATGAGTATATTTTTCATTGTGTAATGTTTTCTACTCAGATAAAATTCAAATTCATAAACTTTAGTCGGTTAAGATGAAATATACGTTATGACGAAGGTAACCTATGAACAGATGCCCTATAGTAAAATTGTGTTTGAAATGTCATAACCGAGTTGACCGAGCCTGCTAGTTACTTTTAATTCACTTGTGTTACCATGGTAATCCGGCTGTAAAGTTTACACCAACAACCATACTCCTTCACAGTTAACAACTAGATGTTTAAAAAATGCTTGAAATTAGTGTTCTTTAATTTTTGTTTACGTTTTTTCTTAAATGGCAACTCATAAAAGACAAATGTTAAAAACTACAATCTTTACAATTAATTTTAGTCAAAAATAGATTTTTCCTGGGGTTGAGGCTGTTTCTAAAGTTACTTTTGAGCTAAAACCTTTTTAAATGTAAAGTTTCATTAAAATTTACCAGCTATAGATTTCGATATCTTTGCAAATACATCACCACAAACACTCCTCATTTTATAGTATAGGATACGATTTTATTTGGCATGATACATGATTTGTTGCTACATCTTGGCAACAATCAACGATTCCACTATACTCACACAAATTTACATTTAAGTGGCAAGCTTACAATAATCTTATAGACCAAACTCTTATTAAATTGGCAATTAAAATGTAAATTTTCATTGTCCTACGTTGTATAAGACAGGTATAGATGACACGTAATATGAATGAAAATAAACTTTATTTGAGGTCAAGCATAATTAAACAGTTTACAAGAAAATTTCTTATTTATTTATTATACTTTATTAAAACATTATAAACCGCCTATATAAACCTTGTTAAATTAAAAAAAAGACGGAAAACCAAAAGTGCCATTAATAACTACGTATAAGTCAATAATGACTAAAAATGACTATGACTAAATAATATATAAAATAAATATAAAATCATGTTATGGAATTCTATAAATCAATTTTTTGACAACCCAAACACAAAGTAACTTTACACTTTTTACAAAATATCATTGTTAAGATCGTGATTGGATTTTCATGCCTTTGTCAAACATTAAACAAACTAGTCAAAATTATCAATTCAATTCACACCATCTAACCCACAAACCCGAACAGCTATCTCGCGAATGTTATAGTCACCCCGTACCTTGCTGTAGTCGGCATTAACGCTATCGCCGCGTTACCATTAACATTAACATTAACATTAACGCCGATGACCCTGGATTCCGCTCCGACTTCTCGTTCGCTCCGCACCACGCTCCGTTCATTCATTAGGCCCGCGGCCGTCTATTAATCGACTCCTCCATTTCGTACGCCCTTCCGTTTTACGAATGGCAGTGCGTATATCTGTCCAATGCCGTTATCGTCGTATGTTCGGCGGTGGCGGGTCATCCGGGATTGAGAGACCGGGTAGGCGGCAACAATACGTCGTAAAGAGCTGTGCAAAAGTTTAAAAACGGGATTCTCCTTAAATCCTCTTAACGGGCGTTGTTTATTATGGAAAGCCGCGCGGAAACAGTGGGTGGATTTAACTGGTCAGGCCGTTCTGTGGATGGCGGGAGAGTTGGAAATATAAGGTGCATCGTTATCTGTTTTTATGTAGCTGTAAGAAATGTGATAAGTGCTGATAAATTTTTGGATTTAGTGAAATCCCTTAGATGTAGTTTTATGCGCATTAAACTTGCACCAACACGTATTTGATAAAAAAAAGTTAAAATATCATAATATATTAACGAAACGATACCGCCTTGATCAAACAAAGCTTTCAGACTTTCAGTTACATCACCAATCTTTATTGAGTGCACTCAATCTGCACTTCTCGTTACCAATTGCCACGAGACTGACAGCAGGATTGTCCGAGTGTTCCAAGTAGGTGCTTGGCGGGCGGCCATATCCGTCATACAACTAGCTCAATAGTTACGGATGTTTAAATCCTCATAAAAATCGCAAATTTCCTGTTATGGAGCTGTTTTATCTCAAATCTCTTGAATACCGCCCAGCGGACCGAGTATCTTAAAGGCTTCGTTTACATGTGGTCTGATCCGATTACATGTGGTCATACAAAAAATGCGTAACAATTGTAAATATGTAGAGTGCGCACCGTTTAATTCTAATAAACACAAACAACAAAAATATTTTAAGTACTTTATTCAAAATATCCATCACAAAAACCTCTGAAATACACCTGGGTTGAAATTCCCAAATAAGTAAAAAGCTATTCACTTCAAACTTTCTAAAACATTATTTTGAATCATGTCTTTCAATCACTTATCTCATGAAAGCCTCAAATTACATATACTGTAGATTACAAAACTTATTTTCTAAATAGATCATTAGTTAGGTAGAAAACAAAAAGCGTTTCAGATTTGCTTTATGGCTCAAGACCGTGGGGTCCCAGGGATCTCGCTGTCTAACTTACTTTAGAGACAAGACTTATTTATTTATTTTATTTATTTATTTATTCATTTATTTATTTATTCATTTATTTACATGCGTCTGGCACGCCTTAACATGCACTCAGGTGCAAAGGCAGAAGACTTGTCACAATTTACATAATATACAAAATAGATACTAGCGAATGTACATACAGGTCCCCAATCATTACATAAACCTTAAATCATAAACAATACAATACAATGTACAATAAAAATTAAAATAAAATACAGCTTATTGGATGATTGACATTAGCAAGAACAGAACGAAAGGAATAGCCATCACAATTGAGATGGGGTGAAGGATTTATAGAACTATAATTGAGCTCAGACCGGTGCAGTATCCAACCTACCGGTGGAGATAAGAAATACCTAATTTTGTAAAAACAATGATGTAACAGAAATTCAAAAGCCATTTTTTTTTACTTTTTAAGATTTGGTTCATTTTTTATAGTTGCCGGAAATTGGTCGAAGATTTTTAAACACATATAGGAAGGAGAGTTTTCAAGAAAAGAGGTCCTATGTACAGGATGAGTAACATGGATGAGTTTCTGGTATAATGATGATGTTGGTGATTATTAAAAAAAAATCTAATCGGGGTTTGACTTTAAAAATGAAAAACAACGAAAAATGTATAATGCAGTGCTCTAGTTTTTTAAAATGCCGCTTACACGATTCTCTGGGCCTTGCTCCCGAAAGGAGCCTTATAACTCTCTTCTGAACAAGAAAAACCCTATGGGCTTCAGATGAGTTACCCCAAAAAATTAAACCAAAGGTAATGATGGAGTGGAAATAAGCAAAATAAACTTGTCTAAGAATCTAAGAGTTAACTGAATGAGACAGAATTAATAGTGCGTAGAAAGCATTATTTAGTTTTGGCAAAACATAATTTATGTGATGACGCCAGGTTAATGAAGAGTCGACTTCAAGATCAAGAAACCTTGTGGAAACAGCAACATTAAAGTCGGCAGGGAGAAATGAAGAGTCAGCTTGAGGAGTGTTAGAATTTTTCGAATGAAAACCGAGAAACTGGGTTTTGTTGGGGTTGAGTTTTAAGCCGTTAGAATTAAACCATTTGTCAATTAAGGAAAGATTGTCGTTTAGGGATAGAACCAAGTCCTTTCTGTTGATACGCGAGGCTACTATGGAAGTGTCATCTGCATACATAAGGAGTTTGGCATTTGTTGCAATTTCAGGAAGGTCATTACAATAGATTAGAAAAAGCAATGGACCCAAAATAGAGCCCTGTGGGACCACAGAAAGAGTTTTCTCATAGCTACTTTCGCCGCAACGTCTACGACGACCTTCTGTAGCCGATCTGTCAAAAATGATTTCAGCCATGCCAAAGCAGTGCTTTCAACTCCATAAAACTTCAGTTTATCCACCAAGATACCCAAGTCGTCAAAAGACTAACAAAATCCTTCCCATACTCTCCCTTTTAGTCAAATGCAATGCATTCTCTTGAGTCACCCCAAAACTACCAACAACAGAGTGGTAAAAGTTTCACACAATGTTGGATATTCTCCTCTCGTCCTGCTCTGTTCTTGTAACTCCCAACTTACACGAGATTACAACACTTATCTGCATCATCGCTCGTTATCTCAGGAAAGCACACAGAGTTCACAAACATCACTGTTACAGTAGCCCAACTATAAGTGTAACACAATCCCAACCACTCCTGGCTGTGTGAATTGACTACGTGTTCGGCATGCTGCGAGTGTCGGGTATTCCGTCCAAGGCACTCACACACACACACTCACTCGCACACGCACGCACGCACGTCCCGTTTCGCACCTCACGTGCGTCCCCCGCCGCGCCGCTTCCTAATTTTGACCTTTGCAAATGACCCGCTACTGCTTTGCTAATTGGGCCGGGATTGATTTATCGCTCGAGCTCCAGTTCTGGTAGAGAGTTCCGGGTGGAAGATTTATTTGGGAAGAAACTCGCGAAGTCCATGGAGGGATTTAGAGGTGGTGAAATTTTCAAAGTGCTTTAGGCATATTATCATTGTGCCTCTCGCCCAGTACAGTCTTCTGTTGGTGATACTAAGTTGGTGAAATAGTTCCTGGAGATGAAACAATTATTGGAAAGCAAAGAAACATTTTAATTAATCCATTTATTAATTAATCCATAAAAAATGTATTAGATACTTATTTTTTTAAATGTTACTAACTCTTATCTTATAGATGATTACGTTATTTTTTCCATTTGCACAAAAATAGTGAAGTTACATCGTTGTTTTGATTGATATGCGATTTGTCAGTAACAAAGCTACACCTCATCTGATCCATTACGCAATCATTACACTCACCCTTTCAGTCATACTCATCTTAAAATACGCACCACGGTCGGTGTTTCAAATAAAGTCTTTAAAGTATCTAAATTTTATTCAAAACCTCGACAAAATATCGAATAGTTGGGGGATTTATAAATTGAACCATTGTCTTTACTCACAACATATACAAGTTGTAAATACTTTTAAGTATGTTAAACGGAAGGAGATACGGCAAAATTTTAATGGACTAAAGTTGTTGATGTAATTGTATATCTTTCAGTGTTATCAAATAAGATTTTCAATCGGACTAAAGTATTAGATTAAATTTGTTTTCATAAGGACCCTCTATATGGAGGGTTAACGTTGCAGAATGCGACAAAGAAGTCAAAGAACAAAAAATGTAGTTACTAATAAAAACATTTTGCTAAGATAGGCTATCCTACTATTTTTATAGGATCAATCTTATGGCTACTCGAATTAAAAAACTGAAACCACGATTTCTTTGTTCTACTATTTTAAATTGAGTTAAAAAGAGAACATTTTAATTTTCAGACTTTTTCCTTTATATAGACTTTGGAAGCTAAGTTAGTAAAAAATTTCAAGTTTGTACCGTAGCTCAACTGGAAATAAAATGTTTTTATGTGTGGCATCCTCGTTGGGCCATAGACGCCAATTTATCTCTACCCACAACCTCCAAATTTGCAAATAGGCTACATTAAGTCGGTTTTATGGGTAATCTGAGGAACATGAGGTAATATTTGTCTGGGCTAAAATTTTTGATCTTTGCAAGATCTTTTAATGTTAGTCTAAAAGATTTTCTATATAAGACCAACCGTTTAGTCACTAAAACCGAAAACAGGGTCTCAAAAACACTCTTGGGGGTTAACGGTACAAGATATAAAAAACGTCACAGAAGAAAAATTGTTGATAAGTTAAATTCCGTGTCATAGTAATGTTGTCATAATTTTGATAGAATCAACCATTTGGCCCCTAGAGCTAAAACTAAAAAACTATCGAATCACGAATTGAGGTGTGTTTTATAAAATTTCAAACTGTTACCTTCATATAGACTCTAACAGATAAATGTGAGCCAAATTTCAAGTTTCCATTTAGCGTTCGTTCTAGCAAATCAGGAACTACTGACGTTTCATTTATTAAATACTGTATGTTAAACGAATTGGGTCTAAATCAACTGAATTTTCGGTCGAATTTAAATCTAGTAAAATTAAAACGTTGGAAGCTTTATTCCTGCGAGTTTTTATATCCTATACTTTCCCCCCAAGTTTTTCAGCGTGTAAACTGCATTCTCTTCCCACACTGGCCAATACCTTACCGAGCTAATTATTCCTTGCCTTCGCATTACCCGGGGCTCGTTCGCGATCGAAAGTGGTGAGCTAATTGTACCGCTCGGTCGGGAGGAGAACGCCTAGCAATTCCTGCAACGCGTAACCACACCATGTAACTGGGCTAAATGTTAACCTATGCAGACGCTATCGCCCCGCAGATCTACTGGTTGCATATCGGTGACTCCGGTTACATGGCCACGTCGCGCAATCAGCGGCGATCTTATCGCGGTCATTTGGGACCGCTAATAAGCTGGTTCAAATGGTGGTTTAAAAGGAAGTAGCTCCTTAAGGTATTCTTCGATGTTTACTGTTTCCTCATAATTGCAAGCTTCTCTCTCACCTTTACTCACCTTAAGTAGTCTTGCGAATAAGATCTACTGAGTAAATTTCCATTATCATTTGGCGATTCACATACTTCCCCAATAACCGAGTATGCCTTTTTGATACCAGCACTGATATGACTAATTAAAAAACTTCATACAAAACATTAAGTTACCTGATATAATATTAAAAAGACTTCAAATCTATAGTTATTTAATGCGCTAAGGGTTTTTTGTGTAGAGAACTCCTCCTACAATTCTCAACCAATTTTAAAATGTTTGGTGTCGTTGGATAGGGCTTGGGTCTGTAGTTGTTTCCGCCAAAAACTGATGAAAATCGGAAGTAAAATAAGGGCGCTATCCACAAATAAATTTGAAATTTTCCCATTAGAATAACATTGAGATTGATTTTAGCATTTTAAACATCTGACAACAGCTGTAGTTTTGGGTGGCCACTGATATTCACAATATTGGGTTAGTCGGATGTCATTGATTTAGAACTCAATGTAACTTTGGTATTGTATCAATATAAATTGCTCGATGTCGAGCAACACGTGCACTAGTCTTAAATAAAAACAATACAATTCACATTTAAGAAAATAAAAATAAAAATCATTGCATTTTCCAAATGGGGTCAACTAACTATGTTATAGTAGTTTATTTTAACGACCTACATAGAATCTTTAACGTTAATTTACCTATACTAGTGAAATTAAAAAGAAAAAATCAAATTTATAGTTACGCAACGTGTTTTCCTCCTTTCCAAAACGCGAAATTGAATCAGCAGACGTAAACGTGCCTCCCTCAGAGTTTATGCGATCTTGATGCCCGGTCAGAGATTTTATCTTGGGCCATAGCAGTCAAACTGCGGGTGTCCGAATGGGGTTTACCTTCCAGGGGGGAGTTTTAGAGCCACTTTCGCTCAAATATGGAATCCAAACAGAAAGATAACATCTGAGATCTCTGCGATGCACGACTGCATTTATATGCTGAAATGCTGCTTTGAAGCTACCAGAAAGTGATGTTCTTGTGAAATAGAAAAAATTAATTAATGCATTTAAAGTTTTGCAAAAATTTCTAAATACGATACTTGCAAGTGTTGGAATTTGTGACTGATTTGCATATGGGTGAATAAATTATCATAAAGCATAACTATTGACTTTTAATACATTTTGTTAGCTTGCGAAATTTATCATTGTAACATGACCTTTTATAAAAAAATCAAACAAAAATATGGTACTGTAAATGTCACACTCAGTAGTTACCATAGTTATAAAAATGGCAAAAACCCCTCCCTATTTTGCTATTGAATACAAATTTTGAATTGCGTTATTCATATACGCAATTAGTTTGTACTCGTATTACAATAAACCCGTCATTTGCTAAATAGACTATTGAACTAAAGTGAAATATTATATTTTGCAGTTTCCACGAGTGCCAGACTTGAAACTTTCAAATACAGTTTCTATATTTTCAGAGTTTTCAAACGTTATAGAGCAAATACAGATAAGTGTATTGTGTATATCGAATGTACTCTGTAAACTAACATAAGTTATTGAAGAAATCAAAAACTTTTATTTTAACCGAGGGTTATGTGATGGAGCCAAGAATTGTTTTCTTTACACCGAAAACTTCCATCCAGATTCAGAACTCAATAGGTAAGTTTTAGTAGTCTGTGTAGGCCTATTGAAACCTCAACACTAACATACCAAATGCATTTTAAGTTGCACTAAGGTAAGCATAGTATAGATTAAATGCAAATAAAAACATAGCATGTACCAATATTATTGCGGTGGTTTTAAGTATTGGGGTACTTAGTACATTGACCTTGCGATACTCATATTGAACTGGTTTGAAATTTTCTTTAGCGTGACTCTCTCTATGAGTGCAAAGCTCTGGGTGACTGTATCTGCTGGGTGCGAAGCAAGAGAATACATTATTTATTTGATTTTGATGAAGTTAAGTGTGTAGGTATTGTTATGGGATATGCACTGTTTTAAATTCATTATAGATATTTTTATTTCCATCTATTTTACCCCAATCCCTTGAAAAATTAAATATCTCAAAAATATTACTTAAAATGGTAATACAAATCTAATATTGTATCATGTTAAATTTCCGAAAAAGATACTCTAACCGCATGCCTGATCAATTCGGAGTCACACATTTTGAAATGACAAACATTGATTAAATGACGAGTATCGGTAAGCTGTCAAATCCTTAGCCGGAGGGGTGAAAACCCATCACTTTCTCGCACAACACTACTGACGATTTACTACTATAATCTTCCGAGCTCAGTCCAAATCCTGTAGGTAGACCCTCCAGTTTTCCAAGTCTGCTGTTGTCACCCACCGCCGCCGCGCCGTCGGTATCCGCCCCCCACACCGCGGGCTATCAACACCACTCGGGGTTCGGGGACCAGACACAAAACTGCAATTTGTCATAATTAATGCGGAATCGCAAGTGTCGGCCGACCGGTCCTGTCCCGGTCACTCACCTCGGCGGTCGCGGTGTCGCGGCGCGGGCTACCGGCGATACCTGTTTTAGACGTTTTATCGACCTCTCGTAGATATGTTGACCTCTTGTACACGTTTTAAAGACATTGTGAGATATTGTAGCTAGGAACGGAACTGGTAATGAGTCGAGTCGTTTAGGTTATAAATCCAAAACCAATACAATATCTTTAAAGTCATTATTGTCGAAGCCATCATATTATTTTGGTCGAACCCGTTAACATATTGTAATTCATTACGTTTAGTAAACTCTATGAGCGATTAAGGAACAATCATTTTGAAAAGTTGGAGTTTCAACTGCGCCTATTGTTATTGTTTCCTCCTTATATTACAGCGAAAGTACCCCCTAAAAATGATACTCTGTTTATATCATAACTATAGTAAATACAGTACACCCGTCGCAGAAGCCCAGCGCAAAAAGCTAATTTCCAACGGTATTTTAATTTTTTTTTACATTCTCCATAAACATCATGGGGATGAGAATGTAGGTTTGCTGCCACGGGGTAGTGTAAACAAAATATAGGATAATCTCTTCCCAGTGCAGGTATATACTACTGTATATTGTATCAAATTTGGTATTTTTGGGGGGTTTTACCATCAACCCCATGGGCGAGTAGGCTATGTTGGTCTGCTAGTTTGGTTATTCTGCTTTGTACCGCTTAGCTGAATACTACACTTTTAACATGGCTTTCAACTCTCGGGCTTCTTCTTCTTTAAGAAGGCGTGCTGCCAACGTCCTGCCTGCTACTCGTGGACCTGCTCGACCATTCCATAGCATAACTGTTGCTCGGGCAAACGCCTGCAAAGCTCCGATGCTACGGACCCTGCTGGAGGTGAGTCGAGACGGGCAAGGCTTGCTTAGTCCTGGTCAACGGCAGGAGCAAGAGAGGCGTATGGCATACTTTAAGCTGCAGGGTGTAGTTCCCAGCTTGAAGTTAGGCGACCCAAGAGTAGCAAGTGTCACCGAGGCAGCGGACTACATATCACACCTCCACACTGTTTTGGAAGTGAAGGACCAACAAATTGAAAAACTAAAAGAACAATTAAAACAATTTAACTTTAACCCGATGGAGTTTGTGGAGGCAGTGATGAGTGATAGTGATGATGAAGGAAGTGAATATATATTAGGTATGTAATGAAAGACTTGGACAGGGACATGTGTGTGTGTGTGTGTAGAATACAGAGCGGGGGATAGACTACTTTGCGGCAATGGACTAGCATGCTGCTTAGTGGTCTATCCCCCGCTCAAAGGGTACTTTTGAATGACCTTGACCCACTTTAAACGAAGGACAACCGGTTAACTGGTATAAAAGAGGGGGTCTGTACATCCCGACTTCATTCTGCTTTGGACCTTCCAGTGGAACGCTAGAAAATGAGTGGATCACTGATCATTGGTAAGGAGTGGGAGTATGTAACCATAAACTATTTAAACTGTAGAGGGATGTTGAAGAAGGTGTAAGATAATGTTAAAAGAATGGTTGTTGAAGAAGGTAGGGTAGTGATTGTAGCGTGGAAGAAGAAGCAGTATACAGGACAACAAGTGAGAGCAAGTGACTTTGGGGGGAATAGTGTGTTTCAAATTGGACGAGCGAACTTGGTTAATTTGGACATTGTGTTTTGGGACTTGGAAAGGTTAATTGAAAATAGTGGCAAACATGGGGAACTCTTAATTGGCAGGGAGGACAGAGTATATGAGTAAGTGTAAAAGACTGGGGGGCTTATGTGTGTGTAAAGACTAGGACTTGTGTGGAATACAGAGCGGGGGATAGATCACTTTGCGGCAATGGACTAGCATGCTGCTTAGTGGTCTATCCCCCGCTCAAAGGGTATTATTGGATGGCCTTGACCCATATAAAGGTAGAGGGGGAATGGGTAATGGGAGGGGGAAATTGGTATATATGTAGGACTGATGAATAAAGCAATTAGTCAAGCATTTGTCTAGACACTATCAACAACAATGGAGAGCTTCAGTGTTGAGTTCATCCTGTTGGAAGAAGACATCAACGAAGTGGTGGAACTTATAGAGGATAAGACCAGCCAGGGCACATTGGAACTTGTGAATTGCGAACCGTTGGACAATGCCGCAATCGACAAGATTGCATATTTCATGATGCATTTGTATAACGAACAAACAACCAATATGGAGTTTGTGCAGTACCTTTATCAAAACCAAGTAAACGTGCGAGTGACAATTACTTGGTGGCAGTAATAATAAAGTGTAACATATGGATGCGGACTTGGATGTAAACTTGGACTTGAGTGTGGTCTGCGGAATAGAGCGGGGGATAGATCACTTTGCGGCAATGGACTAGCATGCTGCTTAGTGGTCTATCCCCCGCTCAAAGGGTATCTTTACGTGACCTTGACCCACATAAAATGTATGGTTGGTGGGGGTATAAAAAGGGCAAACCAATTGGATAGATACACCACTTTCATACCATGGCTCCACTTGACAACACCGTGTTCCATCGCGACAGAATTCTTTCAATTCTGGAGGTAATACCTGTAGAAGTTATAGAAGCAGAGGACCAACTACCTGCGGTTGACCAGGAAGAGGAGGAGGAAGAAATTATGGATATTGAAACGGACTCTGACGAAGCTGGTTTAACGGATAATGAAATGGACTTGCACGCCTACGAAACGTTAGAGTCATCATCTGAGTCGGAAATTGAAGAAGAAGAAGAAGAACAAGACACTCCTCATCGTCCAATGGATAGGACGTTAGTAGCCAGAAGAATTATGTATTGTCATCGCTACCTATTTCGTGATGAGAATGATTCCGACTCTGATGGTGATGTTTCACCTTTGTAAAAAGTTTAAACAAAAAGTTAAAAAAGAATGTGAGCGGGGGATAGAGCACTTTGTAGTAAATGATGCTGCTTAGTGCTCTATCCCCCGCTCAAAATAATAATTCCAAATGGCCTTGACCTATATAAATTTTGCTCAAACAGACGTCTTTAAAAAAACTTGTACAAATTATTGAATCTAGACCAAATATCATCAATTTATCAAGCCTACTGATAAATTTATTACAAACGGTTGTGTAAAGGCTAAATTTAGCACATGATTGATAACCTGTTTCTATATGACGTCACTTTCCCCACCTATCTGCCTCGGATATAAAGGATCCCTGTGGAGTGCGCTGCTCATTATTGCGTGGACATTCACAGAGTGTGCATTCAAAGCCAAACTGTTTGAAATGGCTCTTTGCGACATTTGTGGGGAAATCTTTCAAGACGAAGATCTTTTCACCCTACACAGAGAATTACATGAAGACGAAGATAGAAAAGAAGATATTACCATGGATGAAATAGACTTAGACTCAATTGACCGGTTTTTGGAAGAGCACCAGAAGCACATGGACTACTACGACAGCTATCTACAGCAAATGCAAAGAAGAAGACCTAGTGTGATCCAATTTGCTGGTGCTGGACCATCTACCACTAGAAGATCTTATGAAGAAGAAAATTATATGCAAGAAGAAGAGGACACGGAAGAAGAGGACACTGAAGAAGAACTGGAAGATGTGAAACAACTGCGCACCACAGCCTTGCCAGGACGAGTTGTAACACATTTCAAAATTAATAATGTTCAATTGGAACTGGAAACATTTATAACCCAGGCTAAGGAACTTGTTGGTCAAACCTTGAGGGAAGAACTACAAAGATTAAATTTTATTAAATTTGGAATGGTGTTAGAGGCTATGTTTAACAATACTGATGGTGAAATAGCATTGAGAGCGTTCATTACCAAAAACCGAACCCTTACCTCCACCTCCAACATTGATGATATTATTGAAGAATGCTTGGAAGAACTTATAACAAAACTTCAAGAACATGAAGGAAGAGGATCTGGATGGACTTTGTCATCAATTGAAGGTATGGATGTAAGGGTTCACAAGCATGGATATGGTTTAAGGGGTAGTAGTTTTATCCCTTTACCAAAGAAAATTCAAAACACTAAATCGTGTAGGAATGTGCAAAATGAAGGTAATGAATGTTTCAAGTATGCAATGTTAACCAAGTATGTTAACGATCATCCTGAAAGAGTTGGTAGAGAATATTACGAAAATGAACACCGCTACAACTTTCAAGGCCTCACCTACCCAGTTACATTGAAAGACATAGACAAATTTGAAAAGAAAAATCCTGGCGTTTCAGTGAATGTTTTTGGTCTGGATGATTCAAACAACGTTTATCCTTTGCGGGTAGTAAAGGTTGAGCAAAGAAACCACACGGATTTGCTATTGATAACTAAGGGTGAAATTTCCCATTATGTATGGATAAAGGACTTTGAAGCCTTAGTTGTAAAACAATTGACCAAAAGAGTAAATAGGATTACAGTTTGCAAGAGATGTTTCTGCTTTTCTTGGAAAGATTCAAGACGTGGAGGATCGGACTGGTTGTTGGAACATAAAAGACTTTGCAACGAGAACTATGAAGTAAAGATAAGTCTTCCACCGCCTACCCGAGCTTCAATACAATTTAACAAGACGGTTCACCAATATCGAATTCCACTAGTGGTCTACGCAGATTTTGAATCAACGTTAGTACCACAGGAGCTGCCGGACGGCGAAGTGACTAGAAGAACAAAATATCAGTTGCATCAACCCAACAGTTTTTGTTTACTAGTTAAATCAACCTTGTCTGAAAACCAATTGCAAGACTATGGTTTAACATCCACTCCAATACTCTACCGTGGTGAAGAAGCCGCTAAGTATTTCGTAGACCTGTTGTATGACATTGCTGAAAAGGTACAACGCTTGTATGGTAATGTCGTACCTATGGAACCTTTGAATGAGAATCAACAAGAAGAATACAATATGACATCAAGATGTTATCTATGCGAGAAGAGCTTCAGTGAAGAAAATCCAAAAGTAAGAGATCATGATCACCTGACAGGTTTATACAGAGGAGCTGCTTGTAATTCATGCAATATAAATTACAAATTGTCCCACTTTATCCCTGTCGTGTTACACAATCTTAGCGGCTACGACTCCCACTTCATTATTCCAGAGTTAGGAAGAGATAATGGTAAAATTGATGTTCTTGCTACAACATTGGAAAAGTATATCAGTTTCTCAAAAACAGTAGGTAAAATTAAACTTCGCTTTGTAGACTCTTATAGATTTATGGCATCTAGTTTGAGCAGATTGTCTGAGAATCTACGAAGAGAAGACCTAAAAGAAACCAGCAAGATTGTACCTGAAGATAAATTGGACTTAATATTACGTAAAGGAGTGTTCCCCTACGATTACATAACTTCTACAGAAAAATTTGAAGAAACCAGTCTACCACCGATTGAAGCCTTCAACAGCAAATTAAACGAAAGTGAAATCTCCGTTGAAGACTACAATCATGCTTGTAATGTTTGGAACCAACTAAATATTCAAACCTTAGGGGAATATTCTGACTTTTATATAAAATTGGACGTAACTCTGCTGTGCGATGTGATGGAAGAATTCAGAAACACCTGCTTCTCCGCCTATGGACTGGACCCTCTACACTCGTACACATCTCCAGGATTAGCATGGCAAGCTATGCTAAAGTCAACCAACTGTCGACTGGAACTTCTAACGGATATTGATATGGTGCTCATGATGGAATCTGGTGTACGGGGCGGTTTGACACAAGCTGTAACACGTCATGTCAAAGCCAACAACAAGTACATCCCCGGCTTCGACGAGCAACAACCATCGGTCTACCTTGGCTACTTCGACGCAAACAACCTTTATGGTTGGGCAATGTCAAATCCGCTTCCCTACGCTGACTTCAAATGGATCGACCCGACCACCATTGGAGACATTTCACAGATTCCAAAGGATGGTCCAAAAGGGTATATTTTGGACTGTGATTTTGAATACCCGGAGCACCTTCATGACCATCACTACGACTTGCCTCTCCTAGCCAAGACTGAAGTTTCACCGACAGGAAGATGGCCAAAATTGATGATGACCTTGGAGAATAAAGATCGCTATGTGGCTCACTACTGGGTAGTTCAACAGGCTCTTGAATTGGGTCTACGTATAGTGAGAATTCATAGAGCAATTGAATTCACCCAGTCTTATTGGTTGAAACCGTACATTGATTCCAACACTACAAGAAGAGCTGCAGCGACAACAGCATTTGAAAAGGACTTCTATAAATTAATGAACAACGCCATCTTTGGGAAGACCTTGGAGAACAAAAGAAAACATAAAAATGTAAAATTAGTGAGTGATCCTAGAAAATTGGAAAAATTAGTGCAAAAACCAAATTTTGGAACATCCATGATTATAAACGAAAATCTAGTCGCCGTCAGTATGAAGAAAACAACAATAGTCATGGACCGTCCGTTATACATAGGTATGTCGATTTTGGACATAAGTAAAACCCTGATGTATGATTTCCATTATAACAAAATGGTTAAACACTACGGAAGGGAAAACATTGGAGTCGCATACATGGATACGGACGCGTTTATCTACTGGATAAAGACTTTGGACATGTATGAAGACCTAAGGAAATTTCCATACAAAGAAGATTTCGACTTTTCAGACTATCCGAAGAACCATCCAAATTTTAATGAAAAAAATAAAAAAGTAATTGGAAAATTTAAAGATGAAGCAAATGGAATGCCTTTAGAAGAAATAGTAGCGCTGATGGCGAAATTGTATTCATTTAAGATGTACCACGAGAACAACACACCGACAGTCAAGAAAGCAAAAGGAGTAAAGACATCTTATTTTAAAAAACACGTAACATTTGACCACTACAAGACTTGTTTGTTTGAAGATACTACAATATCAGCAACATTCAACAATATCCGAAGCTTCAAGCATCAAGTCTACAGTGTCACCGAAATTAAAAAAGCACTGTCAGCTCGGGATGATAAAAGACATATTTTGCCCGACAAAATCCGCACTCTTCCTTTCGGCCATTACTCCCTAAACCCTATCAACTAGTAACCTATTCTTCGTCCTTCTACAACTTCGACCTTATTCCTTTCTCCTTCCGTAAAAAAATGGGGAACACGGCAAGTCCAACGCCGTGTTCCCCATTTTTTTACACAAGTTTGGATGACCTTGACCCATATAAATGATGTGAATATTTAAAACAACATTCATTGTGATTATACATGTGATACAACAAACATTGAAACCTGCAATATGAAGGACTTGAAGCAACAAATTGTCAACGAACTTCATAAACCTGCAAGAAGAAAGTTTCCACGAAGAAATACGGTGGTAAAAGGAATTAATGATTTATATCAAGCAGATTTAATCGAAATGATTCCTTATAGCAAACAAAATAAAGGATATAAATACATATTGACTGTTATTAACTGTTTTTCAAAAATGGCAGATGCTTTACCACTAAAAGATAAAAGTGGCAAAAGTGTTACAAAAGCAATGGAAACAGCTATACAAAGAGACAAACATACTATTAAACATTTACAAACAGATGATGGAAAAGAATATTTTAATAAGGAATTTGCAAATTTAATGAAAAAACACAATATAAACCATTACTCAACCAATTCAGAAGTAAAAGCCTCAATAATCGAAAGATTCAACAGAACTTTAAAAAGTGCAATGTATAAAATGTTTTCCAACAGAGGATCGCACATATGGATTGATATGTTACCAAAACTTATAAACGATTACAATAACAAATTTCATAGGACTATCGGGATGAAACCAAACCAAGTAACTAGTAAAAATGAAAACCTTGTATTAAAACGTATAAAAACGAATACTAAACCAAAAGTTGAAAAACTGAAGCCTAAAAAATTTAATGTGGGTGATAAAGTGCGAATAAGTAAATATAAAGGTGTATTCAGTAAAAGATACCTGCCAAATTGGACCAATGAGGTTTTTACTGTATTCAAAGTACAACCTACAGTACCTGAGACATATATTTTAAAAGATAATAAAGGACAATTGCTTGAAGGAGGGTTTTATGGACATGAAATGTTAAAATCAACAGTAGGCGATGTATATTTAGTTGAAAAGGTTTTGCAACGGAAAAAAGATAAGGTCAAAGTACGATGGTTAGGATTTAATAAGACGGAAGATTCTTGGATACCTAAAAAGGATTTGATATAACGATAGAGAATCATTTTAGGTTGAACCATTACAAAGGATGGAGATAGTACCACAAAAAGAGAGTTTTACTATTAATAATATAGATGAACTCACAGTGGATAATTCAGAATTCAATAGTGGGAAACATGGCAATTTGTTACCAAACACCGTTCGTTGTCTGGTTACCGGACCTTCCAACTGTGGAAAAACTAATGTAGTATTCAATTTGATTACAAACCCTAAAGGATTACGTTTTAACAATCTATATGTATTTTCAAAATCACTACAACAACCAAAGTATCAATTATTGGAAAAGATACTGACTAATGTGCCTGAAGTTAAATATTTAAAGTTTAATGCAAGCGAGAGTGTCATGCAACCACAAGAAGCTAAACCATTCTCCGTGTTCATATTCGACGATGTATCTTGTGAAAACCAAAACACAATAAGGAATTACTTCGCTATGGGTCGACATAACAACATAGATAGCATTTATATTGGCCAAACTTACAGCAAAATACCTAAACAACTCATTAGAGACAATGCAAACATGTTAATTGTATTTAAACAGGACGAAACCAACCTAAAACATATATATTTTGATCATGTAAATGCGGATATGACATTTGAACGATTTAAAGAGTTGTGTGGAAAGGCTTGGGCTGAAAAGTATGGGTTCCTAACAATTATGAAGGAACAACCCCTAAACAATGGTCGATACAGGATAGGATTTGATAAATTTATATTAATACATTGAACGTGGTATAAAACATTCATTGTTGTACAACACGTCTTGCTACAAACATGGTTAACCAAGAAAAATAAGTAAAAGAAATAAAATCACTTAGTGATTCTATTTGGGCTAAAAACAGAGCATTGAAACTAGGTATTAGCGAGAGGGAGAAATTCCTTGAATCTACTTTTAAACCTATTACTGAACCCTTGAAACAATTAAACAAAAAATTTGCTAAACCTGTATTGGAAGGAGATGCGATTGCACCTATTACGAAGTTTGAAAGAGAAAATGTAAAATCAGAAGAGTTTAGTGATGAAGACCCGGAATCCTCTACATATAGTGGTTTTACCGGTGGAGAACCCGAAAGAGAGCTAGAATCACCGGACTATAGTGGAATAAGAGAATTATATGAAGTAAAAGCCAAAAGAGGACATGATGTTGTATCAACTGCTAGTGAAGAGGAAAAAGAAGAAGAAACAAGGGAAGGTCCGTCAAACATAAGCTTGTTGGGTGAAAACATTCATAACAAAGGACCTTTAGGAAGGAAATACATGATAAAAATGTTAGCTGGAACAAATCCTAATAAAAACTACCATAGTTATGGAGTAAGATTAACAGAAGACGGTTTAATCGTTGGTAATAGCCCGGTAAACATTGATGAACATGATAATATTATTGTTGGTGATCAAAGATATAAGGGCACAAGGGGATTATTTGAATTATTATTTGAAAATAAGCCTTTAGAATTGTTAGTTAAAGAAAAAGACATGGAAGCATATAAAAAGATTTTGGAACAAACTAATGCATACAGGAGGAAGTATTCAGCTGACCAACCTGTTTTTAGATCAAAGTCTTTAAAATATAGAGAATTTGTATCCAAGTTAATACCAACAACGAGAAGACAACCAATGCCAATAATACCAAGAAAACCTGTAAAACGAAGGTTTGTGTCATCCACTTTGGATATAAGTGCTCCAGAACCAAGAAAAAGAAACAACAATATGACAGGTACAGGTTTAATGAAGAAACTATATAACACAAATGTGATTTATTACAATAATATCAATAAATTGGTGGTTAGAATGAAACTAATACATGAAGCTAAAGAAGCGGGTCATACTGGATTGGAAAACGAATGGGTGGCTTTAGTGGATGAACTCCGAAACCGTGGGGTAATCTCATAAAAATGCGTTACTCCCTAGAATACTATTCAGTTGCACCATGAGTGTCGACAAGTTCGGACGTTACTCCTCGGATGGGTTATATTATGCCAATAGTTTAAAAAGAAGTGCTGGTTTACCACAAACACCTGATGGAGATTATGATATGAGTAATAAAAGGTTAAAAAACATAAAAGATCCTACGGATGAAAACGATGCAATAAATTTAAAAATATTAAAGGGAAAGATATCGCCAACATTAAGACTACAAAATAACACATATGACGCAGAAGATCATAGAATCATCAACGTTGGTAAACCAAATCAAAACGGTGATGCAATAAACAAAGGTTATTTGTCATCTGAATTAAAAAATACGTTAAAATTCATTGGGAAAACGTATAGTGCTAACAATAAACGTATATCCAACGTAGATGACCCTAAAGATGCAAAAGACAGCGTAAATAGACGCTATTTACATTCCTTGATACCTGAAAAGACAAAAGATGGATTTTCTTTTTATAAATTTGTTATTAACGATATAGGTTATCCAAAAAATGAAAATGATGCTGTAAACCTCAAATATATAAAAGATCATTGTATCATACGTGATGTAGGGGTTATAGATTGTTTTGGTAATTGTTTAGCAAATGTTAAAGATGGTTCGGCGCCATCAGATGGTGCAACAGTGGGTCAAATGATGGAAACCTTAAAACAAGAAACAACCTCTTTTGTAAAACAAAATCAAGTAGTATCGAAGCAAGGGGATGAATTCGTTCAAGGTAATGAAAAATTTAATTTATTAACATACAAAAATAATGCTTGGGATTGCATGGATAAAAAGTTATCAAACGTGTCATGGGGTCATGAGGATCATGATGCAGCTGCTTTATCACAAACCGTACATCAAGATCGAAATAAACACTTTGCAGTTTTTACATGTAATAATAACAATATTACAAACTTGAGAGCAGGAAGACACCCGAATGATGCTGCAACTGTAGGACAGACCATCACAACATCATTTAAGGATAGTAAAGTGTATAATTGTAATAATAAGCGTATAACAAACCTTAAAGACCCTGAACATGTGGATAATGCTGTCACTGTTAATTTTCTTATAAAAGTCTTAGGTAATGCGATATTTGATTTACACAATCATTTTACACCAGATATTCTTCAAGGAAAATCGGGACATAATACTTATGATGAATCCGCGAGAGGTGATTATATTAAACGAGAAATTTATAATAAATACTTTATTAACCCTAAAACGCAAAAGTTTAGATCATCAGATTGGGGTGATATTGATATTTAATTAAATAACTCATAAAATGACTTCATTTATGTGCAACCTGTCATAGAGGTAACACATAGGTTACGCTTTTCAAATATAAAAGACAATCATGGCATTTCATTACACCAGTCCATATCGAGACACTATACGGAAAGGAGGCGGTATCACGTCCACAGCGGTTTCTCTGTTAAGTAAAGCTTTAAACCGTATTCCAGTAGGATCTATCGTAAATAGAGCAATAGACGCTTTACCATACGAATTTCATATACCGGGAGGTTATCAGTATTGCGGACCAGGAACTAAATTGAAAAAACGACTGGAAAGAGGTGATCCAGGCATAAACAAGTTAGATCAGGCTTGTAAAGAACACGATATCGCATATTCCACGTTTGCCGATTCAAAAAATAGATCGATAGCAGACAGAAAGCTTGCGGACATAGCTTGGCAACGAGTAAAATCAAGTGACGCTAGCATAGCAGAAAAAGCAGCAGCTTTAGCAGTAACAGCAGGTATGAAGGCTAAAACAGCAGTAGGAGGTGGAAAAAGGAGGAGAAGAAGGGTAAAAAGGAAGTCAACCACAAGAAAACATGGAGGAAATATAAGAAGACGACGATCTAGCAGAAAAGGCAGGAAGAAGCCCACCGAGTGGTCAATGGTAAAAAACGGGGCAGGTCTTTACCTAAGACCTTATCGTGCATATTAAATGAAAAAAATCAATTGGTCATACCACATAAAGCATTAACCAATATTGAATTATTTAAATATATTTCCTGTTTAAAAATACCATTTTTCCGCGGTGTGTTTATGAAAGACAGTTTACCAAAGAAAATGTGGCAAAATGAGACTGGAATTGTAAATTTGGATAATACTGAAGGGCCTGGCACCCATTGGGTTTGTTATAAGAAACTAAATAACAATGTATATTATTTTGATAGTTTCGGTAATTTGCCACCACCAAAAGAACTTCAAAATTACTTTAAATCTGCTAAAAACATATATTATAACTATAAAAGAGAACAACCTGATAATACTTCAATATGTGGCCATTTATGTTTGGAATTTCTAGCTAAAAGTATCAGTCACAATTGAGATGTCTTCCTATACGGTATCATTAACAGGAAAATCGTCCACTTTACGAAGTATCCTTTTTCCAGCGTTACGCTTGCAAAAAGGAAGGTTTTGAAAGGCGGCACTATTGGATTTTACAACTTACAACTCTATTCCCAATGTTACGGAAGGTAAAAATAACGTATTGCATTATTATAAGGGAAAAGATGCCAGTGGGAAATTTACAGACTTACAAGAGTGCAGGTTACCCACAGGTTCTTATGAAATTGATCATATAAATGAATTTTTGCAAACTAAAATGGGAAAAGACAATATAACATTAAAAGGTAATAATAATACGATGAAAGCTGAAATTACTTCCAAATATTATATAGATTTTACTCAACCAAACTCAATTGGTGATTTATTAGGATTTTCCAACGATGAGCCTGTTTTAGAACCAGATGTAACACATTCCGGTAAGAAAACAGTAACAATATTAAAAGTCAATAGTATAGACATAACTTGTAACATTATACAAGGAGCTTACAGGGATGGGGCTAACACCCATATCATACATACATTTTACCCAAGTGTACCACCTGGATTTAAAATTGTTGAAAAGCCACAAAACCTGGTATATCTACCGTTGAACACCACTTTCATTTCAGACATCGTGTTGAGCGTATTGGATCAAGACGGTAACTTGGTAGACTTCAGAGAAGAGCCTATTACGATTAGATTACATTTAAAATCGACACTTTAATACAAAACCATGGGTTTAACATTTAAAAGCGAACAACCTACGGGAAACCGCATTAGTAGCTCTTCAGCTGTGGAGGAGTTAACACGCGAGAACATTCGTTTCTTAGAGAGAGTTGGATTAAAATTAACCGATTATGGATATACTGGATATAGCGCAGGGTCCAACATTCGACGAAACCCTATGGGAAAAAGAATATCACACCCACAACCCTTACACTTCATCGAAATTAAACAATAACGATGAAATTCGTATTCCCATACAACATCAAGACATTTACACACTACCATGTGAAAGTTACTTGTATATTGAAGGAAAAGTTACTAAAAAGGACGGTACTACTGCTGGTACAACAGTTCCATTTATAAATAATCCTATGGCTTTCCTGTTTGATGAAATTAGATATGAAATATCAGGTGTAACAGTTGATTCTACTAAAAAAGTAGGTATTACAACGACTTTAAAAGGACTAACATCTATAACACCCAATGAAACCAATTTACTTAAACCTGCCGGATGGGTATTACCTACAATTGACACGATCACTCCAAATTCAGATGGATATTTTGATTTTCATATTCCATTACGTTTGTTGCTTGGTTTTGCTGAGGATTATAGGAAAATAATATTAAACGTTAAACAAGAATTAGTTTTGTTGAGGTCTTCTAACGATAAAGACATTATTAAAGCTGCAGATAATACGACTGATGCGACTTTAGAATGGAAATTAAAATTAGACAAAATTGTATGGAGAGTTCCACATGTTAAATTAGCTGACGAGCATAGAATGCTACTTTTAAGAAAATTAAAAGCCGATCGTGATATTGTTATTCCATTTAGAAGTTGGGAATTCCATGAGCATCCCAGTTTACCTACTACGGATCGACACACTTGGACTGTTAAAACATCAAATTATGTAGAACGAGCCAGGTATATTATATTTGGTTTACAAACAGGTAGAAGAGACGATATCACTAAACATGCAGGACAATTTGATCATTGTGACTTGAAAAATATTAAAGTTTATTTAAATTCACAATTCTTTCCATACGACAATTTAAATGTGTCATTCACTAAGAAGAAATACAGTATATTGTACGATATGTACGCAAGATTCCAAAGTTCATATTACGGTAAAGCAAATACACCTTTATTATCACCTTCAAAATATTTCGATGCCTACCCAATAGTTGTAATTGATTGTTCTAAACAAAATGAATCAGTAAAATCATCAAGTGTGGATATAAAAATAGAAATGGAATTCAACGCGGCTATACCGGCTAATACAACTGCATACTGTTTAATTCTACATGATAAAATTGTAACATACACACCTTTAACTGGAATTGTTAAGAATGTACTGTAAAAACCGGTTTTGTTTCATTCCGCGAGTATAAAAGCAGAGCGTACAGGCCGCTCCTCATCAGTTTGTTGCCTACTGTTGTATGGGTAGCATCGTATTCAATATGGCTTCTCCTAGTGGTACACCTGAAAATTTGGTAGATATTGAGAAGGAGATATCTGAGTTTTTAGATCCTCAAGGTCACCAGGAAGGAGGTGAACAAAACGTTTGCGGACAACTTCACGCCAGTAATAATGTTGAAGAAAAAGGTAAAAGAAGAAAGACTATACAAAAGAGAAAAAGGGATATTGAAGATAATATTTCTCCAAACATATTGAGTGAGGTATTTTTGCGAATATTTTACCCAATCTCTTCCAGTTTGGACAAAAGTGTTTTAATCGGTGTTATGAAATCGACAGATTATTCCCCTACTGTAATTTTAACTCACGGACCCAAAATGATTTTGTTTACGGACAGTGCTTGGGAATCGTTTATGAAACACTTGCATCTGCTAGAATGCTATTTAAGTAGTAACATGTTTGGAAGAAAGACAAGAGTAGGACTTTTGGATTCAAATGTGGAAATCGATATTATTAAACAACGTGGTGATCATCAGCTGCGGTTTAGAGACACAACAAGACATGATAACAAAATTCAACTTAATCGAGAGGAGTTTTTCATTTTAACTTGTGCTACTGAACCTATAACAAGATACTTGAGACAACTGGTGTTTTCAAGTTCGATTATTAAAGATTATCTGGAAGACACTTTGGACAAACAACCGGACGCACCTATAATATACGGACCTGTGGATACTTCTATATTTAATAGAGTTCCTCATGAAGTACAAATGTGGAGACAATTGGAAAAGTACGCTCAACTACATAAGAAATCAGTAAAACAGGAAGAAGAGGAAGATGGAGGAGAAGAATCAAGTGTTAGTGATGAAAACGAAAACAAGGAAAATATAAAGATGGAAACTTAAATGACAATGGTTAGTTTTTAAAACAATAACCAACTTTTTGTGGGGTTAGGCCTATTGGGGACGGTGCCCACGTTAAATATACACCAACGCGCCAACAACTGTACGGCCTGGTATAAAAGTAGTACCTACCGTGGTGTGGAAATCAGTTGACCTCCTGACTTCGTAATGAGCAGACGTGTGGCCTTCAAAATGGACAAGGGAGAAGAAGAACAAGTAAAGTCCAAGCCTGGTATTATTGAGTTTCAAGCGTTTCGTGGTAATGATGATAGATTCATTATAAAAGAACTTGTGTTTTTGGACATGAATACAAGTGTTCCTTATTCGTTTTTATTTAAACCACCATGTTCTTATTCATCTTTAACTAGTAAAGCCGCTACTACCAACAGATGGATTTCAAAACACTTCCATCATATCGATTGGTATGATGGTTGTACAAGTTACACGGACTTGTATCACATTATGCATCATTTTTCAGACAAGTTTACCAATATTTACACAAAGGGGCTGGAAAAGAAAAGATGGATCGAAGGATTTACTCATGTTCCGGTTAGTGATGTGGAATTGGATAAGAATTATCAATACATGCTGGAAACAATATGTATTTGTACAAAAAGCCCAGAACATGATAAAGATAGACATTGCGCTTTAAAAAATGCCTATAAACTCGCCTCTTACCTTCAAAGTGGGGAAGTGGGGAGTGGTGGGGGTAACGGAGAGTATATAAGTGAGGAGCAGACCGGGACCTGGCATGAGTATTACTCGAGATTCCGAGACGACAACATCTCCGAGCAAGAAGACGATCTGTAACCTAACCATGGCATCTCACCAGTTCCTTCAAACTTTGGTCGAGCAGTTCAATGCTCACTCCAAGTCAACAATATTACCTGTGAAGAAGTGCTCTGAACTAAAAGATGAAAAGCACTACATAATCCATGCTATGAAGAAGATGGAGACTACAGTTGGGGAAGCCATCTGCTGCAGTCTCAGCGAGGCACCATTTACTCCGGGGGATGAGCCCAAGTTCCAGGTGTACCTGCCCAAGAGATTCGTCCATCTTCTACAAAACGAGGACCTTCGCTCTATTCAACCCGGCTGTCTATACCTGGTGTCCCACGGCTGCACAGGTAGCAACTCTACAGAGTTGACCATCCACATTGCCGACAAGCAGCAGTGTTAGATTTAAGTTTTAATGTTGTACATATGTTATTGTAATGTTTTATAAATAAATCATAAAAGACAAAAAAAATAAGAAAACAAAAAAATGCAACATATCAATATGTGAAGTTTGTCACGTATTGATATGTTGCATTTTTTTTTAAACTTCGCGGGTGACCTTGACCTTTGACCTTTGCATTTCACAATTACCCCCACTACCGTAATTACCCCCACTACCACACTAGGATTCAAACCTGCTTGGATGCGAAACACGGTCAGTCTGTTGCCAACTAGCAAACGATGAGCACCTTGTACGAGCTTTGCTTACAACGAGTTATAACTGACGCATCTTTATTCCAGACGGCTTTACAAGATAATATCCCTATAACAGTAAAGCAGGATATCGAAGAGTACAAGAAAGATAATAGAGGGTATTCGGGATACTCCTGGTATAGGTTCCAAGACGGGGAAAAGTTTTGTAGGCCTTGTGGCGATGCTGCCGTCAGAGACCTTCGACAGTTCGTACAGGAAGGTGGTAGAAAACAGTTCGGATTTCTAGCACCGATGTTTAGATTTGAAAACTACAAGGACACCTGTGCTATTTGCTCCATCCCATTGTATCGATGGAAAAAGTTTAGAAGTGTTTAATTGGATCTTCCATACCCCCACCACCGTTACCCCCACCACCATTACCCCCACAACTTTTTCATGTACCTCCAAACGCTGTGCCTCGGCTTCATTTCTACTCCAGCAGCCAACCTAGCAACATCAGGATGTCTCTGAACGTCAGTTGCGCAAGTTACGAGGAGGTGAGCATCAAGACTCAGCAGGAGCTAAACGACTTGTACAAGGAGTTGCAGCTGATGGTGGCACGAGGCTACCGTATAAACGTGCAAGTTTACGCTTGCAATATACGGAACACCCGGCAGTCAAAGGAAGAGCCTGGACACTCCTCGACAGCTTCCTCACCGACGTCCATGAAGACCGAGCCGGACAACTTAGATTACTTCAGCTGACTAGCAGTTGTATTTCTTGTTCTAACCATTGTAGAATATGTTTATTTTTTCATTATATTAAAGAAGTAAATGAGCAAAAGCACCTATCTTGTTACTGACATATGAGCTCAGTAACAAGATAGGTTTTTTTAAAACACGGTTTGAATGACCTTGAAACTTCCCCCTCCACTGCTTTACTACCCCCACCACCTGACTATTAATGTACATGGCACATCACAATTGGAAACCTCATTCCATCTTCAACAGCCAAACCGACAACATCAACAATGGCAAACCTACCAACGGATAAAACATGTCCTCACGTTTGCTGTGACTTCGTCCACGAGTTGGAGAAGAGGATGCAGGAGAGGGCGATACGAAGAAAGCAGATACACTCAGAAAATATCATGATAGTCAACGGCTATCTTTTATTGTTCCGCCTTATTATGGTTGTACTTTTCATACTGTATGGCATAGTCACATGTGTCGGCAAGGTTGCAGAAGAAAACGCTCGCCACCATCAATTGGAAAGTTTCAATGTTACTTTGTAGGTTTTCCTTTTTTTTAAAACTCCGTTTGGATGACCTTGAAAATTCCCCCACTACTCCACCACACCCCCCACCACTTCACCATGTTCCTGCATGAGCATCACATCAACCGTCATTCCTTGTCCGACAAGCAACCATGGCAGACAACAACACCATCAGCCAAGCTGACTCCACTACTGATGTTGGTACAAGTACGGGTTGGACACTGTCGATCGATAGTGTACACTATTTGGAAACGATTTGCGAACGGATGAAGGAAATACTGCGGGACAACCCTGGGATCATAATACAAATGAATTTAAATTATGATTGGTCCCAAGTTAGAATGCAAGGGGACGATAACAACGGTCAACAATCTCCACAATATTCGCCGATGTCCCCGATCTACCCTTACGGCGAGTCTGACGTTGATGAAGATGAGGCTAATGAGGATGTGGGGGACAACGAGGCTGAAGAGGAGTAACCTTCATTCCTTTTTTTAAAACCCAAATTGGATGACCTTGAGAATTCCCCCTCCACTATTTCCTTTTTTTTAAAACCCAAATTAAATGACCTTGAAAATACCCCCTCCACATACTTTTGGTTTACCCCCTCTACTTTTCAATACTGTTACCACAGTCTGTAGCTCACATCATTCCTTGCTTAGCTATCATGGCGGACAGCACTCTTTCTCGAGTTGACTCCACTACGGATGAAGAATGGCCATTTTCCTGGAATGTTCATCTGCAAGACTCGGCAGAAGTGGATATGTTGCATGAGAAATTGGTGTATGTATTAAACGAAAACCCCAACATTGAATGTAGAATGACTATGGATTTCGATGCGACAGGGGTCCACACTCAACCTTCCACTTCCAGCCAGCCTGAGCCTCAGCTACAGCCGAAGAACTTTACACATCTTTACACTCCAATACGGCCGGAGGATGTGGTTATCAGCGAGGCAGACTCTACTACAAGTTATATTGAGCCAACGAATTAGAAGCTTGTTGTTGACACCTTACACAAGGTCGACTTAGTATGTGACAAATTAAAGGAATTGATGATGCAAGATCCTGGTCTTCGTTTTAAAATTGATTTGTTTTTCATCTGGGGAGCACCTGCACGGGGCTCTTCGTCTGACAGCTCTCTAAGTACAACGGACGAGGAGGAGGAGGACGACTAGTTATCTTTTTTAAAACTCCGTTTGGATGGCCTTGACCTTTCCCCCTCCACTGAGTTTATTTAAGGTGCACTCTCAATGACTGCAGCATCATTTCATCGCGCACCTTCACCACAGCAACATGGAGAGTCGACTCAACTACTGTTGCGAACAGAAATGTTTTTCATGGCCAAATGACATTGATGTTGCGGATGGCCTGGCGTGTAGAAAATGTGAAGCTTTTGGTCAATGCATGTGTAAGTGCAAGTCTTGGAAGAAGCCGAAACCGAGTTGAAGACATTCCATGTGTACCAGATGAGAGGGCATAAGTACACTTGTTGCCCTGAACGTTGCATTGAATTCACACTAAAACAGCTAACTGGCTGCAAATTGTGCAACAATCATTTTGCAGGTTTTTGCAAACATTATTTAGGAGCCTGTCAGTACAGATCAACTTGGCATACAGAAGCACTCACTATCAATGAAATCGCTATAGATACACAAGAGTAGTCTTTCTACTCTTTTCTTTTTTTAAAACTCCATTTGAATGACCTTGACCTTTCCCCCTCCACTCACCTTAGTTTATATAAACCCCATTCCCACTGACCACAGCATCACTTCATCGTGCTCCCTCGTCAAAGCAGCATCAACTATGGAAAGTAAGCGCATCTCATGTTGCGAGCATAGGTGTTTGGAGATACAAGGCGTCACATATTGTGCAAAGAAGCGTTGGGAGGAAGAGACGGGGACAACCTATTGCTGTGAGGATAAGTGTTTCCTCTTACCAAAGTGGCAAGTGGATGGGCTGGCCTGCCGGCAATGTGAATGCTTCGGATGTTGCAGGTGTAGATGCAAGAACCAACAGCTGCCACCACCGGTACTACAAACTTTCAAAATCTACAAATCCAAATTCTTTTATACTTGTTGTCCGCAGCGGTGTATTAAGTTTTACTTCTCCAATCTTACCAATTGTCGGAAGTGCTACGGACAACCTGATGGGTGGTGCACCTGTTTTCTGGACTCCTGCCGCTACAGATCGGATTGGTTTACAGATCCGTTAGAAATTGATGAAGTCGCCCAGGAAGCACAAGAGTAGTCTTTCTACTCTTTCACTTTTTTAAAACTCCGTTTGGATGACCTTGAGATTTCCCCCTCCACTTCCCCATATACCTAGAGTACACAGAGCCTGACAGTCAGTCACTCTGTGGCTGTCGTGGGGTGTGCATCGGTGTCGGCGCTCCGTTGTTAGGTTTTCAAGGTCACAGTAATATGAAATTGTTGGTGTTGTGCTGGTTCAAGGTCACCTGAGGGATAACCGATTGCCCATTTAGGCAGATTCATGTCAGAAACTCGAGTTTAACTTGGCACTTTTGCCGTTTCTCGTCGGAAATTCGCTCCAAGTGGTCAAGGTCACGGGGACTCGGACTGAAACTCGGAGCGTAGTGCGAGAAACGGCAAAAGTGCCAAAAAATTTTAAGTTTCGGCATGACCGTGACCTTAGTGGCGTCGGTGACGTCATTTTGATGACGTAAGGGGTGATGACGTCATCAGCACGTCATTTCTGTGACGTCATGGGTATGACGTCATCGATGACGTCATCGGTGAGGTCATTGACCTCGATGACGTCATCCCTCAGGTGACCTTGAACTGGGCCAGCACCAACAATTTCACACTACTCCCCAAGCCCTATCCAACGCCACCAACAACTTAAAAATCAGTTGAAAAATGTAGAAGGAAATTTCAAAATAGCGTTTTACATAGTTATAGATTACTTTTTGTCTTCGAATTACCTAAAAGTTACTTAAAGTTGGCTTTAAAGTTACTATCACTACGGTTTTATGGAATTCTAGACTTCAGCCAACGCAAGTGGGGAAGTCGTAGAAGGATGAATAACTTTAGGCTCGCTGCCTTAAAGTGATTTTTTCATTACTACCTTCAACATTTTAAACAGGCGTGCATGTCAAAACACTCGTTTCTGATTTTGATCTTATACAGTATATACATTTTAATTCTCATAAAACTCGTGTGATATTTGAATTTTTCTTCATAGTATTTTTACCCTGATGAATTAACTCGCTGACATATTAATTATCCCCCCATTTTACGGAGACTTTTGTCATCGTTGAAGTTCTTCTATTTAAATTAAAAAACCGCAACTTAGATCGTTTTAAGGCTAATTTTCAAATTGTGTTTCTATATCATAAATGCAGTTTGTGGATTCTAAAACTTTTTCGTTCTTGACTAACGATTTTCACGTTAAAAGCCTTCGGAATAAAAATATCATTTACACAGGAATACAGCAGAGGTCTGCTGCCATCACTTTATCCTTTACTTCCGTAACTCTCTGTCGCCAACTTTCTCCACTTATACCGTTTACCACAACTATAAAATTTACCTCAACGAATATATTTTTTAAATTCTTCTCTATGGGCTCATTGTTTTAGAAAACCCGAAAATACGCCTTTGATGCCGAAGAAAGGGGAAGAAAATACTTCTTTTCCCTCATATAAACCGACAATCCGCGACTTCAGGCGTCTCGTTGCTCCCGAAACTCATGCACTTTCTCCCAGCTCCACCTACGTCCTACACCGCGCACTTTGAACCCTCGGGAGCGCGCAGTTGCTCTGCTGTACTCCAATTACTCGGCCGGACCCCACGCGCTACGCCGCTCGCTGTTTGTTTATGAACTCCGCGCGCACGCGAGCCCCCGCTGGTTCCGGCCATTTAGGGCTCGGCTCTTATTAAATTACTGCAAACACCGACTGTCAGGCGAACCTCACACCTACACAGGTGCCTGTGTGCTGTTCACTCTACCTGTTTTGAAATAGTCGAGTCTTTCATACAATTAACCTTTATTCTAGTTTGCAGAGGGATTTCTCATACTTTTGATGTTTGTTGTATTTGTAAGTCTCTGGGGGACGAGAATTTGCACAATCTTAAACAATTTTTTGTAGTAATCGAAATCAGTCACAGACTTTACGCCGAGCCCAAAAACTTTTATCTTTAAAGGCGAACTCGTTCACTTCCCTCACTCGCCACTACGACGCGAGCTCGTTCGCTTCGCTCACTCGCCTTCGAATAGCCCAAGTCTCTATTTGCCATTAAAAACCCCTCTCAGTTTGATCGGACTTAATAAAGGCGCAAAATGGGAGCAGGTGAATCACTGCACGACGTTCTGAGAGGGGCTCTTTAGCTCCCTTTAAAAAATACGATGTTTGTAAAACAAGTAGGCTACATGAAACGTCTAACCATTCAAATTAAATAATGTCCATATACATAGTTTTATGCGCCTGCTGTTATATGTAAGCCTACTATGAAACCGGCATGGCCCATGATATTTACCCTATACATATACATTTTTTGGAATGAAATTGAATTGGTTTAACAAAAAAAGGCATGTACTATTTTTACACGCAAGTACTATTTTGTGAACAAATATAATGCAACGAAAATTTATCAATTCGAACTAGAGTGTTAAGATTTCAATCGAATTAAATTAACACAGATTTGAGACAATCTACCGTAAAAGTTACAAACTATAACCGTGCTGCTTAACCTTTGAAACGATATCTACAAAAGAAATGGATAACAACTTTCCTCACCTCGGCACATTACCCAACTTGGAAGCGAATCAATTCCACGGCGAGGCCTACGCAGCCTACCTCGTGAAATCGTAAGGGTAGTGTTGTGTTGTGTTGTAGTCGGCCCGTTTGTCTAAATGTGCGTGAAGGCTGCGTTTTCGCCCAGTTTCGCACCTGCCGCGCTCGCACCGCATCGACCATATCCTGTAAACCCAAGTGCGTCATTTTGAATGGCCGCCATTACTTTTACTGGAAAATGAAAGACCTCCTATTTGAATTCAAGCCCTGTAGTATTCGTGTTCAAATTTTAGTACTCATAATTAAATCAACACTTATTTCACCCATCTGCTTACATACCGTATATAGGAGGAACCGTACATAGAATAGCATAGCCTACAGCATGCGGTACCACTACAATCTTTACCACATACTGAGGAGGAGAGTTAGCGACCAGTTTAACCGTTCCCTCGCGTCTCTATATACTCCCCCGCGCCGCGCCGCCGCCGCCGTCTCACCATCGCATCGCCATACAGGGCCCACCGGAATGCCATTACATCTACGATGCCCCGCACGAACCGTCTGGTAGGCTTAGGCTAGGCAGCAATTTGGCAAATTGTTCCAAAACGGCCGCCCTACCATCGCTTCGTTCGCTAATTTTCCATCATTACATCATAATGCGCTTCTGCCCATGCGGCGGTAATGTTTATAATTACGCGGCTAATCATTCCAGGCCGATACAGTTGTCGCATATTTTTCCCATCACACATTCCATCTATAATGAGCGTCGTAAAGCTAAATTTAGTATCGTTTATGATATTTTCCCATAAAACCACTTTTCCCCGGGTATGGGGGTTTGGGGTGAACGATCTTTTTAATAGGGCTGGAGTTTATTTAAAGAACTGCCTAATTTGATCTAACTAATAATGTATATAATAATTATAAATTTGGGTTTGGATGTCGTGCATTGGTTTACCCATACTTGTAGCGAAATCTTCGAAAATTAAATCAACCTCGCTCTTGTTAAGTTTGAAAATCCAACCAATAAATACGATAAGGCCATTGAGGCATAAAACGCTTGATTTTCAATTACCTTCTTAAGAAAACTAAAGGATAGCATGGTTAAAAAATTATAGAACCTAATGAAACACGAGGCACATTAATGATTGTGTTCACTTCTCAATCAGCATTTTAGCATTTGGCTGGACCGATTCTGGATAAACGTCCGTTGTAAAATAGTACAGTGTGGGTAGGTCTAGTCTATACAATTGGATGGCTGAACTTGCAACCTGCATTACTCAAATGGACTATAATTATAACTGTGTCCTCCAAACCTCGATTATATTTTCAGTCTCGATCAGATTTTATTGTTCAAAGAACAGTGTTTAAACGTTCTCCCTCTAGCCTCAGCACAAAAAATGCCATTTACTTTTAAGAAAGCCGTTGTCAATTTCAAACTTACGACCGATATAACGCACCAGCCCCTCGTTTGACTCGCAGTTTCCCACACAAATTCACTGTTTCTTCGTTTCCCAGTCTCCGCAACAGTCCTACAGCTGCAAAGTGTCAGCAATAAAAAGCATCTGCATCCCTGTGCGGTGTAGACAGTAAAATCTTTCCTAATGGCGTTATAAACAATGTAAGGCAGGCCGATTGCCCACTAAAAGATAACGATACAAGAGCAGCTTCAGCCGTGTTTTCCGCTCGCTCCGCTGCGCTCGACATTGAGTGTTACTCGATCGTATAATTACACTAATACGTTTTAATCCGTTATTTCACCCACGAGTCCGTGTACTTGGCTACGGCTCGATGTTTTAAATGGTGTAAATAGACCTGGGATATAACTATTTGAATAACGTTTTGAGTGATGTATTTAAATATCCCCAGTACTTGCGTATCTGGTGGTAATAAAACTTGATCGCCGTCATATAGTCCCCTGTTTGTCAACTTTGTGTTCAGGTGAATATTTTCTAGACAAATGCCCCATTTTCAGTTCTTGATGTCAATATTAAAATTCAATATAAATTAAATCTTTATTGGTAAGAAATAAAATAAAGTGTTTTTGGAGTAATATCGGTGTGTTTGTCTGTGGGGATTGGTAGCTAGAGAGGATATCGTAAAAAATATTTATAAGAGTAATTTAAATTTTACAAAAAAATTTATTTTTGATATGTTTGACACACTATTTTAATAAACTTTTTTATGTCTTATAGTGTTAAATATCCTACAAATATACATCACTATGACCAGGGAAAATTTTGAGTCTAAGGTTACGTGACGAAGATTTTGTTAAACAACCGTGTAGTGTCCGATAAGCTTGGTACCTAAACAACCCTTGGTGTTACTGTTTTGGGGAAAAATAGTAAAATAATTTTAAAATTACCTGTAAGATTGTGATTAGAGACGAAATACCTACAACTGCCCCTGACAACCATTTATTCTCTAATTTCCTATAAATAATTTTCAACTTGTACAAAATAATTACCATTAATTTAAAATCCAGCTTTTTAGGGGGTGAAAAATAAATCAACCAACAGACGCTTGACCCGGTTTCCTCGCACCCCTTGTATATCACAGCACCTGTGAACCTGTAACCACTCATAACGGCGCTACCGTCCACCGTCATTCCAGATAACACTATCTCCGAGACCTCGGCCCGAGGGCAGAGTGGCGCATTTATTAATAACTCATTTAAATTCCAAATCACTGATGGGCTACGTGTAAATGATATTGGCTTGTCTATTCAGAACGGGTTCTTCTTTATTAGTTTTCAGATTCTCGCTGCACCGTGATTTATAAACACTCCCCGCGCGATGATATCCACCAGATTTATCATGTCTTGTTCGTTTAACTTGTTTATTAGGCTTTCCAGTTTTTCGTATGAGTAATTCCTCGCCGCGGAGATTCATTTGTTAAAATTCTCTCGACGTTTATAGACCCCTCGGGAGACCGTGTGGAATACACGGTTCTACAACGTTTTAGTGGTATTTCAGTGGTGGGTTGTTTGTTTTACGAATCAAGTGTACGGAATTGATTTACACATTTGATTTCTTAATAAATTTTGCTGTTGTCAAATTACTTGCGAAAAATTGTTTCAGAATGAAGTAAAATATCTAAAATAGATTACTGTTAGTAGTAGTCCCGTGTAAGTAAAGGGTAGTTCTACAGGTCGTGCCCCCATTCATGTCAGAAGTATAGGGTTGTTACGAATGGTACATGTTTTTTCTGTGATCATTTTCGGTCTCGTAAACTATAAATTATTTTATTAACTATATTATTTATTTATTATACTAAGTTGAAATGTTTGTAAAAAGATTTTAAAGTCAGGAAAACTGTATAGGATACTTTATTTACAATTTTTCCTATTGGTAAAAAGTATTCTCCAACCTTTGACTACTCTAAATGGTTGATTATCTCTGATTGCAAGCGAGGCTGAGTATTCTGAAATTTTTACCTCTGTAAAGGAAGATGTGTAATTTTTAAATTTTTAAACTAAAATGTATCCATTATACCTATAAATTCAGCACAGCGCAAAACGATAAGCAAAACTTAAAGTGCTGTTGAAATCTTTATTAAAGACACAATATGAGCATAACTCGAACTGGCTGAAAATCTTGCATACAACCACACCAATGCCCAACGAAGTCTCGTGAATCGCCAGCACAGTTTATCACTCCCGTTGTCAGGGTCGGCTGCCGCCAGGAGGCTCCGACCGATAACTCACGTCTGATGGGGGGGGGGGGGGGGGGGCGATGAACAGGCAAATTTGGGCCCATTACTCGGCGATTTTGGAGTGGCAGCCCTCCAATGGGCAGCCATCGTAAATTGGTCAATATTTGACACCTTCACAAACGCGGGTACCTTTTAAAGGGACCTTTCAACGCTTTTGATTTATAGTTGGATGGGTGTCGGGGGAGTCTTTTGGGATTTGGAATTTAGAACCGGATATATTTTTTTCCTATCTCCGTATGGGGTTTGGGAATTGAATCTGCCAAAGAGACATCTAAATCCTCTTCCTTCCTTCTCCTTTTTCTTTTCATTCAATCAAAATGTTGATCTCTTCGCTTCTCTCAAAATAACGAGTAATTTGATCAGATAGGCCTATTGATGAGAGCATTTACGAGCAACAGTTGTAAAAGATCCTTACCTAGAATTACTTTTGTAAAAAATATTTTGTACGATGTATCCCATTCCTTTTCTTTGTAAGGTAAGATGGGAATAAGAACTATCTCAGTTAACAGTTAAATCTCAGCTTAATCTCAGCTATCTGAGATTTAACATTATCTCAGTTAAATCTGCCGTTGCATTAGGCCCTAATCAAAATGGCAATAGCAGCACATTTTATGTCCTCCAGGTCTAAGTAGGCATGTCCTAAACTATACAATTTTAATTTTTAAGACAATGTTTTAAACCTATACAATCCTACTTGTATGTGCCCCAAGGAGCTAATTTACAGAGTCAAAAGATATTCGATATTTTCCACAGGATTTGTGACATTTTAATATAATCAGATAGCGAAACGCAACCAAATCATTAAAGTCCAACTAATCCCACACGCTTTCTCCAGGCCGGCGGATTTGTCACCAACCGCCGCACTCATACATAGCAATACCAACAATGTACCTAAAGGTCAAACTAACTAATCCAACTATTTAAATCTCCCTGTACACGGCGAGTGTGTTAACTCTCGTCACCTGTGACCTTTAGCTCTCCCTAGGAGGTCATTATGCTGAAAGAACAATTGTCACACCTTCCCGACGACAGATAAGATATCGGAGCCCACGTGCGCGCTCGCTCCGACGCGCATGCGCGACATTTGGCTTGGGCGTAGTCCTCCGTGACGGACTACGGCTGCGCACTGCACCGCATGGAACTGACCTTTCCATTTCCATACGTTCTGTCAGAGAATCTGTCTCCAAGCTGTTCTTTATTTTATGTGTTTTCTTTGTCTTGCGCCTTATCCAGCGCTCTTTTCCTTACCGGTGGCGCCTATTTGTAGTTGTATTAGCATTCGTATCGGTTTTGGTATGCACAATATGCGCGTCTCCAATTTAGTCGGGATGTAGTCACGGAGTTTCAGGCTTTTAGCGGATTTCCCTCATAGGGAACATTCTATTACGGTAGCATATGTGTATGAGGTTAGTCTAAGTCTAGGGTATAGTCACGACATGAGGCTCGGATTATAATAATTTGACGTTTTGAGGCCGCCAGATGCAAAATCTTATACCTTTGTTTAAAATTCATTCTTTACCATAAGATCGGTGATCGTTATGACGATATCTTTTAAAGAGATTCCTAATTTTTATAAAACATAGTTTATTATTATAAATACTGTACACTTATGTAGGATTTCATTCATCTAGTTAAAAAATTAGGCCTTTCAGATTGGAACATTTTTCATGGTGTATCAAAAAGGTTAAGTAGAATTTAAAATTTTCTGGCATGAAATTTTCAAAAATCCGTTCAACCTATCCGTACAACCTAAATCCGTTTAACCGTTCTGAAGGTTTGTTAACAAACCTTTAGAAGAAAACCCAAATATATTACTTTGATACATCCACTAATCTATACTTGTTTAATTAATACGCTAAGGGTTTTTTTTTTGTCTTGAGAACTCCTCCTACGATTCTCAACCGATTTTCAAGTTTTTGGTGTCGTTGGATAGGGCTTGGTCTGTAGTTGTTTCCGCCAAAAATTTATAAAAATCTGACATAAAATGAGGGCGCTATTTACAAATTAAATTTGAAATTTTCCAATTAGAATAAAATTGAGATTGGTTTGAGCATTTTAAACATCTGTTAACGTAGGCTACAGCTGTAGTTTTTGGTTATCACTGACATTCACAATATTGGATTGGTCGGATGTCACTGATTTAGAACTAAATGTAACTATTGTATTATATAAAAAACTAATTGCTCGATGTCGAGCAGCACGTGCACTAATAGTCTTATTAATAATCTATCTTAATTGTCGCGTAAAAAAATAATATGTATGCAGTTTAATGTTTAAATTTGGTAAGTATACATTCATGGTACCTCACAGTATTGGTTCACATTATAGAAAACTAACAAGAACAAGTACTTAGCCCGATGTATTTATAGGTGAGGCAAAGAAATCACCCAGTCCCATCCTCAGAGCGAGTGTGCGGAGTCATACTTAACAGTTCCCGCTGTCCGGTGTCCTGAGCGCGCCATGTACGGTATGCGCCTCACGGTGGCGCCATAAGCATTCGTTGCATTTCCGTATCGATTTCGGAATGCACGTTAACGCGCAACCAATTTACCCGGATGCAGTCACGAAGGTTTCAGCCTTTTTTGAACACCGGATTGGATCAATATCCATAAAATGTTGGATGTAAAGTCCATTTCGCTGACTGTCTCGTGTTCGACCTAGTTTCATAGGCTCGTCTTTGAAGTCCAAATATGGTTTGACATCGTAGTGGGTCGTGCATGTGTGGTGTAGCGTTACCGGTCCATTGCCTTTTTGCGATTGTGCGTAACAAACTCTGATTCTAGTCACTCAGTTCCTGAGGCAAACAGTGTTTTAGAACGGAGGGATTACTCTTTGAGTTGTTATTGACACTCCATATCTCTGTTTTGGTTTAAGAATCTTCGTAACATTTTTTTAGTGGCATTTAAGATCTATTACTGTGTATCGAAACCAATCCGAGGACTATCTACCATACTTAATCTACTTGATATTGAGTTCCCCAACGTTGACCTATATTGATAAATTAGGTGATGTCGAATCTTTGAATAAACAAAATAGCGGTGTTACCGTTTCCACTTAGGGATACCACGGGATACTAAAGTTTGTATGCAGCCTCTGAAAATTCGACGTATTTAATAAAGTAATTTAGCAACAGAAGTTTTCATAAACATTGGTATTTGTATTGTTTACAGACTTATTCGATTACTATAGGATAACGGGATTTAAAATGAAATGTCATTGGAAGTTTTAACTGTTTTCGTACCAGTACCGCCTTTCTTGACTCAATCTTCTATTATAAGGCATTACGTGTCCTTTGACGTCTTGAGAAGGCGTTGAATGACTGTCCACAATTCATAGTGAATGAAATTCCTTCGTCTTTTCACCAGCAAAACACTGACGTAAACGAGACTTGTTATGATTTAAATGTAGTCGGGAGGTCAGCGAGTGATGTCATCTTTTTAAAACTCACTTACGTCATTATCCTTTCATCTCTTAAACCATGGTACTACAGATTATAGTTTACTGTATAAACAATGGTTACTCTTTTAGGAGTATAAAATCTTATTAAACTTAACCCGGAATGAATCAATGACAAGCTTAATGTTGTATTATTTTTTAAGCATTATTGATAATAATCCTATACCATACGAGGAGTGTTTGTAGCGGAAAATGCCATAGATTTTCAAATCTAACTGGTAGATTTTGCTTAGCATTTTAGAGTGTTTGTAGTCCAAAAACAAGTTTAGAAGCAGCCTCAACCCCTGGAATTATTTGTTGTTGCCTAAAATTAAGTTTGAAAATTGTAATTTTTTTAACATTGGTCCATCAAGGCATTGAACAATAAAGGGAAAACCAAAATAAAACTAGCTACTTTTAAGCAAGATATTCTAGTTTCGGCGCTTTTTAGTATTGATTTTGAAACAACTGTCTCATGTGAAAAGTTTTAGTTGGTGCATAAGAAAACTAACTAGGTACCTATTACTATCTACCTGGTTAGTTTTTCGATGGTTGGCATTAACTTCAAAGCCTGATTACCATGATACTATACTGTAATAATACCCCCGTCGCAGCAGACCTGCGTACTCAGCGAATTTCCAATGCAATTTCAGATTTTTTACTTTCCCCATAAAACACCATAGGATCGAGTATGTAGGTTTGCTGCCATTGGGTGTTGTTAGATAATGTAAGTTAATCAATAATTCGTGAATGTAAACACAAAATTGTATCAAGTTATGGCATTTTTTTATATTCCCCATAAACCCCATTCGGATGAGTATGTAGGTTTGCCGCCATATGGGTTTTGTACGAAAGTATAAGTTAAACCCTACCTAGATAATGTACATACCAAATTTGATTAAGTTATGTCAATAAATAAGCAAGATATAGGGTTTTCTTGATTTCCCATTAGAATAACATGGAAAACATATTTTTTGATTTTCCCCGTAACCAGTTATGCTAAGATAAAAATTCAAAATACCAAATTGTTTGTTTTTTAAGCTCTTTTAAGCGGTTTTGGTTAAAATTGATGAATTTTGAAAATTAAGGTCAAAAAATGCCAAAAACCCATTTTTCACCCCTTTGAAACCCCATAAAACCCCGTTCCCATAACCCGACAGTGCTGGTTCGCGAACTCATGAAAATGGACCTGGTCTTACACCTTCATACCAAATTTCATCAAAATCGGAGGTCCCTTTCAAAAGTTATCAGTACCACGGACATATATATATATATATATATATATATATATATATATATATATATATATATATATAGATATATAGATATATACATATATATGAAAATGAACGAACGGTGTTTTTGGCTTCTGGGGACCTCAAAATGAAAAAGTAAAGCGGTCGCGGGCTTAGGTCTTACCATGGCTACTACCGTAATAGCGTATTCCCTATAGGGAAATTCGCTAAAAGTAAAATAAAACCAACGAACGAGGCTCGGTTAACGCGGTATTGACACATAGACCTAAATAAACTGTTTCTTACCGTCGAATCCTCCTGAAAAACGTTTTTCATCATATTACGATGCGTGATATTTTTTATCAGTTTGAGCCTGATATTCTCTCAAAAATATTAGTGACATTTCGCCCACGTTTCCTAATTCTCACCCCGTTCCCCAACGTGTCCCATCATTCTCTCGGTCGCGGGTTCGAGTCCCGACTCTCGACTTGCTGCTCGGCGTTATTTACGCACGCCCGTAAATCTGTACGAATTCCGCACCGGTTTCTCCGGCCCAAATGTCAGCGGTAAGGTTCGGTAAGGTTCGGACACTTTCCCCCCGGATTTGTAGCTGTTGTTTATGGGGCCCGGCGGTCATTTCTCATCTTCCGCAAGCTTTTGGCAACCGATCGGCTTCAGTTTTACTTTCTCATGGGGCCGGTCCCGTTTCGCAATGTAGATCACTCTCAGCCGAGTTGGTCTATTCTAATCTATCAGTGGATGCTGCGAAAATATTCTTACCTTTACGGTACACATTTAAAGTAGGTATACAAAAAATGTTTTTGTAAACATTTTAAATTTGAAATTTGTTGTGATTTGTTTTAGATGACTGTACTAGACATCACTAGTTATATAGAAATGACTTTTGCAGCTGTGCCCAGTGTTAAGACTGGAAATGTGTTCAAAGCTAAAAGGTTAAATATTAAGCAACCCAAGTGTAAATCATGATGCCTGTGTTTTCAAGTGTGATTTATCTATTTTTTTCCTAACTCATGTGCGATTAATAATGCAGGTCAAATTACATAATATGTCAAATCTTAAGGCGTTTTATAAAATTTTATGTATTGAAAAATCTCACTTTATTTCCAAATTATATACTTAAAAAAATACTATCTTATTTTATACTTTAAAACAAGCAATGTTTGCACGGGCAAAATTTTTTTCTCTCCAAGGATTGTTGTATTTTTTGGTTGAATATGGGGGTTTTGGCCACCAGAAATCGACTGGAACTGGTCCCATGTCTGGGGAAATCCCATTTTCGCCCTTTAGAGCCCTTCAAAGTTTCCATGTTATCCTTATGGAGATTTTTAAATTGAACAAAAATTAGCTGATAACTGTTGATATAAACCAATATGTTTAATCTTTAACCTGTAGTTTAAGAAAATCATACCAAAGTGCAGCACCCTTCGGCTTGGTGGTTAAATTTCGACCAGGGGATGATCTCTAGTTCTTATGGAAGCAACATTTTAGTGATGAACTCATTATTACATTCAGGAATATTAATTTTTTCAAACAGCTGTTCTCATTTTAAGTATTGAGGGAAGATTGGTAATAAAATACCCCCGTCGCAGCAGACCTGCGTACTCAGCGAATTTCCAATGCAATTTTGGTATATTTTCTATTTCCCCATAAAATCCATGGGGATGAGAGTATGTAGGTTTGCCGCTATATGGGTTTTGTTGGTAAATATAAGTTAAACCCTATCTGGTGAATGTACATACAAAATTTTATCAGGTTATGGTGTTCTTTTTATTTTCCCCATAAACCCCATAGGAGTGAGTACGTATTTTTGCCGCCATATGGGTTTTCTAAGCAAATATAAGTTAAACGCATCCTAATGAATGTACATACCAAATTTTATCAAGATATGTCAATAAATAAGCAAGATAGAAGGTTTTCTCGATTTCCCATAAGAATAACATGGAAAACATAGTTTTTGGATTTTCTCCATAACCATTTAATCTAGGTAAAAAATTCAAGATACTAGATTGTTTTTTTTAAGCTCTTTTAAATGGTTTAAGTTAAAATTGTTGAAATTTATAAATAAAAGTAAAAAAAGCCAAAAACCCATTTTTTACCCTTTTGAGACCCCATAAAACCCCGTTCCCATGGTCCGATCATTCTGGTTCGCGAACTCAATTTAGTAGATGCTAGCTTACACCCCTGTACCAAATTTCATCAAAATCGGAGGTTCCGTTCAAAAGTTATCGTGTTCACGGACACATACATATATATATATATATATATATATATATATATATATATATATATATATATATATATATATCAATTTGAACGAACGGTGTTTTTGGCTTCTAGGGACCTCAAAACGAAAAAGTATCATGATCCCGGGCTTAGGTCTTACCGTGACTACTACCGTAATAGCGTATTCCCTATAGGGAAATTCGCTAAAACTAAAGGATACTATAGACTTGAGGCGAGTGAGCGTAGTAAACGAGCTCACCTGAAGGGCATAAAATTCCTCAAATTGGCATTGCGATTTGAGTACCGTTTCAAAGCACGGTTGAGTCAGCTAGTTGCAAATATAAACCTGTTGTTAATCAAATTTAATAACGAATTATTTTGTACGAGTTCGTTAATAAAAGGAAGGAGGGCGAGTGAGCGGAGCGAATGAGCTTTGTCTGAGGGAGGAGAGTGACGCCTAATTATGCCGAGCATAAGCTCGGTTTCCTGACACTATATAGTAACTGTTATAAAAGTGCCAGGTTTTAAAAGCGGCACTAGCGGTTTCCAATTTACAAAGTTTTATGTATTGAGCATTAAGGAAAACTGAGGGTTGCAATGTAGATTAAATTTTTTATATCTAACTTTTATATGGCTAAGATAGTATACAAAACTTTCTACCTATATCCATACTGCTCCACTTCCCAAAACCATCTGATCCTACTCCGTTAAATGTGTTTCACCAATGAATGAGCTGTAAATTTTAGTTGGCAAGAGGGTGTCTCCTCCCTGTAGGCGCGATTGATAGAGTTTTAATGGTTGTAATGGGCCCATTACACGGGAGGCCCTTGTAGCTGCCCACTCGCTCCCCGGGACCCGGCATAAACTGGCCGAAACTCCTGGCTGCTTCCTGGTCCACCGTCCACCCGTCCACCGCAGTCGGCTATCATGCCGCGCCATCTGGCGTTACGAATAGCTAAGGTTGGTGGTATGAATGGTTAACACGTGGATCGGTCAACTGTTCGAGGTGTTCTGATGTAAATGTTAAGTGATAATTATTGGTTGTAGTTAGTTAAAGAGAGTTTTCTTGTAATTAAAAATATCCGATAAAATCATCTTCTATACTTCTTTTCTGTCTATTTGAAGATTAAAAAAATATATGGCTTCACTTTCCACCTTTTCAATGAACTTTATTCGATCTACTTTTGTTTGTTCTTGATAAAACAAGTTTTTAATGTTTAAGTTGTGTCTATTTCTCCTATAAAATATTCAGTATAAATTAGTATCACTCAATTTTCAAGTGCCGTACAAATACAGAACTCCCTAAAACATCAAATAAATGTTGTGCCATTTTGCAATATCTTCCGATCCTGTGTCTTCCAGAAGCTCGGTTTCTACCATCTTCATACATTATGCAATTTGGTTGCATTGTGGTTATAGATTACGTTTTTGTTTTGGAAGCTATCCTGTAGCAATTTTCTGACAATCACGCTTTCCAAGTATTTCGTTGGAGTGCCCTTTTTTAAGGAAAAGTGTGATTTATCCTATTCCCCATTCTGTCTTGGGAATTTCCTACATTTTAAACATTTTCCAGAAGTGGTTCAAGCTTTAAAGCAACTGCAGTCTGCTAATATCGAAAGTCAATTACCTGTATTCCGTACATATTCCTGTACATATTCCGTTTGCCAAACCTCAATTTGGAACACTTCTGCTATTCCTATTTTCTGTGGCGAGAGCTCCTGCCCTTATAGGAAAAGCTTTTCAAATTTTCTCCTTTACTGAAATCTGCTATTGTCGCATGAAAATCATCTGATTTACATAGGGCCAATGCTTCTCAAAACTCACGTTGCAGAATTCATAGAGTATAGACATTAAGAGTGTGATATCCTTTCGTGCAGGAAGCCTAAAGTCTCAGAAGCCTTAAAGGTCTTGTCATTTAGTTTTCAAGGAGAAGCCACCTAGAATGTTGTGATCAATCCATCCTCTTTTCTTTCCGCTCGTCCCCATGGCGCGGCGGCGGCGGCGACCCGTGGGCGGTCCACTCCCGCGACCTGCACATTCCCGGCCCACGGCGCAGCAGCTGATTTGTTATCTCCCCGTATCAAGGAAGGCTGCACTTTCAGTTTCCTGCACTCCCGCCTCGCAGCGACTCCGAGGGCGCTCTTCCGTGTCTTTGGCTCGCGGAGGCAGAAGAGGCTGCAAACTACATAATGTCTCCAACCATGGTTCAATATGACCGAATCCGTGATCAACCATACAATCTTGATCAACTGGTTGCACTTAACCTTATGGACATTTAATTTATAAGTGGTTTTACATTATCTAAAGTAAATTAATCATGGACAAAAATTAGTCATTAGATATGTCTTTTAAGACACCAACTCAGCACACTGAAAGAAATTTTTAGACGTTTTGGCGAAAATTCACCTTTATTTAACGAAACGGAACCCCTAAATTTGGGACGGCGATTTGTCTGGTAACTTTAGCCAAACAAATTTCGCTAAAACCATTTCGGTAGACTACCGAAACGTTTCTGCCATAATAGCAGTATTAAATTCGAAGATCTGCAGCTACATTATCGCTAGACTAGGAGAACATCAGCCGGCAAAGCGATGGAGCGGTAATTGCAACCTTAGCCAAACGTTTCGTTAATTTAGCGATTCACCAGCAGTTGAGGCAGCGAGCGGTGGTAGCTACTGCAGTTGATCGTTTAGTCTAGTTTAGCGAAATGCTGGCAGCTGAGATAGTGAGCGGTAGTGGCTACTTTAACAGAACGTGTCGTCTAGTTTATCGAAATGCTAGTCGCTGAGGTAGTTAGTTATGAAGCAATCTTTGACTTCAGTTCTTGAGGGCCGCCAAGACTTGCTTACACTGCTGTCATGATCTTTCTTCTTTGAGAAAGTATTAGGTCGCATTAAGTTAGGGAGGATTGACGATGCTGTATATGTTGATAATTCTTCTTTCAGATCTGTAACACAATATACCAGATGTTTAATACATTTTTTGATCATAGACCCACAGAAATGACAAAAAGAACACAAAATAAAATTTTACATTTTTGTGCACATTAAATTGATTAACATCAGTACCTTAATAATCCAAACTAATTACAGTTCAATCTTAATAATCAGACACATATGGAGGAAGCTGCCGAAATAATCCCTTCGCCACATGCCCACTTAGAATTTTAGTCTTGTTAGAATTTCATCTCATTCAAAATAAACAGCTAGTGCTGTCAGCCAACAAGTTACCAGAAAATATACAAATAGGTACCATAACTTATGTTTCTAGGTTGGTTTGGGAAGTTTGCATCACAACCTAACTTTGGTTTAGGAAATATTGCAATCACAACTTGCAATTCAACCAACTAAATAATAAACGATGGGTCAAAAACCATGTAATGCTCACCTCTGAAATTTGGGACGAATTCCTCCAAACCCCAGGCTTTCAGCAAATCTTCCGTGTCTGCATCCATGTTGTCGCCGTCGTCGGTTACGGCTCAACAACTGCCAAAGGGCGAGAGACACAGCACGTGCGCATGCGCACTTATGGGGGTGGGGCCGAGATTCGAGCATTCGTTTCGCTAAACTGCCTAACTAGACGGTAGGTTTTAGTCAAACGGTACCGATAAATACCTGTCAGGGTCTTTATTTTGTTTGTTCCTATCTTGTTAAATTACCGTTACCTGTCTCGCGGTTCCTGGTGTATGATTACGTTATATTAAAGAGTCTATATTCGATGAATCATTGATTTGAGTCTCTTAAATTACAATCAGGTTCACTAGGTTGATGTAATTTGAACACTTACTTTTGATGGCTTTATTTCTCCAACCGAAAGAAACACATTTTTTCTGATTTAAGAATCCGTTGCTCAAATTTACTGTTACCGTTTCGCTATTATGAACGCATGATTTTAGCGAAAATCGCTTCGTTTTTTTAAAGAAATGGTTCCGCTGATTAATAAAATTAGTTTCGGTATTATACTATTATTTCGGCTAAATAAGCGAGAAACCCCTTTACCGATCCAGTTTCGCTAGAAAATACGGTGTCTTTTTTCTCCGTGCACGTATATAAGGTGTATATGAGATGAGTGTGATGGGTTAGGTTGGAGTTGTAGCTGTGTTATTGTTACTGACGAAGATCAGCTTATTCATTTGTCAGGATCATTGATTGATTAGTAGTCCAATGAACAAAGGGCGTTAGGAATAGTAGAAATGCTCTTCTTCATTTTGCAGACTAGAAACCTAAGTTTAGAAATTATTTAATGATTCCCATCGTATCAGGTCATAATCATTTAGATCAGTCGTCAGATCTAAATCTTGCACCTGTTCCGATCGTTACTGCATCACAACCGCATTTGCCATGTATAATTTGGTTGCAATTTACTAACACTTCTCGCAGACCCTAAACGCTTTTTGGCTCCCAACAAGCGTCAGTAATGTTCGCTCATCTCCGCAAGGCGCGGTCGCGGATGCTCGCCGGTTTGAGTATGCCAGGTCAAGGCCAATCTTCGGTTTCGGCTCAGGTCCTGTGATCGTTCGGTGCCGGGTTTCAATCATCTTCGCAGTTTAGTCCTCACCTTCTTCGCCCGGTCAACACTTTGGATACCATCATGTGTTGGCTAAAATTAAACCTTCCTGTAGAATGTGTTTTAGATTGTTGTAGCTCATGAGGTATAACTACATTCGTGTGTTGAGGTATAACTACAGTCGTGTGTTGGAATGGCCAAAAGATTTCGTGAAGATTACTGTCCGTTAAATAATTTTAAAATGTGATAATTTCAGTTCCTTCCTTAAAAAAGGTTAAAACTGGTTTACATAAATAGTTGGAAGACGCTTCTTTTTATTACGGTTCGGACTTTTCTACTAAGTAACGTGCTCTTTCACCTTTTCACTGAATTCTTACCCGCTTTTTCTACAGGCCTAAGATCGAGGAAGTTCTTTAGTAAAAAACCTTGCACGATTTATAGCTTTACGACTTTCACACCTTTTACATTTTTTGGAAACACCCAAACCTTTTTCGAGAATCTTTGTTTAGGGAGAATTCATTGGTTGTATTTCTGTTTAGAGCAGTTATAAAACCTTTTTAATTGCAACCCTTACGTGGTGTTGACAAACAGCGTTTTAAATTCCATGGTGCAGACAGCAGAGCTTACGTTTCCAGACAAGTACTCTCGGAATAACTTAAGAAACCTACCTGTAAAGTTTTATAAAATATAAATTTCATGAAACTTTTAAGGAACGAATACAATGGTGACCCACTATCTACAGGTAAATTAGGAAGAATCCTCTCTATGAACTTGGGAGGATCAATGAAAGAGAATTCTTTCAGGATAATGAATGATAGTAAGCATCTTTCAGAGCTAAGAAGTGTATGATGGGATTAAAAGTAGCTATTTCCTTCTTTATATGTGTTCATTGAGTAGCAGGAGCGCTGGTTATTGCAGTTGACATTGACAATGAGATAAAGCACTCCTGCAACTCAACAAATTGTCAGTGCCACCCCACGAAAAACCCCTCGCAAATGTATTCTATTCTTACTAGGAATCCTGAACACCATACTCCATTCAATCGGCTCTGCAATATCTCCCGATCCTGTGTCTTCCCGAAGCTCGGTTCCTAATATCTTCCTATATTATGTTATTTGGAATTAACAGATTTCACAAGTTCCTCTCCAACTAATCCCTCTCTGGGATATCCCCGCATCTTCTGTGCATACTCCACCAGTGACTCGTCGAGGCCGCGGATTCTTGACTCTACAAATGATCTTTATTATGATGTAAATGGTGGCGTTCAGCTATTTGCAGACGACACAACTTTGTTCTTCAGCCATGCCAATAGGAGGCCAAAGCTGCAGCAGAGAGCTGTTCATTGGAGCCTCTAACAGGTTTGTGAACAATAAATTGTCTCTGAACAACGCCAAAACTCAGGAATTATCTTTAGCCTGTGTAACAACTTTGATGTCTGTAACCCTGTCAAGTTATTAGGTTTCACTATGGATTCCAAAATGTCTTGGGAAGCTCATATTGAACAATTGTGTATAAAGGTGAGCAGGATAGTTTACCTGTTAAGGAGGCTTATTACCTGCCAGCCATCAGCCATGTTAGGCAAACGTATTTTGCATTCTTCCAGTGTCACTGGCCTATGGCGCAATTCTCTGGGGTCATTCCTCACACACTCAAAAGTTATTACTTTTAGTTCAAAAGAAAGCGATCCTAGCCATCTCTGGTTAATCACTGATGATAACCAGCGAGCTGCTTATCCTATGTCCATAAACGATCTGGCTTGATCACTGTAAGCCTCTTTTCGTAGAACATGGTGTTCTTACTGTATACAGCTTGTATATTGTACAATGTATCACTGCTGTAAAGCGGAATCTCACATCATTCACATCTGTCAAAAATGTACACTCTCATAAAAGTAGGTCCAGGGGAAAGTTGTTTGTTCCTAGAGTTAGATTAGAGAAATCTAAATTAAGTTTTCCTGTTGCAGGTATTCACTTTTTCAATAAACTGCCAGTGGTAATAAGGAACCTGCCCCTCCCTAAATTCATCCGCCCCATGAAGAAGTGGCTCTCCCTTAACCCTTTCTACAATATTAATGAATTTAACACCGCTGACTTAAAATCTATAGCCCACTAATCACTCCTCTACTAACCAGCCATTAACCATCCCTGTTTTATCCAGGTAACAACTTTTTCTCTCTCTCTTTTCTTATCTTACTTTCAGTATTTTTATTTTTAATTTGTTGTTGAAATGAAATGTACATTTATGTATTTCAGGTTAAGTATATGACAATGCCTATCGTACTGGATTTGTATCGAATGGCAATACAAATCTTTGAATCCGCCGGTCCCTTCTCTTACCCAAGCTCAGTCCCCGCCGAAAGCGAGAGCTCGGCTCGCCGCCGCGTCTGCCGCTCCGGACCGGTTGCCATGTACGGGCCGGTCGGTCGGTATTATATGCTGATTAACCAGACATTGATGCCCAAGGTCGGCCCGGCCTGCATAACGCTCTAATATCCGACCGGACCACGTTTTTGCGAGAGTTTAATTTGAAATTTGCACTCTCGAGTGCCGCGAACATAAAGGAATATGAATGCTTTTTGTTTATATAATATCTAAGAAAGCTTTGAAGAGACTCTCCCTATATGAAATTAAAAAAATATATTAATGATTGTTTGATTAATAAACAAAGTAGCCTATTCTCAAAGATTTTGGTTCGAAAATGGGCGAATTTTTTCAGTAGTTTAATGTAATAAATTGATCTAAAATCGTGATTTTAATTTTACAGATTTTAATTCCTAGATATGAAGATTTTTTTAAATGACATGTAGATTAATTTTTTCTACCAATATTAAAGGCGTAACGGATGTTTGAAATTTAACATTATTCTTATGGGAATAAAAATCCGGCTGCCGGTGCTGCCGACTCTTAAAACAGGTTATATACTATATGATTTTTAATTTTGTATAGTGATCGATTTGAAAGATTTTTGAAAATTTGTTCATCTTTAACGTCTTTGAATGTCAGATGGATAGGAATCCTTCAAATTTTCTACATTTGCCTAGTTAACCATTTTAAAGACAACATTCAAACAGCATATTTGTAAATCTAAAGCTAAAAAAAAACTATTGAAAACATTGTCAAAAATGTGTTTCTCTGTGAGTTAAATGTAAGAAGGAAAATAACTTGAAATAAAAACCAAAATCGGTTAAAACAATGATGACGGTCATTTCTGAATTAAATCGGTTCAGACGATTGAAGTAATTGACATTGTGTGTTGTTTTCGGTGACTACGTTTCGCCAATCATAAGCCAATAACTTTCAATAAAGCAGCGATAAATGAAATTGTATCGACACTTCAAAAAGGCCGTTGGTGAGTGCAGTCGTTGACATATTGCTCGCTATTTGAGTGGTATGATGCAAGTTACTGTTTTAGCCATTACGTAATTTCCCGTTTTAAAACATTTATATTGCTAGTGATTTTCGAATTTTTTCTATGGGGGACTCGTTAATTGCTGACAAAATATCCCTTTGAATACTTTCAATGTATTGTCTAAACCGTAAAAAAATCTTTCTTTCTCACCCCACCCATACATTCCTGAAGTATAAGGAAGAACGTTGAAAACGTGAAATAAAAACAATATCACACGAAGGTGTGAAGAGGGTTTTTGGCAGTCTTTACCGTAATGTCTTTTTTATCTCTGTCCTTGGGAGGTCTCCAGTTTTAAAATAGAAAAAAAGGTTTCACGCCCGCAACAGTCTTCACGCGTGACTGATGTGTTGGACCCTGATGACGTACATTAGTCAAACTTGTACATTATCTTCTAGGCAAAAAATATTTCTCTTCAACGGAATTTCTCTACTTTCTACTATCTCTAATTTTCCTTTCCCAATTCTAATTAGTGTAAATTTATTTTATTTTGTGTTTAACTCTTGTAGCATTGATATTTTACTTTTGACTTTGAACGGTTCAAACCCCAGTCGTGTTACTATCTAATGTCGACCTATTGATAGCTAGCATAGATATTGATAGTTCAACGATAAATGGCAACTGGGTAAAGAATCGAACCTTTAAAAAGGCTATTTTTCCAGGACGAACACACAACCTTTGGGTTCTAATGCGAGCACTGTACTGTAACCTCTCAGTTACCCAGCCAGTTCTTGTATTTCCCTCTCGTATTAGATGTTTATTCGTAACGCAAAAGGGCTCGTTTAATCCTTTAATGATGAGCTCCATTCTTTTTTTTTCAACCTCTATTTTTAAGCCCAATAATGCCAAAATAGTCTACTGGCAATTGCCTTCGATGCCTTATAGAAACATTCTTCAAGGACGAAAAATTCCGAATGCGTCGAACCGCAATACTCCCCCCCCCCCCCCCCTTTGAAGGACACTAGCTGCAGAAGCGTCCGTTAACCGGGTTTACACTGTTTCCGCAGAACTGTCGGTCTTTTCCGCAACGTTGGTTTTAACGAAGCAATTACCCGTACGAACGTGAGATACGTACGCTCGCATCGCATCGCAGTGCTCGCGCATCGCACAGTCGCGTTCGCAGCCATTACCTCGCGATCCTACGATCCCCCAGGAACGCGCGACTTTCACGCGCTTTTTGCCATACTTGTGATTCTGTTTTGCCCGCGGTACACGGGGGCTCCGTGGGTAAAGTGGGATTGTGGTAGTAATTGCAACAAAACGAATATTTATGTCCGTTTTAATGGAATTCGGTTTGAGCAACCGATTCTAGTAAAAGAAAGGTTTGATGAAATTTAGTGATCATGTTTACGATAAGATATGTCTTTGAATATGACAATCGTACCATGAAAATGAGGTACAAAATTTCAATAATGGGGCTTGTCTTTTTTCAACTCAACGATTTCATACTAAAATAAAAAATAAAAAAACTGAAACATTTATGAAATATCTTTAAAAATAACCAGGTTTCACATGTCTATATGTACTTATTTGATGCGCTGAGGTATTTTATATTTTTAATTAGAACTCCTACAATTTTAAACTTATTTTAAAGTTTTTTGTTTCGTTGACGGCTTGGTCTGTGGTTGTTACTGCCAAATATTGACGAGAGTTGCGCTTCAAATAAAGGCACTATTCATAATTTAAATTGGAAATTTTCTCTTTAGTGTATAACATGGAATTGAGAGTTGAGATTGAGAGTTAAATTACAAATTGAAACTGTTGAGAGTAAAACAGCATAACAGAAGGATACATGCTAAAATCAGAGTAGTAGCAATTGAATAACTGAAATGACAACTCAATCTCATTAATGCGGCCCCATCGCGCTATGTACTGTCATCTTTAGATAATATTCTTAAATGAAAATCAACAAATCTTCATATCGAGCACGTTTATGAACATGACCTGATAAATTCCTATCTACACATTCACTATTACCTGAGCGAATCAAGCAGGTATTTGGTAACCTACACAAATCTCTCGTATACTAAATGAGTGCCTTAAGTAGGTATTTGGTAACGTACACAAAACTCTCATACTGTCTGTCACAATTTTCCTTTATTGTTTCAGACACAGTCCAAGTCACGAATGTACAAGCAGCGGACGTCAAGCAACCTCCGGTGGCCCCTGAAAAAGCCACAGATTCAGGTATGACGCATTCCATTCACACAATGCCTTTGCCGACGTGAATTTTTTACAGTTAAATGGGTGTTTATGGGTCATCCGTTGGAATTATTTCATGTAAATGGATTAACATGTTTGGAGTGAATCCGATTATGAAAAAAATTAAACCAAATGGAAGAATATGTCGATTCAAGATCCTTCATGGTGACACTAGAATTACAATATAACAGCCTGTACTGTTGTCCATGTGAAGCTGTTGAGCAAATTTAAAGTCTGATTGTTCCCGAATCGCACGAGTTGTCCGCAGTTACCAATTAACGCCGTTGAAGAGTGAAACCGATCGCAGACACGACGAGGCAGGAAACCGACTCGGGACAAAAAGACAAAAACCGGGAGTTACAAGCAGCTCGGCAGCTGGTGCAAAACATACAAAACGACAAGATTTACCGCGCGCGGCCGAGCCGAGATGATCAAATTGCAAAAAGCAGAGTTGTGCGTATCTCCGGTAGCCGGTGGCTCTAATGAGACGCATTCGTTACCGGGGTCACCGCGGACTGACCCAGACCCAGACCCACTCGCTCGTCCGCCCTTCACTCGTCCGGACCTGGACCGAGCATTAATATTTATCGGACGCCATTTACAAATAATGCGAGACTGACGTGACGCTCGAGTTGAAGTTCAACAAACCGTCGAGTGGTGGCTAGTGCGGCGGTCCAGTGTTTCAGAGTTGAAGAGGGCTTTGGATGGATTTGTGTTCTTCTGGTTGTCGCTTATCCGTTTCAAGGTGTCATTTTGTAGGAATATCTTCGGAGAGTGCTAAGAATTCTTTTCTTAATGTTTCATTTCTCAATGATTACCAAATTTAATTACAAAAGATCGCATCGCATTGCGCGTAACAAAAGAAATACCTCATTGAACCCTTCAGGTAGAACAGAACAAACTTCAACAATCGCCTTAGGTCAACAGACAAAGTGTATTACCTGAAGTTCACCAGTTTCAGCAATCTATTGAAGTATTGGCTGGTTTAAAATATAATGAAAGCCTATAGCGACGCATTATAATCACTTGAAACACTGTTAGTCACAGCGCCCAATGTCTGTTACACCACACATTGACTCCCTAAATCTCCAAGCCCAACTATTCCAACACCTGACCGCGCAGCATATTCCACCTTACAATGAGCTGTACAGCCCTATTTGAGAAAACATCATACGTTGGGCGTAAACTGGAAAACTCTCTGCCCGGAAGGAGCCTTAACAACCAGAGGGTTTTGAAAGAACTGCGACATCTATTTTTGAAATCCAACATACACGCTGTCAGGTATCAAGGAACTAATTCAACAAACCCAATAAAGATTTTCTAAGGACTTTCCATCAGTGTACTGTGCCATTCTTAACGATTGTCCAGTTATCGGACGTGTTTGTTATCGTCCGGGGCGGCATGGCGGCGTGGCGGCGATCGACCGTGTAGCGGTCTCATGTCCATGTTATCCGCGTCGCGTGTCGCTCGGCCCGCGCTGTGAGCGGAGCAAGCCTTGTTACCGGCGGCCAATTTGTGGCAAGGGCGGCCACACGACGCATGCTGATGTGGGAGTAACGGGAGATCACTCCGTCACTGGTCTAGGATCCTGGGTCTAGGATAGGCGAGGGAACAACGGATCATTCCTTGTCGAAGCTGGAGGATCAGTGAAACTGACTAGGATTAGAGGAGAATAGTTTCTATCCACTGGATTTCTTCGTGGGGTCTTTGTGAAGACCATTACAGCAAATTTTGCGAATGGTTTTTGGATCAAAACAATTAAGTCATAAAAACCTCGATGGTTTCAATAAGATCGTATCATCCAGTTGAGATGGCTTCTAGATTGCTCCGAGTTTCGGAATTGACGAGGTTCGCCGACGTTTCGGAGAAATTGCAGCACTGCATCTTCAGGGCGATTCCCGTATAGTTTACACCACAGCAAAAACTATTTGAAGGCCATTCAATTTCTCAATACTTGGACCTCATCGACTCCGAACGGTGTAATCCAGAAGCCATCTCAACAGGTATAATAATATCGTCTGTGGAAGTCTCAATTCTTCAATCAAGATCATATTTTTTAAACAAATCATGTGTATTCAATAATTGAATTATTGAAAGATTATTGAAGAATTCAATGTGGAACCATTGACTTTGTACACTACGTGAGTAGACTTCTCATAGCATAGGCGTGTATGAAGCATATTGACGGTGGTGCGATCTCGTGCGGCGTCCATGGAAGTACACGTAACATATGATAGATAAATCAGTATTCCCACTCTTCTAAACCAAGGATGAAATATTTTATAACTGAAAGTTATGTTTATGTTTTGGTAAAATGTTTTGGCAGCACTGTAAATTCAGCTGAATAACAACAACATCGATGGCAGCGACTCTGGTGCGGCGTCCACCGAACTTCCAAATTTTTGCCTCAAACTAAATGCATTGGATGAGAGGTCTACCCTTATGCTACTCGTTGGTCTTAAAGTAAGAAATGTAGACTATTAGTTGCTACTTTAATAGTGGGAAATGTTGAAACGCTAATATACTTCTTCTTGGCGTTAGAATTAAACGCGAACCATTGATGCCACTGAAGTTGTTGGAAAACATTATAGTATTTGCTGGTGTCTTGAATATTGATGCCATACACTGTTTAATGAAACGTTTTTAACGTGAAACACTGGTATTTCTTGCTGTGTGTGTTACATAAAATGCCGATTCCAGTAGCTGATGTCAGAGGGTAAACGTCGTCTTCGGTGCTATTTGCTGATGTCTGATTGCTGATTCCGTTGAGCCAAGACAGCGTCACCTCGTCGATTGATACGTACCCTCTGTGTGGCCGAGGTTTGTCCAATTAGAACTTGTGAGGCACCGACGCGTCGCCGTCACCAGCTGGAGATAACTGTCGTCGGAGATGGGCGGGAGATTGCCGCCTTGTGTGGGAAAGCGAATCCCCGTCTGTGTTGTGAATGTGAATCATACCGGCGATTAAATCTGGCGCGGGCGCTGAACATTAGTATGCGAGGGCTGTCAAGCGAGCGGCCGGAATACAATAATAGCTCGCGGGGTCGGAGGAATTGTGTTTGAATCAGAAAAATGGGATTTATAGATCTTTTAAGTCTTGGCCAAATTAATTTATCTTTATAAAAAAATCAAGAAATCAATAGATGCACAGTAGCACAATGTATAAAAAAATTATTTGCTCTTTTCAAGAATCGTTGGGTTTATCACCATGTATTTTAAAATCCCGCTCGGATATCGTCCCGCCACTGTCCCGCTCCGGTGTGGACGAGCATTTTTCTTTTCTCTGGTGAGCCATTCAACGCTACTGCGATTATCCAAATCCAGCCCGTGTAAACAGATTGATACCAATCTGCACGTTCAATTTATCACGCTACCAAAACCTTTCCATAATGAAATCAGCCCGAGCCCGGGCTATTGACAATAACTCTCGCCGTTCCCTTCGCACCTCGGGCCGCTCATCAGCCGCTCTAATTCCGCGTTACGAACGGCGCCTTTTAAAGATCACGATCCAATTTGAACACCTTGAACCATCAATCGCGTCGATCGGGGAAAGGTCGTCTCGAGGCGCGGCGAACGGAACCTGCCCGAAGAGAGTCCGCCACACTGACCTTCTTCGCCACGATCGCGCCCGCACCGTATCGACCAATAAACGTCGAGCGATGAGATGCACGATCGTGATAGCACTAATGTTATGGTCAGCGCAGATGGAACTGGGTCGCAGCTTCACAATTGCAAATATTCCGTGGCCCGAGGACGCCAATAATTAGAGTCGGACGGGCACGCGTTCGGCACCGTTACATCCGATAGCCGATAGCTCTGTCAACTGACCTTTAGACCGCCGGACCAATCAGTCGGGCCGGGGCTGGGTTGATGTGTCTACCGTGATTGCGGGGCGCTTATTGTACCACTGATTGGGAGATTTCACCGAGGGCTAGTAGCATTGACATTCGTGATGCTAAAGAATATCTCTCATTATTTCACCAGTTTCTCTAGGAAGAGCAAGAAATCGTCATTCTCTGATCACTAAGTAGAAATAAACAAAGCAAACAATTTCGGGATGCCCGCACATACATAAACCATAAAAGGTGAAAATAACATTTTAAAAATTCACTTATTGGATAATATCAAAACTATGAAGCGTCGCAGTTTTGAGGATAATATCAATGGCCAGGAACATTTTCTTGTTGAACACCTCCTCGACATATATAGGCTCACGAGTAGTGTGTTTTGGTCACTTTTAAAACCGGCCACGTGCCCACGGAGCCACGTGCCGTGGCAGCTGGCGCCAGCTGCCATGTCACATAGCTTCCGGTGGGGGTTAGAGGGTATATATGAGATGCTGTAGTTATATTTTATGCCATATAGGTTGGGGTGGAGATGGCGATAGTGTTGGCGTTAGGGTGAAGTGAATTTGCGCATAAAATTAAAATTAAAAGTTAGTTCAAAATTGAAATTCGTCGGTGTTAACGAAACTCTAACAGTTGAAGAAAAATTAAGAGTTAGTTCAAAATTGAAATTCAAACTTATAACTGAGATGTGGAAAATATGTCAAGGTCATCCAGAGTAAGTTTTAAAAAATTCTATCCAACTATCACCAGAAATAGTTTTAAGTTGAAGTAGTTGGTGATAGCGGGATAATTGATTCGTGCCATGGGAGAGGTGTTTCTCGTTTGAAAGTTGGCGATCGAATGAGAAGCGCCGCCTAGGGAGAGGGCTTATAAAACGGCAACCTTCCCCCCACCACCCCTACCCCCACTCCTTTAGACCAATAACCGGTCGCCGACTCTATGTGGTGAAACTGAACCAGACATGGCGGCCGCCATGGATAATTCTAACCTCAAATCTTAGCTCAGCTGAACAGAATAGAGAAGGATGAAGTAGGAATTGTGGTTAGAGCACTTATATAAGGAATAGTGGGGGTAAAATAAAAAAACTTGCTGAACACAGTCGATAGGTGTAACAAGTTCAAAATTGTTGAAGTGTAACATAGAATGCAAAATGTTGTAAATAACATTATCATCAACATTAACCTGCGAAGTCTTTGAAGAGTATAATGGGTTAAAACTGTACTTCTTCCTAAGTCTATTTAAATTAGTTCTACACTTTGAAATTGAAGGTTTAGAAGTATTCCGTAATATGTGTTGTGTTCGCAAAAGCTTTAACTTTAAACATTGTGCAACCATCATAACTGATGTGTTACATTTAGAAGTTAAAAGAAGACTGAGATATAAAATGAAGTGTAAAAGAAATTGAAACAGAACACTATAGTAGTAATATTTGAGGTTAGAATTAACTAGACTCATTTAATAAAGTGGCTAGGAAGCCACATGCTGATGAATGGTAAATTGCATGTTAGAAGTAACGAAGTAGTCATAAAGTAAAACTAATGAGAGGTGATGACTGTGTGGATGCAAGGCAATGAATGTTCGCGGCGCGATAAACTATCCCCCTTTTATAGAGGCAGTAATAACCCAAGCCAAATGCCGGCAGATGCCGACCAACTACCTGGTTTTATAGCGGCAATTACTCCGGGCAGCTGCCGGACAAATGGTAAGAGAAGTAGGGGGTTTTGGGGCAATGACCGGAAAGGTCAATGACCCCCCCCCCCGAAAAAATGGAGCCCCCCCCTCCCCCCCCCTCCCCCCCCCGAAAAAATGGAGCATCCCCCCCCTTCCCCCACTCCTTCCCCCACTCCTCCAGGTCAATGGCCGGTCACCACCGGTTGTTGACTTTTATGTGGTGAAACCAGACTAAATATGGCAGCTGCCATGGATAATTCTAACCTCAAACCTGCTGCGCATGCAACGAGTTCTCCGGATCGGAATGAGTCTATGCTATGCGCATGCGCCTAGTCCTGTATTACTCACTTTAGCGCTACTGCACATGGATAATTCTAACCTCAAACCTTGGTTTTGTGTTGTTGCGCATGCGCCGCTCCCCACTCCTTTACCTTCCTTTTACACCGCTGTGAACTGGACTGGATTGAACACTGTACTGGAGTGAAACAACTTCCCCCACTCCTTGAAAACCCGAGGAGCGATAGGAGCTATATCTTTGCTTCAGTCGCCAACAAACTTTCATAGCGAAAGGTTGTTGGCGACTCAGCAAGAGGTTTCAAATATATAGTAGGCCTATATATATTTGAACTTCTTCTACTATGTTGCGTTTTTTAATGCAATGTGGTATGTGTGTGTGTGTTTAGTTTTAAGGGGTATTTAATTTAAGAAATAATTTGCGCATTGCGATGTTAGTTATAAGTTGGGTTTAGCATTAAGGTGTATTAATTTTTAAGAGGTATTTAGCATTAAGGTGTATTAATTTTAAGAATAATGATGGTATTTGGTTGTGTTGAATTATTTGGTTTTTAATAATGATGTGTTGGTACTAATAATTTATGTTTGTTTTGTGCATTTGTTTTGCCTTACAGCTAGATGTTAGGGGGTAGATTAACTGTAAATTCAGAAGTTCAGTTGAACTTCATTTAAAATGGGTGGGACATCCGCAAGCCGGACTTTTTTTGCATTTTGTTTAGGAATATGATGGGTGGGATTAGTTTGGGTGGGGTTAGAGTTGCGTTTCTGCATTAGGTGTTCCAGTTTCCCTTGGAATTCATGGTTACGGTAGACCCGGACCGGACCGTTACGGTAGACCCGGACGGTCCAAACAAAATTGCGTCGATGTCCCTTGCAGAACGTAACTAGTGGGTTGGGAGTGGGAACCGTTAGGCAAACAGGGTGGTGGGAACAGTATTACTGTTCCCATCACCTTGGATCATTATAAATCTTGAATGACCTTGACCCACTTTTGGAAGGGTCAATGACCCCCCCCCCCGAAAAAATGGAGCCCCCCCCACTCCTACCCCCACTCCTTCCCCCACTACTCCGGGTGAATGACCGGTCATGACCTGAAAAATTAAAATTGCTATAACTTGATAACGGATTGACGGATTTGGACAAGCGATACATCATTGAAAAGGTCTATGTAAGACAAACATTTTGGTAAAAGAAGAATGTGGTTATCTTATTTTAGTCAAAAGTTATGCGAATTATTTAAAATAAATACCTTCTCTTTCTCCTTTTCTCCCACCTCCCAGGTCAATAATCAGTCTCGGCCAGCTGCTACCCCTCTCATTTGCATATTGTTATAAAAGACGCACCGACTGCGGCTAACATTTCATTCTGATTCCAGACGTTACGCTGCGAACTTGGAGCCACAACCATGTCATCTCTGCCAACTACAACTTCTACTTCAACTTCTACTTCTACTTCAACTTCTACTACGGCTGTTACTGCACCTAAGAAAACTCTTCGTCTGAAAAATCCTCCTGACTGGTACAAGAAGCAACTTGGATCCCAACCTTCAACTTCTGGCACTATTCTTCCGCCTACCAAGACTTCTAAACTTCGAAGCATTTTTTCACCGCCTTCGCCTTCTACTTCGCTTTCAAACGACTCTACACCGCCATCAACCATCATGCCGCCTCCACAGAAGCCAGCTCCCCGTCCTAATACCCCTTCATTTGAAATTTTGCTTCATCGTCTTAGTACACCTGTCATTCCACTGTCACCATTGCCTCCTACCCCACCACTTACTATGCCTGAAGACCACACCTATCATAAAACTAAATCCACTAAGCCTACTCCCAAACCTGCTCCTAAGCCTGCTCCTTCAGAGCAATTTCAATTATTACAAGAAGAGCGTCGTAGGGCATTTAGCCGTCCCACTACTTGCCCTGAAGTGCTCACCAGGGGAATTAAGAAAGGATCAGCTTGTGGGAGGAAATGTGTTAAAAACGAAAGTTTTTGCCGTGTACATGTCGTGAAACATCTTTCTGGACCACAACTGACAGAAACCCCCACCGTTGAAGACGATCCTGAAATAATATCCGTCAGAGGAGAGAGGCTTAAGAAAGGTTTGAAATATTTTTTTCTAAGTGTTGTTGACCACCAACACATTTTGACAAAATGTAACGGCTTAAAATATAAAATTAGAGTTTGTGAGAATTTGTGTAAAGAGAAGAGATTTAACAATTTAGATTCTCAAGACTTTCTCCTCAGGGATAAAAAGGATCGTATTACAAGGTGGGGGCGTAAACAGTAAATTCACTTAGTTTTTTCCAAATTGTTGCTTAAAAAAATAATGGGGGAGAAACACAATGCGTTATAGCGTTGTGTTTCTCCCCCATTATTTTTTAACACTCTAAGTCTCGTGACCTACTAACCTACTTCCATCCAAGTAGTAAGAAAAGTACTTCCCCCCACTCCTTTGGGTCGATGACTGGTCACGGTCAGCTCCTACCCCTCATTTGCATACTATTATAAAAGCGGAGCGAGCGTTGGTCACCCCTTCATTTTTCTTCTACACGCCGCTCTTGTCGTTTCGTCTCTGCTGTTTACAATATTTCTTGCTTCAAAATGCCTCCTCATCTGAATGAAAATTTCAATTTTTCCGAAATTTCTGATGTTTTTGAAGAATCTGAAGACACTTTAAGTAATGACAGTGAAAGTGAAGATGATGAGGACGATGATGATTATACTGTTGAACTTAGTGAAGAACGTAAAGTCATAGCAATTGATCCACAATTTCCATTTGATACAATAGAAAAGTTTATGGCTGAAGCTAATAAATGGTTGGACTCAGGATGTTATGTACGAATTGACTCTTTTATATTCTATGGTGATAGTCATTCTTTCCTTGTCACACCAAATGACAGAGACCGCATGTTGCAGTGGGCACAATCTATGATGGAGTGCTATGAACAAGGTGTGGACACTGGCGGCTATTTTCTTGCACAACTAGTGTAATAACAAAATTACCCTTCCCCCACCCTACACCCTATCCCTTTCAAATCCTATAAAGAAGGGGGAAAGGAGTGGGGATTATAAAATGGTGGGGGAATGTGTATAAATGCAGGTTGTTTGAAGAGACTTTTATTATTGTGGCTTTAGCAGAAACAACATGGAGTTTAAATCTTCAGCAAAAATAAGGAACAACATAATAAAGAGAGAAATTCGCAAGAAAGAAAAGATTGAACTTATAAAATTACAACTTATAATTCCTTCCATTGAAATTGGATGTAGCAAAATGAAGACTTTGGTGAAAACTAACGAATATTTGTTACAATTGCTAAAAACAATCGAAGAGTTGAAGAGCAAGAATGGACATTCTACATAGTAAAATTTGAACATTTTAATATAAATAAGTAAACCCAAAAAAGTAGATGTAGAATAGAGAGCGAGGAATAGATCACTTTGTGGTAATGGACTAACATGCCACTTAGTGCTCTATTCCTCGTTCTCGCGTTAAATTGGATTACCTTGACCTATTTGTTCGACTGTTAGAATTTGGTTAACACTGTTGAATTTCAGTTTTGAACTAACGTTTATTTTTGTTCAACTGTTAGAGTTTTTTTAATACTGTCGAATTTTAGTTTTGAACTAACATTTAATTTATGCGAATTTTTAGTTCAACTTTAGTTAATTTATGCACAAATTTAGTTTAACCAAGTGTCTGTGCTGTAGCCATTTCCACCTAAAAGTAACTACAATTAGTTGGGTGGGGGAAAGTTCGTTAAAGCTTGAATATAAAGAAGTATATACTAAAACTCCAATGGGAATAAAGAACACGAATGAACAATTAGTTTGTAGAAGGTTAATATTTTTGTTCAAAATGTTTGATTTCCTTGGATAGTGAAGAAGATGAAATAGTGGTGGGGGAACCGTTATAAAAGGAGGAACATGAGAGCCCATTTCATTTCTTGGTGAAATTTCGAAGAGTAAACATCTCAACATGTATTGTTGCGATAAATGTTCGGAATCGTTTCACGATGAAATTCTATTAGACTGTCATAAAGAACTAATTCACAACAACCCAGAAGAAAAACAAGAACAAGAACAAGAACAAGAACAAGAACAAGAACAACAACAACAAGAACAACAAGAAGAACAAGAAGAACAAGATGAAATAACTGCAACATCTTCAACTACTTTACCGAATCTACAAGTATTTGCATTACCCGGTAAAGTAGTAATGCATCATAAGATTCAAAATGAAAACTTGAAGCTAGAAGAATTTATTAGAGAAGCAAAACCAATCATAAGTAAAACTTTAAAAGAAGAATTGAAAAGATTGAACTTTCTTAAATTTGGTTTACTACTAGAAGCTATGTTTATAAATATACAAGAAGAATTATCACCAAGAGGATTCATAACAAAAAACCGAACCATTATGGAAAGTTCAAACATTGATTCAATAGTAGAAAACTGTATAGAAGAAATATTAACAAAAATTCAGGAACACGAAGGAAGAGGATCCGGATGGAGTCTTACAAGTATTGAAGTATTAGATATAAGAGTTCATAAACATGGATATGGACTAATGGGATCTAGTTACATTCCTTTGCCCAAAAGAATTAAGGATACAAGATCATGTATTAATGTGAAAAATCAAGATAATGAATGTTTTAGATATGCGATGACATCTAAGTTTGTACCAAATCATTTCGATAAACCTAACCAACACTATGAAAATCAAAGACATAGGTACAATTTTCAAGGAATTACTTACCCTGTATCACTGAAAGATATATCAAAATTTGAGAAGAAAAATCCTGGTACATCTATCAATGTTTTTGCATTAGATAGTTCAAACAAAGTGTATCCTTTACGTGTTGTAAAAGAAGAGCTACCAGATCATACGGATTTACTACTACTAACGCGAGGAGATGTGTCTCACTATGTGTACATAAAGAAATTCGACTCTCTTGTTAACAAGCAGCTTTCTAAAGCTCGACACAGAAAGATAATTTGCAAGAGATGTTTTAATTTTCAACGAGAAGGAAGACAAGGAAGAGAATGGTTACAAGAGCACAAAAGGCTATGTAACAATAATTATGAAGCAAAGATTAATTTACCTTCGGAAAACAGAGCATTTGTTACATTTCAAAAGGTTCATCATCAATACCGTATCCCTATAGTTGTATATGCGGACTTTGAATCAACACTAATTCCTATAGAAGATGAAAATTGTGAAGCTAGAAAAAGTGTCAAATATCAAATGCACAAACCAAATAGTTTTTGTTTAATGGTTAAATCAACATTATCAGAAGAACATTTAAACAGATATGGATTAACTTCAGAACCTCTAGTATATCGTGGTGAAAATGTAGAAAAAATATTTCTTGATCACTTATATTCAATAGCTGGAAATGCACAAAGATTATATACAAATATTGTACCAATGAAACCGATGGAGGAAGAAGAAGAAATTCAACATGAAAATGCAACTCGATGTTTCTTATGCAAAAATGATTTTACTATTGAGAATTATAAAGTTAAAGATCACGATCACCTCACAGGTTATTACAGGGGTGCTGCTTGTAATAAATGCAACTTGAGCTATCGTTTACCACTATTTATTCCTGTGGTTCTGCATAACCTCAGTGGGTACGATGCTCATTTTATAATACCTGAACTAGGAAGAGACGACGGTAAAATCGATGTGTTAGCTGAAACTTCAGAGAAGTTCATAAGTTTTTCCAAAGAAGTTGGAAACATGAAACTAAGATTCTTGGACTCCTACAGATTTATGCCGTCGAGTTTGTCCAAACTTTCAGAAAATTTAAGGAAACAAGATTTCATCGAAACAAAGAAGATTGTAAATAACGACAAACTGGATTTGGTACTTCGGAAAGGTGTGTTTCCATATGATTACATAGACAGTTTAGAAAGATTTAATGAAACATCACTTCCGGCTAAAGAAGAATTCAAAAGTAAACTTTATGACATGGACATATCTCAAGAGGACTATGATCATGCATGTAAAGTATGGAACGATTTAGGATTTAGAACATTGGGAGAATATTCAGATTTTTATGTTAAATTGGATGTAACTTTACTATGTGATATAATGGAAGAATTTAGAAATACATGTTTTGCAGCATATGGATTGGACCCTCTTCATTCGTACACTTCACCTGGATTAGCATGGCAAGCTATGTTGAAAGAAACAAATTGTAAAATACAACTTCTTACTGATATAGATATGGTTATGATGTTAGAGTCAGGAGTTCGAGGGGGATTGACGCAAAGCGTTACACGACATTTCAAGGCGAACAACAAGTATCTGCCCGATTATGATGCATCAAAACCAACAACATTCCTGGGTTATTTTGATGCAAATAACTTATACGGATGGGCAATGTCGAATCCCCTTCCATATGATAATTTTAAATGGATAGATCCAGAATCGATTGGAAACATAATGGATATACCGAAGCATGGTGAAACTGGTTACATTTTTGATGTTAATTTTGAATATCCTGAACATCTTCATGATCAACATTATGATTTACCACTTCTTCCTAAGACTGAAATTTCCCCTACTGGAAGATGGCCAAAATTAATGATGACTTTAACCGACAAGTCTCGATATGTTGGACACTACTGGATGATACAACAAGCTTTAGACTTAGGATTGAGAATTACAAAAATTAATCGAGTACTACAATTTTCTCAATCTTGTTGGTTAAAACCTTACATCGACAACAACACAAGAAGAAGAGCCACCGCTACATCAAGTTTTCAAAAAGATTTTTTCAAATTAATGAATAACGCAATATTTGGCAAGACTGGAAAACAAAAGGAAACATAAGGATATCAAATTGGTAACTGATCCAGTAAAATTACAGAAATTGGTGCAACAACCAAACTTTGGTTCATCTATAATTATTAATGAAAATCTAGTTGTTATTTCCATGAACAAGAAGTCAGTTACAATGGATCGTCCTTTGTATCTTGGAATGTCAATCTTGGATATTTCAAAAACACATATGTACGAGTTTCATTATAAGAAGATGGTTAACTATTATGGAAGAGAGAACATTGGTATTGCATATATGGACACGGATGCACTAATTTACTGGATTAAAACAAATGACATGTATGAAGATCTACGCACCTTTATATATAAAGATGATTTCGACTTTTCCGATTATCCTAAGGATCATCCAAATTACGACTATGACAGAAATAAGAAAGTATTGGGAAAATTTAAAGATGAAACAAATGGTGTGCCGATGATGGAAATTGTAGCATTAATGTCCAAACTGTATTCATTTCAACTGTACATAAACGAGAGGAAAGAACATCAAGTCACGAAGAAGGCCAAAGGAATAAAAACTTCTTTCCTGAAGAAGAACGTACAGTTTGAACATTATAAAAGATGTTTGTTTGAAAATGTTGAAACAACTGCAACGTTCAACACTATTAGAAGTTATAATCATCAACTATTTAGTGTCAAACAAACAAAGTGGGCATTAAGCTACAAAGATGACAAGCGCCATATTTTAGAAGATAAAATTAATACTTTACCATTCGGCCACTACTCTCTAAACCCTATCGACCAGTAAACCTATTCTTCGTCCTCTACCTTCTTCCTTTTTCCTTTCCGTAAAGAAGAGGGGACATGGCAAGCCCAATGCCATGTTCCCTCTTTTTTACACTAATATGAAATGGCCTTGACCTATATTCAAACTATATAAATGAGAATAAACTATTCTATGGATCAGTATTTTTACATGCGGTGTACAAGCAACATCTGAAGATGGAAAGTGTGAAGGACAAGATTGTAAATGAACTACATAAACCAGCAAGAAGAAGATTTCCAAGAAGAAGTACAATCATTAAAGGGATGAATGATCTTTATCAAGCTGATCTCATTGAAATGATACCGCACAGTAAATTAAACAAAGGATTTAAATATATTTTAACAATTATAGACTGTTTTACTAAAATAGCTGACGCTTTACCATTGAAGGATAAGACTGGTAAAAGTGTTACAAAAGCTATGGAAACCACAATACAAAGAAATAAATTTAAAATTAAACATCTACAGACCGATGATGGAAAAGAATATTTTAATAAAGACTTTAGAGCTTTGATGAAGAAATATCAAATAAATCATTATTCTACAAATTCTGAAGTTAAAGCTTCAATAATTGAAAGATTCAATAGAACATTGAAAGGTGCGATGTATAAACAATTTTCAAAACGAGGATCATATGTGTGGTATGACATATTACCACAACTTATAAAACAGTATAACAACAAATATCATCGTACCATTGGAATGAAACCTATCCAGGTAAACAGTGCTAATGCGAAAATTGTATTACAACGCATTAAAAATAATACAACACCGAAATTAGAAAAATTGCAACCAAAGAAGTTCAAGGTCAACGATAAAGTTCGTATAAGCAAATACAAAGGTGTATTTAGTAAAAGATATCTACCAAATTGGACTAATGAAGTATTTACAATTTATAAAGTGCAACCAACTATACCTGAAACCTATTTATTAAAGGATAACAAGGGTGAATTACTTCAAGGTGGATTCTACGGACACGAATTGTTGAAATCAACAGTTGGTGATGTATATCTTGTCGAGAAGATTTTACAAAGGAAAAAGGATATGGTTAAAGTCCGGTGGTTAGGGTTTGATAAAAGTGAAGACTCTTGGATTCCTTCAAAAGACTTAGTATAGTTGTTTAATAGCTCATTGTGTGTTTAACCTTTATACAAGATGGAGATTGTACAACAAAAAGATCGATTTAATATCAATAACATTGATGAATTGACAGTTGACAATGATAAGTTAAATCATGGAAAACATGGTGAATTACTACCAAATACGATAAGATGTCTAATAACTGGTCCTTCAAATTGTGGAAAAACTAATGTTGTTTTTAACCTTATAACTAATCCTAAAGGATTGCGTTTTAACAATATATACATTTTTTCAAAATCATTGCAACAACCAAAATATCAATTATTGGATAAAGTACTTGCAAGTGTACCTGAAGTAAATTTTTACAAGTTTAATGCCAGTGAAACAATTATGCAACCAAATGAAGCAAAACCATTTTCTATTTTTATATTTGACGATGTTTCTTGTGAAAATCATGACACAATAAGGAATTATTTTGCTATGGGAAGACATCATAATATTGATAGCATTTACATTGGTCAAACATACAGTAAAATTCCAAAACAACTTATAAGAGACAATGCAAATATGTTGATCATCTTCAAGCAAGATGAAACAAATTTAAAGCATATATATAATGATCATGTAAATGCGGATATGCCATTTGAAAAATTTAAAGAGATGTGTGGCAAAGCATGGAATGAGAAATATAGCTTTCTCGTTATTATGAAGGAAGAAGATATTAAAAATGGTAGATATCGTATAGGGTTGGATAAATTTGTATTTATGCGTTGAACTACCGATGCTACATCTAGTTACACGTTGAACTTCACAGTGTAAACATGGTGAATCAAGAAAAACTATTGAAAGAAATAAAATCACTCAGTGATTCTATTAGGATGAAGAATCGTGCATTGAGGATGGGTTTAAGTGAAAGAGAAGAATTTCTAGAGACTACATTTAAACCTATTACGGAACCTTTAAAACAGATATCAGAAACTATTGGTAAACCTCGTTATGAAGGAGATGTTTTACTACCAGTTTCTAAACAAGAAGTACAAGCATTAAAAAAAGAAGAAGATGATGATTCATATACAAGTGCTAGTGAGCAAGAAAAAACAAAAGAAGAAGAAGAACCAATTATTGAAAAGGAAGAAGAACAGCCAATACCAGAAGCAGAACAATCTATTCCAAATTTAACTCAATTGAGTAGCGATATATTACAACATGGACCTCTTGGAAGAAAATATATAATGAAAATGCTACATGACATGAAATCAAACCCAAATTTGAGTAGATCACACATATACGGAGCAAGAATTGATGGGAATGAATTAAAGATTGGTGATTCAAAGCTTGAAATAACTCAAGACGATTACATCATTATTGGTGAGCATAGATATAAAGGAACAAAAGGATTATATGAATTAATTTTTAAAAATATACCACTAAGATATTCATCCAAAGATTTAAGTGTTTTTAAAGAGATTTTACAAAATACTAACGCTCATAAGAGAAACTACTTAAAGGATGCAATGATTAATCGTTCACGTGCAACAAAATATAACATTGTTATAAAAAAGTTGTTTCCTCCACGAAAATTGCCCACATTACGTACTGCTCCAGCGGTGAGACAACCACTGAAAAGAAAATCTTTATCACTTATGGATTTATCACTTCTTGAACAACATGGTAAAAAGAGTAAAGGAGATACTTCAACCTCTGGTAAAGGATTGATGAAAAATCTATACAATACAAATGTGATTTACTACAACGACATCAATAAATTGGTTGACCGAATGAGACTATTGCATGAAGCCATGGAAGCCGGTCATACGGGTTTGAATAATGAATGGGTGGCTCTAGTTGATGAACTTAGGAATCGTGGTATAGTTGTATAATTGTCCGCGGATATAAAAGAGTTGCAAGCGTAAGACGTATCAGTTCTAACATGAGCGTCGACAAGTTCGGACGGTACTCCGCGTTAGGAGTGCAAGTTGGAGAAGACAGAAAAAGAAGTGGATTACCGCAAACACCTGAAGGTGACTATAGCATAAGTAATAAACGTTTAAAACTAGTTAAAGATCCAGAAGAAGATACTGATGGAGCAAATTTGAAGACAGTAAAAGAAGCTACTTCAACATCATTGAAATTACATAAGAATACTTACGATGTTAAATCACATAGAATAATTAATGTTGGTAAACCAACTGAAGGTTCTGATGCAATTACTAAAGAGTACTTATCATCTGAACTTTCAAATACTTTAAAATTGCAATGGGGTAATAACTTAAAAGATGGACAAACGTATGATGCTGGAAATTATAGAATAACCAACGTGGGAAATCCCAAAAATGATAAAGATTCAGTTAATAAAGAATATTTACATTCTATAATACCGGAAAAAACTGAACATGGATTTTCTTTTTATAAATTTATTATAAATGACATTGGATACCCAAAGGAAGACGGTGATGCTGTAAACCTAAAATACATCAAGGACAACTGTATTTTACAAGATGTTAATGGAATTGATTGTCATGGTAAAACATTGACAAATGTAAAGTTTGGTTCTCAACCAAAAGATGCTGTTACTATGGAACAATTATCTAAAGAATTAAAAAGGAAACATCAAATTTTGTAAAACATGAAGATGCTGTGTTAAAGCGGGGAGATAAATTTATACATGGAAATAAAAAGTTTGATTTAATGCAAGGAAAAAATGATGAATGGGATGCAGGACATAAAACAATAACAAATGGAAGATTTGGTATAAAAGATTCAGATGTACCTCTTATGGTACAAACATTAATTGCAAGTGGTGGTAGATTAGGTACATACGATGGTCGTAATAGAAGAATAAAAAATATTTATCCTGGTTATGAAGAAGATGATTGTGTTACATTGAAACAAACAATAACTTGGGATAAACACTTTGGGACCAAATATGATGCAAAGATGAAGAAAATAATTAATATTTTACCAGGTGAAGATTCAAATGATGCTGCTACTATTGGACAAGTCATAACAACATCAAAAAGTGATTCAACCGCATATACTTGTAATGATAAACGTATTATGCAGTTACAAGATCCTCAACATCCGAAAGATGCTGTAACTTTAGATTGTTTAATAAGAATAGTGGGTAATTTACTTATTGATACCCACAATCATATAGCTAGTACAACGAGTCATGTGATGATTCAACCCGATGAACGAGAAGCTTGGATTAAAAATAGAATTATAAATCAGTATATAATTAATTTGAATAACTAAGTCTTTAAATATAAAAGATTTTGCACAAGTTATTCATTTGTGTAAAGTATCTCGTGGAGTAAACACGCCAGTTATATAAGACAACATAATGAAGACCGTATCGCTCAGTCATCGTCAAGACAGCGGCAAGAGAGGACGTGGTATAACATCAGCTGCATTATCCCTGCTTAGACGGATTCCAGTTGGTGCTGTTGTAAATCGAACGATAGACGCTTTACCATACGAATTACATCTGCCCGGAGGTTATCAATATTGTGGACCTGGAACTAAGTTGGCAAAGCGTTTAGCAAGAGGAGATCCTGGAATTAATAAATTAGATCAAGCTTGCAAGGAACACGATATAGCATATTCAAAGTATAAAGATTCAACAAATAGATCAATAGCAGATAAAATTCTAGCGGAAAAAGCTTGGCAAAGAGTAAAATCAAGTGACGCAAGTATTGCAGAAAAAGCATCGGCTTGGGCAGTAACTACAGCCATGAAGACGAAAGCAAAGTTAGGTGGTGGAAAACGTCGCAGAGGAAGACCTGCAAAGAAAGGCGCTCCCAAAAGAGGTGGAAACATTAAAAAAGGACGTCGTAGAACTCATAAGGCAAATGTAAAGAAGACTTCTGTTTGGCAAATGGTAAAAAACGGAGCAGGTTTATACCTAAGACCATACCGTGTGTACTAAATAAGAAGAGTCAATTGATAATTCCAAATAAAGCCTTAACAAATCATCAGTTAAATGATTATGTGAAATGTTTGAAAATACCATTCTTTCGAGGAGTTTTTATGAAAGATGCATTACCAACTAAAATATGGAAAAATGAAACTGGAATAGTAAATTTGGATTCCACCTATGGTCCAGGTACTCATTGGGTATGCTATAAAAAGCTTGGACAAACCGTTTACTACTTTGACAGTTTTGGCAATCTACCACCGCCAAAAGAACTTCAACATTATTTTCGAAACTCAAAAAACATTTTTTACAATTACAAAAAAGAACAACCTAACAATACTGAAATATGTGGGCATTTATGTTTGGAGTTTCTAGCGAAAAGTGTCAGTCAGCTTTAAGATGTCATCGTATACAGTGTCATTGAGTGGAAATTCATCCACATTGAAAAGTACGCTGTTCCCAGCATTGCGTCTATCCAAGGAACGATTATGGGAAGCGGCATTACTTGATTTGACTACCTACAACTCAATTCCCAATGTTACGGAAGGGAAGAATAATTTACTACATTATTATGAAACTAAGGATGCTGCAGGAAAATACTCAGAATTGAAAATAATTACATTTCCTACTGGAGCTTATGAAATTGATGATATAAACCAATTATTACATAAACAACTCGGAGAAGACAATATTACCGTTAAAGGAAACAATAATACTTTAAAAGCAGAAATAACTTCAAAATATTATATTGATGTCAGCTTGGAACAGTCGATTGGCAGTTTACTTGGATTTACAGATACAAAAAAGAAAATCTTAACTCCTGGAACTACTCATTCAGGTGATTCAACTGTAACAATATTGAAAGTAAATAGTATCGATGTCACGTGCAACATTATACACGGATCGTATAGAGATGGAGTTAATCAACATATTTTACATACATTTTATCCAACAGTGGCTCCCGGTTTTAAAATTGTTGAGAAGCCACAAAACTTGATATAAATACCGTTAAACACCAGTTTCATTTCAGACATCGTACTGAACATATTGGATCAAGACGGTCATAGTGTTGACTTTAGAGGAGAAACAATTACTATACGGATACACATCAGAGCAGCAACATAAAAGTCAACATGGGATTATCATTTAAACCGCAACGGAAGAGTCGGGAGCTCAGTAGCTCCTCAACATTGGAAGAGTTAACATCGGACAACATTCGTTTTCTACAGAAGATTGGATTGAAACTTAACAGCGATGGATATCCTGGATATATCTCAAGGACCAACGTTCGACGAAACACTATGGGAGAAGGAATATCACAGCACAACCCTTGCACTTCATCAAAATTAAACAATAACGATGAAATAAGGATCCCCATTCAACAACAAGATATTTACACTTTACCGTGTGAAAGTTACTTGTACATCGAAGGACGGGTATTAAAATTGGATGGAAAAACTGCTTCAACAGTTCCTTTTATAAATAACCCGATGGCATATCTTTTTGATGAAATAAGATATGAAATATCAGGGGTGACGATTGATTCAACAAAAAAGGTTGGTTTAACAACGACATTGAAAGGATTAACATCATTAACACCGCATGAGAAGAATTCAATAGTCACCGCCGGATGGGTTGCCCCCGATAAAGACACTATAACACCAGCTTCCAACGGTCACTTTGATTTTCATGTACCTTTACGATTGCTTTTGGGATTCGCTGAAGATTACAAACGGGTAATAATAAATGTCAAACAAGAATTAGTATTACTCAGATCTTCAACTAATAAGGACTTGATACTTGCAGACCCTGCAACTACGGACGATAAACTGGAATGGCAACTACAGTTGGATAAAGTTGTTTGGAGAGTACCTCATGTAAGATTGGCTGATGAACATAGAATCCTATTATTGAGAAAGTTGAAATCTGACCGTGATATTGTGATGCCATTCCGAAGTTGGGAATTTCATGAATACCCTACACTACCTCAGACAGAACGACAAACATGGACCGTCAAGACATCAACTTACTTGGAACGAGCAAGGTACATAATACTCGGTTTTCAAACTAAGCGAAAAGATGTTATCACTGCAAATGCTGGTCAATTTGATCACTGTAAAATAAAGAATTGTAAAGTTTTCCTAAACTCTCAATTCTTTCCCTATGACAATTTGAATGTCATGTTCAGCAAAAAACGTTTTTCTATTTTATACGATATGTATGCAAGATTTCAATCGTCATATTATGGAAAGACTAATACACCACTATTATCACCTGACCAGTATTATTCCAAGGCTCCAATAATTGTAATCGATTGTTCAAAACAAAATGAATCGGTAAAATCATCAAGTGTGGATATAAAAATTGAAATGGAATTTGAAGAACCAGTAGCGGATGGAACTTCGGCATACTGTCTAATTCTACATGATAAAATAGTTACTTACACACCGCTGACCGGAATTGTGAAGAATGTACTTTAAGAAGAATTGTACAACAACTGCAAATTTTTGAGGTTAGAATTATCTGCTTTAATTTTTGAGGTTAGAATTTCATTTGTGAAAGACAAGTTGAAAACAAACAATTATGTAATTGTATAAATTTCAAGGATTTTACGAAAAATATAAAAGCGAGAAAATAATTGGTAGAAACTTCATTCTATCTTCAACCGTCGTATGGGAAACATCATTCGCAAGATGAATTCTACTAACGGAGAAGAAAATACACCTCTAATGGATGATAATAGTTCAGATATAGAAAAACAAGTTGAACGAGAAATGGACGAGTTCCTAAAATTCAACAAACATAAGAAGAGAGAAGAAGAAAAAGCTGAAAAAGAAGTAAAAAGGAAGAAGGTTGAAGTTAACATTACAACCAATATTTTAACAGAAGTATTTCTTCGGATTATCTACCCAATTTCTTCATGCATGACAAAAAGTATATCAGTTGGAATTTTAAAATCAATGGATTATTCACCAATTGTTATTTTAAATCATGGAAACAAAATGGTTACTTTTAATGAAACTACTTGGGAATCTCTCATGAAACATTTACATCTTTTGGAGTGCTATTTAAGTAACAACACATTTGGAAGAAGAACAAGATTAAGTTTATTGGAATCAAATATTGAAGTTGATATAGTAAAACATCGTGGAGGACAAATTGTTCGCTTCAGAGATTTAACTACACATAATGTTAAATTATATTTCACTAAAGAAGAATTTTACACTTTAAGTTGTACTACCGGTCCCGTCACCAGATATTTGAAACAACTAATATTTTCAAGTGCAATAATTAAAGACTATCTAATTGATACATTGGACAAAAAACCTTTTGTTCCAATTTTATACGGTCCCGTGGATACTTCAATCTTTAATAGAATACCTCAAGAAGTTGAAATGTGGAGACAATTAAACAACTATCACACCAATTTTAATATTGATGAAGTGGCACAAGAAGTGAAAGAAGAAGAACAATCCTGTCTGTTATAAACATCGGCTCATTCAATTTTTAAGTCAGTTGTTAGTAAGACTTCATCATGAATAAACGGGTTTCGTTTTCTAATGCGCCACATATAATGGAAGTTAAAAGAGGTATAATTGAATTTCAAGCTTTCCGAGGAAATGATGGTAATTTTATTATTAAAGAATTAGTAATCTTGGACATGAACACATCAGTAGTTTATCATTATTTGTTCAAACCTCCAGTACCATTTAATAGACTAACAACTAAAGCGAAAGTTACAAACAAATGGTTGAACAAACATTTTCACAACTTAAGATGGGATGAAGGTTTTATTAATTATAACATGATGCCGCACATTATGAATCATTATTGCAAAGAGTTTAAAATTATCTACACAAGGGGATTGGAAAAAGCAAATTGGATACAATCATTTACAAGCAACGAAGTGATTAATGCAATAATTGATAAAGATTTCCAATGCTACTTCAACGAACTTTGTATTTCATCAAAAAGTTTTAAACATCGAAGGTCGCAGTGCGCTTTAAAGAATGCCTACCGCTTGAACAATTTCCTTCAACAAAGTGGTGGGTGTAGTGTCAGTAGTGGGGGTAGTGTCGATTATAAAAGCGAGAACGCTACCATGACGCAGCATGAGTATTACTCTAACCTCCGAAGAGACAACATCTCCGACGGACATTCTTATTAACAAGAAGATTAACAACAACATCAAGATGGCATCACAGAACTTACTTCAAAGTTTAGTTGATCAGTTCAACGCTCATTCTAAATCATCAATTCTACCTACAAAGAAATGTTCTGAACTAAAAGAAGAAAAACACTACATCATTCATACGATTAAGAAAATGGAAACTTCAGTAGGTGATGCTATTAATTGCACATTAAGCGAGGCTCCATATACAGTTGGTGATGAACCAAAATTTCAGATCTTCCTACCAAGACGCTTTGTACAACTTCTTCAAAATGAAGATCTTCGTGTAGTTCAACCCGGCGCACTCTATTTGGTTTCGCACGGACCAAGTGGAAACAACTCAACTGAACTAACTATTCATGTAACACCTACTACTGATTAGTTTGTACATAACATTGTAACTATTTGTTTGTAATTGTTTTTCAATAAATATGATATAAAGAAAAAACAAAAAAAATTAAAAGAAGCAACATATTGTGATGTCTTTGTACATTACAATATGTTGCTTTTTTTAAAAATTCCACGGGATGACCTTGACCCACTTTTGTGTGATTATAAAAGCGAAAATCTACTTGTAAAATTCATCAGTCTACGACTACCTTTCGTACCGTACACATCTCGCTCACTCTATCGCTTAATATAAAAACTAAAAGATGTCTCTCAAAGTCAAATGTGCATCTTATGATACCAACACCATTACAACTTTTGAACAACTCGAAGATTTAACCAACGAAATGCGAGTTTTACTTACCGGTGGTTATCACTTAACTGTTGATGTTAGTGCTACTAATACAAGGATGTTCACTAAAACAAAATATTGCGATGATGAAATATTTATTTCTACACAACCTACAACTTCTTCATCGCCAACTGGTCAACATAACATCAAGTTCCAAAAGTATTACCAATGTTGAATAACTTTTGACAGACAAAACTACAACTAAAGAATCACATGATCAATGTGAGTTAATAAAAAGGATGTGATACTTGTATAAATAATCATTTGCTTCTCAGCTCTCACCACGACAAGACCTATTTAAGAAAATGTTGTACAGAATGATGATTCAACTTGATGGAAAAATCTATGGAAAAGACTACAACACCGTTGAACAAATGACCCAAGATTTAGATGTATTAACTAAAGAAGGATATCAAGCTAAATTAATTTTAAAATTTCCTGAAGTACATCCATTATCAACAGAAGAACTTGTTGCTATGGCTAAGGCGGAGAGAGAGAAAAAGTCTGAAGAAAACAAAGAGAAACAAACTTCCTAAATTTTAATAATCCTTACACTTGTAAGGTATAATTTTTTAAAACTCCATTTGGATGACCTTGAAATTACCCCCACCACTTTTCACAGTACATAAAACTCACTATTCAACACTATACACTCTTATTCTTTCACTGGACTCCGCAGCGTCAACATGGAAGAGCAAAAATACAAGTACAAACCTCGTTACTGTTGTGAACAACAGTGTACAGATTTAGGACCAATGATGGTGGATGGGTTAGCTTGTACTAAATGTGAATTCTTCGGATCTTGTTATTGCAAATGCAAAACAAAACAACTACCACCACCGGAATTGCGAACTTTCAAATTTTACAAATCAAGATATTTTCATACATGTTGTCCTCAAAGATGTTTCAAATTTCACCCTCTAGATCTTGCTCATTGTCAACGCACCAATTCTCATCAAGATGATTTTTGTACACATATGATAAAAAGATGTAAATACAGATCAGATTGGTATTCCGATCCTGTAGAACCATCAAATGTATAATTTCAGTTTTACACTCTTTTTTAAAACTTCAATTGGATGACCTTGAGATTTCCCCCCACCACTAGTTCTAATTTTTATATAATATTAAATCATTCCACTTCCAACACTCTAACTAACAACATGGAAAACAAATTTATCAAGTTTGAACATATAATAACTGACAGGGAAGAGATGGAAGAATTGTTTCAAAACTTACTTTCTATCATTGACGAATATCCTATAAGATGGTTCAGAATTGTAGTTCAATATTTAAATCCTGGTGAATTGTTTTCTTCATCGAGTGAAGAGGATGAAACAACTACTTCGGTTCAAATAATTGAATTAAAAGACGAAGAAGAAGAACTAAACATTTTATTCAATCATAAGCTCAAGGTTCCCCATATAAAAGCCCCCTCCCTAGACAGCCCCCCTCCCTAGACGCCTGCTCAAGGTCACCATTATATAAGCCCCCTCCCTATGCGCCGATCCTCATTCCATCACCGACTCTCCAACAATGAACAACTCTCCATTGGCCCGAATGAATTCTAGTTTTGAAATAAACTCTAAAGAAGAGTTACAAGACATTTTTAATATTTTACAAGAACTTGTAGATAATTTTACAACCATCAAAATGAATTTGGAAATAACATACGATTGTCCTATTTGTGATAAGGTTGAAAGTTTAGACGAAGACAGTTTACTAAATCTAACTCCTGCACCATCTGACACTACTGATGGTAATAATGAAGAGCAACGTCTTTCCCCCACCACTTCTTTGTAATTCATCCTTCCCCCCACCACTTCTTTATTTAACTAACATTTCTCCCTTTCACTTCTCATTCCGTCTTCGACTTCTGAACTATCAACATCACTAAAATTTCAAACACTAACACAATCATGATGGATATGATGGATGAAGTTCCCTTCGTAACTAGAATGGAAGAGGATAAATTGAAATTGGAAATTAAACGATTGGAAATGGAACGGGAAAACCAACTTGAAATGTTACATTTGTTCAAGCTTTTCAAATACATCATCTGGGGACTCTGCATTTACCTTCTCATCGTCGTCGGTGTTTGCATTTACAACTCTGTAATTCATCACAAAAGTTCAACTTGTTTAAACTCTGCTGTTGCACATTAATTGTATGTTCACTAATAAAATTCAAAAGTTACTTCAACCTATCCTACTATCACCAACTAGTTCAACTTAGAACTATTTCTGGTGGTAGTTGGGTAGGCTTTTTTAAAACTTACTCTGGATGACCTTGACATACTTTCCAGATCCTATTTATAAATTTGAATTTCAGTTTTAAACTAACTTTTAGTTTTGTTCAACTATTAAGAGTTTTGTTAACACCATCAAATTTCAGTTTTCAACTAACTTTTAATTTATGTATACTTTTAGTTCAACCCTAGTTACTTTATTCGCAAATTCAGTTCAACCAACCGCCAACGCTATTGCCATCTCCACCCCAATATTTTAACATTTCTGCCCCCAACACCTGCCCGAACATCTGTTCGGTTTTAAAAATATAAAAGAAAGGTAAAGGAGTGGGGGTGGCTCATGCTCACCAATGCAAAACTAAGGTTTGAGGTTAGAATTATCCATGGCGGCCGCCATGTCTGGTTCAGTTTCACCACATAGAGTCGGCGACAGGTTATTGGTCTAAAGGAGTGGGGGAAGGGGTGGTGGGGGGAAGGTTGCCGTTTTATAAGCCCTCTCCCTAGGCGGCGCTTCTCATTCGATCGCCAACTTTCAAACGAGAAACACCTCTCCCATGGCACGAATCAATTATCCCGCTATCACCAACTACTTCAACTTAAAACTATTTCTGGTGATAGTTGGATAGAATTTTTTAAAACTTACTCTGGATGACCTTGACATATTTTCCACATCTCAGTTATAAGTTTGAATTTCAATTTTGAACTAACTCTTAATTTTTCTTCAACTGTTAGAGTTTCGTTAACACCGACGAATTTCAATTTTGAACTAACTTTTAATTTTAATTTTATGCGCAAATTCACTTCACCCTAACGCCAACACTATCGCCATCTCCACCCCAACCTATATGGCATAAAATATAACTACAGCATCTCATATATACCCTCTAACCCCCACCGGAAGCTATGTGACATGGCAGCTGGCGCCAGCTGCCGCGGCACGTGGCTCCGTGGGCACGTGGCCGGTTTTAAAAGTGACCAAAACACACTACTCTCACGGATTACACAAACCCAAAGGATCTTCATAGTTGGAAGAAAACTATTAAACTTAATCTCAAATTAAATAAATTATTGTATTCGGAGGGAGGAGGGATTACCACGAGTTAAATCCGATTCCATTTATTTACAGTATACACATCGATATAACACAAAGACGTTTCCGGAATTCTGTGGTGATTTTCGAAGGACGGCAGAGTTTGGGAGAAGAACCAAAGTAAATTCCGTTAATAAATCGTCAACTCCAGAGGTATCAAACCTTAAAGCGCATCTGAGATGTTCCCAAAGCAACAGCTGACTCTTTCTTCTGCGAAGGCCGTGTAAACAACCCCACCCTAATCTGAATTCCCCTTGTGGCGTGGAGATCTTGATGCGGTTGACGGATTTATCAACGACATCGCCGATCCGTCGCAGCGCCGGCCGGTCGCACGACACGACACGACACGACACGACACGGCGACACGACACGGACACAAGCGATGACACGCGTCGATTGCGCGTTCCGCGACGTCCTTTGAACACGCCGCGGCGCCGCCTCCATGCGATCATACCTTTTACTTTCGTGTATTACGGAGAAAGCACCGGATTACACAACCGAAAACACTCGTTCGGAATGTTAAACTGGGACGATTCCGTAGTCAAATCCTCCCTCGGGTATTAGAGCTTTCTATGCGGGCCTCGTGGAGTGTAATGGGATTTAACCGACTGCGACTAATACATTTTAATGTTAATGTCGGACTCCTTAGTCTCAAGGAAGTGAAAACTATTCCTGGAGAAAATCTTGTATAAATACATAGTTGAACCATAGACGTAAATATTTACGAACCCTCCAACTTCAATAGAATTCGTTTAGTTACTTTTTCATTTGGTACCTTTTTGTTATAATTTATATGAAGACTAATTATGTTTAACTTAGCCTTTGTTCTAATGTTATTTTACACTTTTAAGCCAATACTCACGTAACTTTCTGCGAACCGCTAATGAGCTGCAAATAGTCCATTGTCGTTTGCTTACCGTGTTCATAACCTACCGCCATAAAACACTTCTCGTCAACGGCAGTTCCCGGTAGGAGGTCTCAACCCCAGTCTTGAACCTTGAACCTCCACGACGTGGTCGAACCGCACGGTAGCTTGCGCCGGAACTGAAGGACACCGGAAGTTGACTTTTACACCTCTTTGACCTCCGCTTATAAATCAGAGCTCAGAGAGAGAAAGAAAAGCAATGGAGAAACAAAGAGGCAAGGAGAAACTGAAATTTTGTAAGATTTTCAGCCAAAGTGTGGAACATCAACGTCTTCCAGTCCACGTTTCAATTTTTTATGTTTCATATTTTAAAACGTGGTTGAAGTGACTGGTTTTAGTTCTTATTAGATTCGTTATTTGATGTAATGTATTTTGTTGAACAAATTTAATTAAAGTGTTCGTTGCTAAGCTACTTGATATTACCAAAGAAAGGTAGATCGCTTAAGATTTTATTTATGTTATGATAGTCGGTTTTAGGCGTGTCAAATGTACTGAAGATTCCTCAAAACTCGGATCGGCTGATAATTAAAGAGTGGTATAAGTTATGAGACATTAAACTGAACGGCCATATTTATCGGCTGGATTTTCGATGACCGAGCAAACTCAAAATAAATCCACGTATTTTCAATTTAAATATTTAAAAAATCGCATATACAGTATCACTAAAAGGTGGCAGAATGCAGAAATTTCTACTAAATACAGCATAATTATTCATAAAATTCGCCGTTATCATCGTTGTTATACATCACTGTTGATTATATTGTTTGTACTGTACTCACTCTCAATGCTTTTATACCCCTTTCCCCCCATTCAAACGTGCAAATGTGATAAACACTCCACACCCAGACCCACGATCGAATCCGGTTTTGGCCATCTCCGCCAAAACTAAGATGTCTCTTAGCGGGTGATTAATACCTTTGTTTCGCCAGGCCGCCGCCGCGCCGCGCTGTCGTCGCCCGCGTTATTTACTCTCTCGGATGAAACATTCGCCGTCGTTCGCGCAGTCGCGGCCATTACGCCAATAATTGCGTTGCATCCTAGACTACCCGCTTGTTATTTTCCCCGGTTCTATTTTGATCCCGGTGCGTGGCGCTTTTAACCTAAGTGCGATAGATTATTGTTATTTCCCGCGGTCGTGGGACGTAATCCGTATTACTCGGCGTTTTTGTTTTGCCACGGCCGAGCGGCCACTGAAAGATTGCGGGTAATAACATTCATAAGTTTATGTCGGCAAATGGAGTGTAAATGCGGACAGTAATCACTTTATACACGTGAGGGCCTGTCGGTACGCCGTTCATCGTGAGATCTAGATCTAAACTGACATATACGGTATAGCTTAATGGTGTTTCATTGCTAAATTGCTGTTCAAACACTTTTTACTTTCTCCCCCTATACCATAGTATATAGAGAAAGTATTGTTTTCGTCAAAATTTTCGAATTTGAGTTGTTGGTGGATTTATCCATTTTGGTTCCCCCTGAGTCCAAAAAAGTGGTTTTCGGAGTGATGTCTGTGTGTGTGTGTGTGTGTGTGTGTGTGTGTGTGTGTGTGTGTGTGTGTGTGTGTGTGTGTGTGTGTGTGTGTGTGTGTGTGCGCGCGTGTGCGTGTGCGTGTGCGTGTGCGTGTGCGTGTGCGATGCGTGCGCGTGCGCGTGCGCGTGCGCGTGCGCGTGCGTGTGCGTGTGCGTGTGCGTGTGCGTGTGCGTGTGCGTGTGTGTGTGTCAGGATGTATACAGAGCTAGAGAATGCCCCAATGGTCCGATTTTTGTGAAATTTGGTACGTAGGTCCAAACCCACGATAATTCCAGGCGTTTTTTTCATTTTTTGAATTTTTGATTTTTAAGGGTAGTTTACCCCCAAAAATAGTCAAAAATCAAAATTTCTCAAAAACGGCTCTAACGATTTTGATTAAAATTTTGTGGTTTATTGAGCTTGAAATGGTGAATAAAATGACACCACCCGCATCTCCGAGAAAATTCGCGTTCAAAAGATATAGAGTAAAAAGTGTTTCAAAAATAAATTTTTTGAATTTTCAAAATAGCTGTTGTCTCGAAATAAATTTTACTTATCACCATTAAATCAAGCTCAAAAAACTAAATAATCCAGTATTTTAAATTATTGCTCTACGTCAAGTGGTTGCAGAGAAAATTCAATTTTTCGTTTAGCGGTAAACGCAGTACGTTGTTAAAAGTCACAGACGTGCGTAGGGTCAACCGAGCGCTGCTCAGCTGGTAGCTATCCGACTGAGTCATCAAGACATTAATGTTTGGAGCTTTTAACACCTTTTTTTATATTGTTGGGAGAAAGTATGTGTCAGTTAACTGATACCGTTTATTATTCTAATCATGATCAAATTCGTGACACAATTTGGCAATAAAGTATCGAGAAGAATACAAAACATCATGTAAAAGAAGGGTTATGGTGAATATTGATGAACAGATAACTCAAGAACTAGAGATATAGGCCTAGCTGTGAAAAGAAAGTACACTAGAAAAATTATAGGTGGCTGGGGCAAGAAGCAACAAAAGAAGAGTGGATAAGTGGAGGTAGAGATTAAAATTCCCTAAACTTGCCATTAAAAGGAAAACGTCCGCTCTGAAGGATAAGATATATTTACCATATGGTCGAAAACTTAGTAAGATGAAATTACTAGAAGAAATTGATATGGATGAGGACAATATTTTGGAGTCAAGTTGTTGAGGGCAATAATTTAGTTTAATACTGTGGGGTAAGGAAAGTGAGTAAGGAACTGCAGCCATCAGTGCATTCAATCTTTGATAAACTGATTTTGTTTCTAGGTCTACGTAAAAGTTAAATCCTACGAGTTTCTTTAGTTACGTACTTCTGACATGTCTGTTTGAAGCAGAGAGAGCTCTTAGTGTTTGCATTGACTAATTCTATATCGATTGGCTGATAATATTTGAGGTTGCACGCTGACGATTTTGACGATTTTCTTTTTCTAAAAAGCCACCTCCGAATGATACTTCTTTATCCTTCCCAACTCGCCAGGCTAACATAGACTACGGTATATGGAAATGGTTCCGCTTTTAAAATTCTAACCTGAGTGTTTTCAACTCCTATCCCCCATGACTCGATTCTTGGTTCGTTCCAAGCAACTCGATGTAAATTAGCACACACGTATCGCATCCGATGTACACTCGGCCTCGACCCGCTGGTAACCCGACACAGAGGGATTGGAGCAGTGACAATTAATTGGCTGAAGGCACAGCGTAGAGTTGGGTTACTGCTACACTAGGAGCGAGGGGCGATAGGGGCATGACTACGACGACCGCGCATGTAGGCCAGCGGATAACCTGGCCATGTACCTAGACGCTGGACTAGCTGGATGCATAATGTAACGCCGATTCTTCATTTTATCCCGCTTTCATTCGTGTCGGTTGGATTTCCTTTTCTCATAGACCGCAGAACGGATGCGTTTTCTTTGTTTCTCTATGTTGGTTTCGTAGGTTCTCTCTTTGTTTTTACAGTTTGGCTTCTTCAAATAAATGTAGTTGTTATGTTTTATTTTATACTTTTGTTACAATCAGTTTTAACATGGTATTGACTAAGGTTATAGTAGTAGGCCTATACGATTTTATAGCTGATAAGCACACAATGATTAAATCGTTTTTTAAGCATACAAAATATTCACTGGTTTTTCTCTTATCTAGGATTGCATGACCGTGCAAACGAGATGAAACAAGCGGATTGAACCAAAACATACTTTCTTCATACTATTAAATGCGTATGGTATAGACTGCTTTTCATTTTCTAAGACCATTTATGTTTCTTGCGACGATGTCACATTCTTATAAATTTGAATTGTGAACAGTGTTATTACAAGTGTTTTATAACTGCGAATGTAGTAACCGAAAGTGAAAATGTTTTTGTGTTTCTGTAGATAATTCCTTTACATTGTCCACAGATAAAATTTTAAAATGCAGCTTTAGCCTGACGGCCCGGCCCGGCGCCAATCTGAGACTGAGCCCGGTAATGTATCCATCTCATTGTCCGGTTGTCCGCCCAGTAGGAGGGGCGGATAACTCGCTGGCCTTCCTCGCTCTTTGAACTGCCAGCGCCAAGGTGCAGCGCTGCGCTTTGGCGACCCAGAAACAGTCTTGATTAAATTCGAGTCCGTAATTTACCGTTTATCATAGGGGCGCGTTTACCACTTACAATAAGTCTTTTACTGCACTTTAAAAAGTGTATTGAAACCATGAATGATTAATTTACGTTTTGGGAATGAGTGTAAGAACAAATTCAGACGCATATGTCCGTTGGGCCTGACAAGAGACATATAGTGACATGCCGTCACCACAGTCCCACAGCATTGCGTGTAACCAAAAAATTTTAACAAAATAATTTTGTTAGTCCAACAAAAAAAGAGTTGTCCCTATTTCAACCAAATTTTTTGGTTGGGGCAACAATTTTTTTGTTACCCCAACAAAACAGTTTTTCCAGTGTAGTGACATGGCGTCACCACAGTCCCACAGCATTGCGTTTATAATCATCACCACCGGATGTCTTTATTCAAAACAATCGTCGTATGGAATAAAAATGTAAAATCTCTTTTGATTAGCCTACAAAGTACTAGTCTTTTACCGAGCTTTAAATTTAGTGGATTCAAATAGACAGAATTGAATCAAGAAACGGTCGAATAATAATTAATAGTTTTGTTATTAACAGTTTTGCTACAGAGGCAGGTTTTGTGAAAAACATCCAGCAAAGATGGAGTTGGTGATCCAGTGGTTCGCATCATCTTAATCAATTATTTGCCCCAATTTGTCGCTAGTTGTTTGCAGGTTTCAGCACTCTACGGTATGGCCGACGACGACGCCATTGCGCTTCTTCACTCGACGTCTTGTACGCCGCGCCGCGCGGTAGGGGGCCCCGATAGTCCGCTAATCGTGTCGTAATCAACTCGGTTAATTGGCGGAGGTGGAGGTGTTCCCACGAAGTTGCTGAGGCTGCCGAGCGCTGCTGATAGCTGCTGAGGAAGCGACCGCGGACGCCGACGGACGCGGGATGCATAGCAATGCGGGGCAACCCATAACAGCCGATCACTGCAACCTGGGACCGACGTGATGCTCGATACACATACAACTTACAAAACAACAGATATTCCATTCCTAGTAAATCCACTGATCTTGTAAAGTTGTCTTAGCTTGGTAATTCAAAGTTTTCAACTATTCCCGACAATTATATAGGTACCAACACGTTGTTCCTACGTCAGTATTCACTCAAGAAACCATTAATCAAGAACTATGTTAGTTACTCGTCTCCAAAACCATTGCAACTTGTACCATTATACTTTGGATCAAGCGTCGTACCTTGGCAATACATTTGATTGTGTTGGCAGAAAGCAGTAGACTAAAAGTACCACATTAGAATTCATCGATGTAGAAACAAAGGCTATTTTTTATGTTTGAAGACTTTATACATAAATCGTCAAGTTTGGACTGAAGGAAACTTTCCAAGGCTTTGCGAGTAATTAAACTGCCTTTAATTTGATTGATCATCCTAACTTCTCAGAGGAATCTTTCTTTGCGATGCAGATACAGTAGCGATTACAGATTAATGAACGTTCGGGTGTGAATATGAATATTTTGTCTGTACTGTAATCCACATAATCATCAAAAGCAAATAAACTTTAGATAGGCAAAAAGCAGAACTCTAAAATGCCAAATTACTACCGAGAAGACAACTCTATTGCTCGTCACTTAAACCGACTTACGGTCCATTAATTTTCCGGATCAGTCCGGCTTTTTTGTCCCAGAAGTACTCGTTCACGTTCATCATCGCGTCGAATCCGGCTAAGTGCCGAGAATTTCAATAAAACATCTGAAGCAGGAAATTAGTTTCAGGTAGTCATCAGGGGTAGTTCGTCACGGCCACTGTCAAGGGAGGCTGTATCACTGGCGTTGGTTTAATTTACAGTAATGTGCGTCCTTCACGGTCCAAGGAAATTGTTAAGTACGAACTGCAATTATTGCAGAGTAAACATTTCGTGGAAATGCCAAAGTTCCAGTAGGCCTATTCGTGGAAGAAAGGTCTCGCGTCTATAATTGCATGGATTAGGTGCCTTGTGAGGACTTATGGACAGTTGCTATTTACACTGTTTGCGTTTTTACAGATTTCTGTCTAGAACTCTGCTGATGTAAATTGCTGAAGGAAGATTATCCGAAAGAACATCATCCGATGATGCACTTCCGATGATGATGTCACACTTTTACATGTTACCTCTGCTCAAACCCCCGCTGGACACCCAACACCCGTACCGTCAGATGTTACCTCCGCTCGTTTCTCGTGTGTCGAGTGGGCGAGCCATCACAGGCCTCAATCGCGGATGGATTGAGACATGAGCGTCGGTTTATGTACTATTGTCCGCGCTGCATTACAGTTCCGTTACTCTCCGATAACCGGCCCAGGGCCGTATTGCAGGCTGCTAATCTGCTATAAATCTATTTTAATCCATCGCGCAGCCGTTTGCTAGGCCGATGGAAGATTGCGGGGTCGCAAGGGCACATTATATGTCACGGACGTAGGTGAACCGATCCTATTTATAGAACTCGATCTAGAAGAACGGTTAATCGCAAGGGGGTAATCTAATATACCAGTGTATATTACAGATTTTTCAAGGACAAAATGCGAGAAAAGGTTGCAACTCACAGATTTTTCTTGGGTTGATCTTTTTGACTACTTGCGATTTAGACTAGAGCAATCGAAAGATTCCCTTTTCACTCCTTAATCTTCCGTCTGTTGTGTATATTCTGTTGTCATAGTTTTTTCCGAAACCTCATCTTTATTTTCTTCATTTCTGATTCTAAAGTATATCGATTGGTCAAGTCTTGTCCTTTAATGGAATTAAAATTATACAGCACTTTCAGTAAACACAAGAAATTAATACAGCATTTACTTTGCTATCCAGAGTTCTTTAGTGTGAGTGAGCTACTCTGCTTTTCAATATTAACTTAATGGAAGCTTAAGATTGAAGACATTTTGCGTACTAACCTTACTATGCCTTTAAGGCGTAGTAAGGTTAGTACGCAAACCACCTTAAAACCACCTTACGCGAAAAATCAGGAGTCTGATTTGTTGCAGCCTTACTTTCGCTGTTCAATATTGTACATTCCTTGCGTCTTATTTTTCGCATTCTTTTGTGTAAATTTACACCACAGTCACAGTTCACCTGTGATTTAATCACAAAATCCATCTTTTCTTCAAAGACAACCCAGGTGGTAAAGTAATATTAATACTGTACACACATGAAAACCCCAAACGACGTTGAAAGCCAGGATCTACGGATGTATCTCATAAACGAAGTAAAATACTCACAGGCAAGAAGTGAACATCCTTGCTGGATGGTTCGTGCAACCGCGTTTTTCAGTGAAAGGGGCTTTCTCCCAACGGTAATTGCCGTTTTGGAATTAATCCGGGCCGCTCGTGCTGCCGAAAACGGAAAAACGTATCGTTAGCCGCTGATCAGCGTTTGTTTAGCATAAGTCCATTGTGATTATGCGAAGGCGGTGGTTTTGGTCCCGTTCGGGTATCGAACCCGGTAGTCACGGCGATGTATGGCAGCTCCTCCCGCGGAGTTTGATGGATTCCGAGACAACCACTGTGATCTACCGGTGGGTGAGGTCGGATGACGCGATAATCCGGACCAGGAGGTCGTTACCCGACGGGGAAATCACCGGGGCAATGCGGTGATGGAGGGTTGTGTTGGGGGAGTAGCAATCTGTAAATGGGGTTACTGTATAAAGTTGTAACGGTTAGAGATCTAGCAGCCTGTGTTTTGCAAAGCCTGGCCGATATCCGTGAAAATGGCGAATATTTTAAATTTACCAAGACCTGGTAGTCTTTTCCATCGTCATTTCGAGCTTCAGGTATTCAGTTGTGGCCATTAAAACAAAAGTCGACGAAAACTAATCAAAAACCCTTAATGAAAATTAATGTTTACGTCTTTATTTTTATTAAAATACATGCTATGTTTTATATTTAGAAAATATTTAATGCCGCAATAAATATTAAAGAGTTGTGAATCCTATACTATAATACGAGCAATGTCTGAAGGGATTTTTGTGTGTTCCACGGTCTCGAAATCTAGCGGCTAGATTTTGCTTAAACTTTGCATTTAAGAGTGTTTTGACCCAAAAATAAGTTTAGAAACAGCCTCAATCCCAAGAAAAATCGAATTTGGTCAAAATTTGAGTCTAAAAATCTTAATTTTTAACATGGGTCTTATGGGTTATTGCTTTTTTGGTAACGAAATAACAACGAAAGGTATACACAAATAAAAAAACACTAATGTTAAGCAGACCTTTAGAAACAGCTGTTAACTATGAAGAGGTATGGTTGGTTGTTGGTGGAAATTTAATAGCTTTATTACCATGAAACTATATAAAAACACTGAATTAAGAGTCATCTTCACCCCTGGGCCAGCAGCCCATTGTTGCGCAGTCGGCAATGTTAATCATACGGCTTTTATGCTAACACATGGTCTTGTATTCCCCTGTTTCGGGCGCCGTTTTTCAACCGATTTTCTTCAAACTTGGTAAATGTTTGGTTGAATAGTTATATTAGGTTTCTCATACCTCGAAATTTTGAAAATTTAACAAATATTACTCTCTGTGACATCGCAAAGTAACTCGATTTTCCTTAGTAATATTTCAAAATTTAGTAAAATTTTCAAAATTTCGAGGTATGAGAAACGTAGTATAACTATTCAACTAAACACTTACCAAGTTTCAAGAAAATCGGTTGAAAAACGGCGTCCGAAACAGGGGAATACAATACCATGTTTTAGCATAAAAGCCGTATGATTAACATTGCCGCCTGCGCAACAATGGGCTGCTGGCACAGGGGTGAAGATGACTCTTAAAACCAACGAGCAAAGCTCGGTGAACCTGGTATATACTATTGTAATGATTAACACTTGAAAAAATTGATATATAAAAAAGTCACCGACGCAATCTGGAGCTTATTACGATAGATTTGACCAAAGATGAAGTGTGGTGGGTGTAGCTTTGGCTTTGTTACTGACAAAGATCGGCTGCAGAATTGGTTAGGATCATTAACTAATAACTCAGTGAACAAGGACAGCTTGTTAAGTTTCAAACCTTCAAAAAGAAGAAACTACCCGGCAACACTCTGTAATCACTCAGCCATTTAGCCAGTGATGACGGGAAAATGCCCTTTCGTAATATCTTATCCAAGAGAAGGAGAAAATATCAGCTAAAGAATTATCCTGAATTGCCTATAAACAATACAGTATATCTATTTCCCATCAGAAAAGTCTACTGTAGATAGGTATATCTGATATTTTTAATTTTCATCGTAAAAAAGATGCATCACTTTGTTTATAGCAAAAGAAAGACTGTGGTAGTTCAGTCTCGCCATGTTTATTCAAACAAATAATAATTTAAAAGATTAGTGTTTAGCGTTTTAGAACAAAATTAGATGTCCATTCCCTGTTGACATACAAACACTGAATTTGGATAAATAGGCCTTCATCTATACAAAACGAAGATAGCATGCACGAAACACCTCGAATTCCCTTCATCCCATGGGAAACATGTAACCTCTCAGGATGCTGTCGTTAACGTTTTTCCCCTTCTTATGGCAGAGTGAGGCGTATGCAGTCATAACATGTCATCGAGGTTGTTTATGACCCCCAGTACAAGGATTAAATGTGCCGTACTTATTAACTGTAATTTATACTGTAGACAAGCGCCGTGTTTCAAACTAAGTCGTTATAGTCTGATTTTTTAAACTCGATCCTGCGCGAGAATGTCACAAGTGGAATAATGGCATAAACTAACTGTTAACCAACACACTACACTCGTGATACTTTTTACAGAAAGCTGTGATGTAAAGGCCTAATAAAGGTTGTACTATACCTGCATTGTGTTGAGTAACGCCTTAAGAATTTTATCCTGCAACCATAGAATTCGGTTAAATTCACTGAATTGGTTGAAAAAACAGGTTTAGATAGAAAAAACTAATTAATTTAAACTTGTCACTACTATGCCAGTTTCCACTTACACGAAATCATACAATAATTAAGTTCTAAAACTGGGCTATAGAGTGTTTTCTATCAATCAAAGATTATTGGCCCTATGTTTAGATCCATGGCAAACCATGTTTTATTTTTAATGAGGGAAGTTTTTGTAGATGCAAAGAATGATCCAGAAAAAATACTTGATGGGATAATCGATTTGACTATAGTACCATTAATCGAATTTGGCCCTATAAGAGTCGAATAATAAAATTAACAAATGACCGACCGTATTCTGAAACTGTTGGCAGTTTCCTCTAGTTTGATTAGAGAAGTTGATAGTATCCGGTAAAACTCCAAATTCCCAGGGGTTTAACGGTTTGTGTGTTTTTAACAATCACGATCTTGTCAACACCAGACTCTTTTATCTCGTCTCCTCCTATTTACGTAATCATATTGCCTTGAAGGTTTATATTCGGATACTCAGCAATACCCGGCATACAGAGATCTTGCCATTATAGGTTTTTAAAATGTAAATACCAAAATCGCAAAGAAAACCTTTATGACTGTTAAAATATACTTGTTAATAATTTTCACTGTAAAATGACGATGCTTATGTAGAAATAAATTAGCATGATGACTCACAGGAATTTCCGTCTACATTCACACGTCCAAGCCGTCCAGTACAACCGCTCTACTGGTCGCCCAGTCTGGTTGGCAGCGGTTAAACATGGTTGTGACTGTAAAATCACGAATGACACGGCAGACAGGGCCAGGTGTGAAGGCTCGTTGTTGCGAGCTGCTCGCATGCTTTCTACCCAATTTAACGGAGGCTGAGCCCGCGAAAGTGAGGCTGTCAAGGTCAAACCGCATGTAAATAAATAAACATTTCACCCACCGAGTTTGCACACCGCCATCTACCGGGTGCTAATAAGTACTGTACTAAGAGACGGCGACGCCGGTGTTGTTGCCAATTACAGACCAATTTCCTTATTGCCGGTTTAATCGAAACGATACAAAAACGCAGGTTTGCGCATTTCTTATTTTGGTTCGAAACATTTTAGTTTGATATAATTTACCTATAAATAATGTAAGAGCCGTAAAATAAAAATGAGTCTTAAATAAGTAATTTTACAATAATTAAGTGAAACTTTTACAATCGAGAAGGAGATTTATTTTTACAGTTTATGACGACGGTCGCAGATTTGTTACTATTCCGAGCTTACAGTTACGAAGTCCATAAAATACTACATAAGCACTTTGTGATATATCGACGAAATTAAAAAGCAGTGGGACTCCATTTTTATGTAGACGTTTTGCCATAAATTTTACTGATTTATAAGGTGTTAGAAAGACGTAGAAACAATATCAGAAAGTAAATATTGATTGCATATAAACCGAGTTATAACAGTGTCCCATCAAAATATGTTTAGAAAAATATGAACTACGAATTAATTGTTGACCAGTTAAAAGTTATTGTTTAATTAGGTTTTTACGGCTTATACCTAAATAATGAAAATTTAACGACTTCGGTCATTTCATATGTAATGATTCTCTCTCTCTCTCTCTCTCTCCAAATATATATATATATATATGGCCATCCAAGAGGTAGGCCTACATAAAACTGGTGTTGCTGTATATCATCTTTCGTTTGTAAATTTATATCTAGATTACGTTGTATAATCTGTTAAAATACTTTGCTTATTTAAAAAAGTACGATTTTTAATGGGTAAATGAATGCATGTCTTTTATTATCAATCAATATCAATCAAATTTATTCTATTCATAAACTCAGATTACAAGTAATATTTGGTACACCAAATAAATACTTAATTAACTTAAAGACCATAAGAATATTTACTTCCTATGGTACCCATGTACAGGAAACTCTCCGTTGAATGGCACCTTCCCAGTTTTTTACTGCGGTGCAACAATACCACTTGTATCCTCGATTCTCCGTTTAACCCCAGGCGGGTTTATGGGCTTCGGACAATGGCGCGATGGGAAAAATGATTTCGCAGCCCAACAAAACCAAGAAGCGATCACGGGCATTCCGCAAACAGGTCCTGGATGCACTAGACCCTCCCTGCCATCCCGCGGCCGGCAAAGTACTTGTAAACACCGACCGAGATGTGATTGATGGATGGGATTAAATGTGTCTCGGAATAGTTTTAATTCAATGACTGGATAGTGGATAGTAAACATTAGTTCGACTGTAAGTACTTGAATTGGCCTAAACCCAACCTCAAGTGGATAGCTTGATTTAAATTGTAGGCGATCGAACTTTAAATTTCGTCTAATAAACCTTTAAATGAGGAGACTTCTAGCACATTGCCCTTGATTGTTAAGTTATTGACGCTTTTCCACATTTGCTTGACACAAGCTATTCACAAGTTATTGACACAAGTCAGTATTTACTTTTCTTAATGTGTTTAGTAGGCCTACTTGGCAATCCATATATGATTGTAATCATTTTATACCTCTGTTAGTATGTGTCTTAAAAATTGTTGTGTTAAAGTAGAGAATGATAGTGATAGTTATAAATTATAGAATAAAATGGTAGTTTATTTTATTCTAATTTTAGCTATAATAAAATTTATGCTCAGTGAATATGTTCAGTATTCTTCTACTAATACTCAATGGAGAATACTCTACTTTCAACTTTTATGCATGATCCACGGATTATGTTAAGGACTTAAATAAAGTCGTTCGCCATCTCACGCAGAACAGAGTTTTCTGGCCTGTAATAATTTTGCAAAGTTGGCATTTTCTGTGCCATTGAAAAAATCTGTTCATTTTTTCTTTGCCTCAAAAGTTGTTTTTCCCTTAAGCAAAAATTGTACTAACGCAAAACAAATAAGGACAATGTAAACACATAACAACTTGCAGACTACTTTTATAATGCAAGATTTTGACATTTCCTTCATTGCACGTATATATCAGCTATATTTTAAAGAAATATTTCAATTAAGATGGAAGTCAACTACTAAACGTAAAAGACAATAAAGTTTTAATTTATTTATTTTTTATTTTTGAATAAGCTATTCCTGTCATGTTTTTGCAGTAAGAGGGAAAAAACTTGTTCATTACTCCGACGGAAAGTTTTTTTCTGCATGTGCGCACTGAAAAAGCCACTTTCCGTCCTATAGTGATGAAAACTACTGTTTTCTAAGCAATAACAAAACTATATTTTTACATGATCCTAGAGATAGGCACTAACAGCCCTCACACTGTCAGAAATCGCTCTCTGACCCATAAATCACTCCATTCCCTCATCAAACATAGCAAATCAGCAAATAACTCTGAGTTTTAATCGTACTTCTTGATGTATTCCACCATCTAAAGGTTTATTGCCCTATTATTATTCATATCTGGAAATGCCATTATTTCTGTTTCGGCCTCTCTCCTCCCCCTCCCACCTTCCCTTCTTCTTCATCGCTCGTTTTTCGCCGGGATGTTGATGTAAATAAGCGACCGCCGCATTCTCGCATTATGCTCACTTCGCACCCTGGGTGTCTGGATTCGCGCGTCCGTCCCGTCTGGCCGCGCGGTGGGCGTTGCGTGTTTGTATGTGCCCGGGAGATTTATGAAGATTCTGTTCAATAAATTATGAAACGCCGCACGTCAATAATGGTGGGTTTGTTTTACAGTCTTTCATCCACAAACACTGCAGTTAGATTCTTACTTGGCTTTTTATTAGGTGGTGAATACGGGGTTTTTTTTTACTGAGTAGTTTTGATACTGTCTGTTTTTCCTCTTAGTTATTTATTGTTGTCTCTTAGTTGTGGTATTGTGAAGAGCACTCGGAACTTGGAATTTGGCTCAGAAATCTTTAAGCTAGACTTTTAAAAGTTAATAGTACAGTAATACATAGAACGAACCTGGATAAAACTAAAGGTAAAACTGAAGAGGCGTTCTGTTGGTCCTATGGCCAATCAAACATTTTAAACATCCTAGTACTGTAAGAACTATGAACAAGGTACATTACTATAAAATGCAATAAATAAAAACACACAAAAGCATATATACATTTAGGCGTATGAGTTATATACAGTATACCATAAAACACATTGATAGTTTTAATTTTTCAAATTTAACTTTCCAGACAATGGATCTTTCTTCAACTGATTTATCCCGAAACCCAAGAATCGAAAACATCAAGAAGTTGTAAATCTAACCCATAACCGCAGTCGCCATAACAGAGAGGTCATGACGTCGCAGTTGGTAATCGAACAACGTGAAATATCGATTGAAAAACATCGAATCAACAGTAGAAACCGTAAATCAAACTAATCACCGCCGCGCCGCCGCCGCGCCGCCGCGTCGCACAGAAGTCATAACATGCGGTCGATGGTCGATGCCGTCGCGAGGAAAGGACCGCATTTCCTGCGGTCCAAGTTCAAAGTCGAGTCCGAGGGCGAGCGACGGATCAGCTGGGCGGGTCCAATGCCGGGGCGGATGCGACGGCACGCGCCGCACGGCTGACACGTGTTATGTTGTGATGTCGCGTCGCCCACCAAACCGTTCGGACAGGGGCTGAAGGGGTGCTAAAGGAGGGGTTGCTACCGTCTAGTGTAGTGGTAAATACATTGCTGTTGAAGTTGTTGAAGAATAACATTCTCTCTTTACTTAGACTACTTTGTTGTTCCACTTGGATTTTACAGCAATACCTTTTCTAAGGAGTATTTTCACGCTAGTCTTAAAACTGCTATGGACATTGAACAGACAAACTTATTGTGTTAGACATTGCTGTGAGTTCCATAACTGGGGATTCTTTAAATACTGTACACCTTTTTGGCCTTTTTTCAAAATTCTCCGTTCTTCTCCAATATAATAGAAATTTTCTGTCATATAATAGATATGAAAAATCTATCGTGCGCCTTGCAGTTAGACAGACACCAAACAACACATATATTCTACAAGCACAATCCTGGCTCCTCCTTGCTTCCCTTCATTTCGATCACGGCATCGCTAGACACCCAATATTAAAGCTAATTTAGGTTATTCCTTTTTTCGTTACTAGCCTCTTTCTATATTTTACATTCTGTGTCTATATAAAGTTTTTTCTTGATGATTTTAAGTATATGTTATGGTTTAAGAAGAGATTGAGTACGTTTACAGGCTAATTAGTGATGGAAAACGTTCGCAATAATTTATCCCACAATTACATATTTCGAATCTTCAAAAACCTTGAGTTTTTACACTAAAGGATCTAAATTATGAGATGTCACTCAAGCAGAGCCTGCGTTGGTAACTCAACAAGGAAAGTACATTACGTCCATGATCAAACTAGTACGTGTACCCAAACTCCCTGGTGGTGTGGACCGCCACGCTGCTTTATCCTCACCACGACGTCACCTCTCCCCCTTCACACTTTCTCTCTCTCTCTCTCTCTCTCTCTCTCTCTCTCTCTCTCTCTCTCTCTCTCTCTCTCTCTCTCTCTCTCTCTCTCCTCCCCATTGGCGTCCCATCGGTTCATCAATACCCTCCGCGGCGACACAGTTGCCCATTAAATCATACCGATAGGGCAGCGGGCGTGATCCGACCGCGACCTAATGGTTCCAGGAAGACCGTCCATGTGGGGAACCGCGCAGACGCGGTAACGGCGCATGCGCCCTGGCATTGAGACATCCAGGACCGCGATACGCCGGCCACAAGTCACCGGGGGATACCGATGGGCGTCCAGGGCGACCGTGAGAGGAAAAAGAAGACTCTTGAAAACCAGAATTGAACTGAAAACCATTTTCTTTTCAGGTAGACTCTGTTACATAATATGTTTGTACCGTAATTCAATTTTTTAAGCTATATGCCTACATGCATTTTTTAGTTTTTAATTTTTTTTTTTTTTTGTTTCAGGTAAATAATGCTGATGTCCAATGAACTATTTTTTGTCTCTTCCAGGGTAAGCATTTCGTTTATTTTCATGTTGATTATTAACTGTAACATTTTGGCTTAATGAAATCGAGATAATTTCCAAACCAGTATTTGCATCAGTAGAATCTTAAAAAAAAAAACCCCTTTTCAATTTTATATGGATGAGGTTCGTCGACCTATTAATTGACCAATCAATTAAGTAAAAGGTACATTAAATCTTAAAAACCTGCAGTAATAACTCCTCGAGATTTCTTTTTGTATTTCAAAGAGTGTGTCTGAACGAACACAATTTAAAATATGTTTATGCCACATTCAAGCTGTTACTGCTGTAGTGACTGGAAAACACAATGTTTCGTACAGCTGCTGAAGGAATTTATATCCAGTCATCCCTCAGACCATTTTTCCATATTTTATTTATCATTCGGTTACGATTTCAGAAGTTTTTTTTTATTTAGGTTAAGTTATGATTGGAAAAAAATGGATTAGGTATAAGAAAAAGGTCTTACTGGAAAAAAACAATCTCCCAAGTGCAGAGCCTGTGTTGCTTGCAGCTTGCACCGTGAAACAAAAACGTAACAAACAGTGCGGTGGGCACTATTTTTGATCAGTATAGGACGTTCTCTTTGAGGCCAGAGTCTCTCAGTGCTGAGCTCGTGCTGCTTGTACCGTGTAATTGTACAGTGCGCAATGTGGTGGACCAGTAGAATGTCTTTTTTAAAGCCACAAAGCCTCCAATGCACTCAATTGACTCATGGAATTGTACAGCGCAATCTGTTGTTGGCCAAAAACATATTCTTTGAGGCTACAGATTCTTCTGAGCTCATGCTGTTTGCAGCTTGCACCGTGCAACTGTGCAACTGTGAAATGTGTACTGATGTTGACCTGTAAACGTCGTCTTTGAGGCCAGAGTCTCTCAGTGCTGAGCTCGTACTCCTTGCAGATTGCACCGTGAAATTGTGCAGTGTGCACTGTTGTTGACAGTAGAACGTCTTTTTAAGGCCAGATTCTCGCAGTGCTGAGCTCGTGCTCCTTGCAGCTTGCACCGGGGAATTTGAGCAGTGCGCACTGTTGTTGACAGTAGAGCGTCTTCTTTGAGGCCCGCAGAGTCTCGCAATTGTGCAGTGGGTACTGTTGGTAAAAGTAGAACGTTTTCCATGATGCCATAGAGTTTTGAAGTGCTGAGTTCATGCTGCTTTCACCGTGCAATTGTGCAGTGTGCACACTGTGCACTGTTGTTGACCTGTACAACGTCTTCTTTGAGGCCAGAGTCTTGCCGTGCTGAGCTCATGCTGCTTGCACTGTGCCATTGTGCAGTGTGTACTGTTGTTGACAGTAAAACGTCTTCTTTGAGGCCGAGGCCAGAGTCTCTTATTGCTCAGCTCGTGCTGCTTGCTGCTTGCACGTCGCAATTGTTCAGTGTACAATGTTGTTGACAGTAGAACGTCTTCTTTGGGGCCAGAGTCTCGCAGTGCTAAGTTCGTGCTCCTTGCAGCTTGCACCGTGCAATTGTAGAGTGTGCACTGTTGTTGACAGTAGAACGTCTTCTTTGAGGCCGGAGTCTCGCGGTGCCGCGCTCGTGCTCCTTGCAGCTTGCACCGTGCAATTGTGCAGTGTGCACTGTTGTTGACAGTAGAACGTCTTCTTTGAGGCCGGAGTCTCGCGGTGCCGCGCTCGTGCTCCTTGCAGCTTGCACCGTGCAATTGTGCAGTGTGCACTGTTGTTTTATGTCGGCCCGGTCAAGTCAAGGCCGGCCATTCCGTGGACCGGTTTGCTGGTTTGCCCCCCTTCCCCTTGCAGCACCCGGGCCTTCTAGGACCACTACCACTTTTTGTTCCCTACCTGTTTATTTTGCGAATACCCACCGTCGTGTTTGTTGTACCCCAAGTTGGTTATTGTCAAATGTTGTCTTCAGGGTTGAAAGCTTGAGAATCAAACAATGTTTTTGTTACCCTCAGAATGTACTGCATTAAGGTTACAGACTAAAACGCTCACCAAATCAAGTAAATAGGAACCTTTGTGGTCCACTCTGGCCGTAGATAGAACTTAATGCAGTTACACTCTTGATGGTTATTATTAAGCCCAACTGCATTATTTCAAAAATGTTCTGGAACATATAAAACGGTTGGAGTTGTCAATAATGCGTTCGTACTGAAACGTTGTCGCGATGGTGACGCCTGATATACAGTTCAGTTTCGGTCATAAAGTAAATTCAATCGAATAATATATTATTTTTTTTACTGGTTTAATTTGAAATGTTTCAAATCGATACATAGGCCTATTAAATCCAAATTAATTGGAGACCTGCTAATATACTCGTAATTTTTTATCCTCATTCATTATTCAACCCTTAGGAGGCTGCAGTATGCCTATGTACCGGCCGCCTTATTTTTTTATTCCCATAAAACTAATGTTAAATATCAAACATCCGCTTCGCCTTAGTATTGGTCGAAAAACATTCATCCTTATGTAATTTTAAAGGCAATTTTAATACCTATGACACTGTGAAACAAAATCACGATTAGGCCTATATAGCGATTTATGACCTTAAACTACTGAAAAAGGGTCCATTTTCGAAAAATGTTGAGAATACTTGTTTTGTTCATTAATGAATCATAGTATAAACTTTTATTTCATAGTGCCCTAGGTATTAAAATTTCTTTTACAATTACATAAAGATGAATCTCGTTCGACCAAAGTAAATGGGGTAGTGGAATTTTGAAATTTAACGTTAGACATATGTGAATAAAAACCCTAGGCAACCGTACTGCAGACTCTCAACTCTTTTACACCCCACTTTACAACCTTATAAGTTTCTTCAAGCAGATACAAGTTGACAAAAGTACGGTATTTCTGCTTATTAGATTGGTCAGGCCAATCACTATACTGTATCGCATGCTGCAATCGGTTACCTCATTGGGATTCAAGTAAGGTCTTACAGTTGGTATAAAAAGTTGCAACGCCGGGAGGTGAGGCAACACTGACATCCGGTGTGACATTTCTGTTTCCGGTCACGGCCAATTGCATCTCAACTTTGCGATTTAGCCACCGCCATCCCGATCTTACCAGCCTGCAACTTCCTGCGGTTAACGGCTTAACGCCTCTGATAAGATGTCTATCAGAAGGTTCAACCAATTTCACTGGATTTCGATTGATACGATGTTATTAGCCTTTGGTAACGGAGGTTCTTCTTCCGTGCCTTGCTCCTGAGATAATCTCAAGTACATTAAAAAAAATTTAGATGCTGTAGTATATTTCAGTTTAAAGTATTTTTTTAGGTACCCCATTCCTCCTTAAGAATAAGCTTATCCACTAACTTGGGGATGTTATGTATCCCTGGTGTTTAAATAATAATGTAGGATAGCTTAAATTAATTGAAAAGCGAAGAACTGTTGAGGGAGTAAAATATATTTGGTCCCTTTGGCCCTATACAGTATAACTGACTATTATCTTTGATTTCTGAGTTATGTGGGATTGTAAGATCAAGATGATCAATGTGGGAAACGACTAAAATAATTGTAGAAAGTTGGCACCTAAAAAGGTAATTGTGTCAATTAGAGGTTCAAGCTACTCGTATATTGTTCATAAATAATAATTATTCTAAGAATTAAGTTTAGCCTTTTTATAGAATCTGAATATGAACTAAAATTTCTTAGTCATCTTCACCTGGGGCCATCAGCCCATTGTTGCGTAGTCGGTAATGTTAACCATACGGGTTTTAATGCAAAGCATGGTATTTTATTCCCCTGCTTCGGACGCCGTTTTTCAACCGATTTTCTTTAAACTTGGTAAGTGTTTAGTTGAATAGTTATATTAGGCCCCTCAGACCTCGAAATTTTGTAAATATAACAAATATTACTAAGAAAAATCGAGTTACTTTGCGACGTCCCAGAGAGTAATATTTGTTAAATTTTCAAATGAGGGGCCTAATATTCAACTAAACACTTACCAAGTTTAAAGAAAATCTGTTGAAAAACGGCGTCCGAAACAGGGGAATAAAATACCATGTTTTGCATTAAAAGCCGTATGGTTAACATTGGCGCGGACTGCGCAACAATGGGCTACTGGCCCAAAGGTGAAGATGACTCTTAATATTGGCAAATTTCATCAAAGTTTTACAAGAGACAAAAAATTTCACAAATTAAATTATCTAAACAATTATACCAACTTTGTAAAGATTTGAGATTATTCGGCAGAAAATAGTAGTTTTCATCACTAGGAGCAAAAGTGTGTCTTTTTGGTGCGCAATCGTGTTTTTAAAAACGATTAAGCATCAAAAAGACACTTTTGCTCCGAGTGATGAACAACGTTTTTTTTATCATAATGCGAAAACTAGACTATTTATCGTTAAAAATATTAACTATAAAGTTGTATTTTCGAGGTTATATTTACAAAGTAAGTAATATGCAGTGTTTACATTTCTGTTAATTACAAACAATGCTTTTCATAACGTTTGAATTTCAAAATTCTGCTCATTAACATAAATAAATCAATATTAATATACTTGGCAAACAGCTGACTTTTCAGTACTAGGACCTAAAAAATTCTCCAGATGATTTTTCAGTCCTAGGACAGAAAATAATCGGTTTTGGTACTATTGAGAGAACAAAAAACTGGCTGATTTCCTGCAGAATGATAAAAACATACATTTTGCATTATAATTCATGCAAATTTAATAAGTTTGTAGAAAAGTAGCAATAACTTCGTTATTTGTCGCCAGGTCCTTTCATATTTGGTATTATTGGTTAGATAGTTTAGTTTGGCAACTTTTTTGACCGTATACAATCTTGAAAAAACTTCAATTTTTTTTATTTGAGTTTAAAATTTTGTACGCCATTTTGAAAATACACATAGTAAAAAAATATTTTCCCTGTAAACTATAACATTGTGTTGATAAAGGTTCATGCCAAATTTGAAGTCAAAACATCAATTAGTTACGGAAAAAATTATTAAGTGTACAAAACAAAATGGCGGCTGGCGGCTAAACGAAGCTTCATAGGACATATGACTATACGTTCTTTCTTGCTTATTTTCATGTACAGAATCAGCTGCCGAAGTTTCTGCACAACCTCGTGAATCACCCTCGTCCAGCCGCCAAGTGAACGTGAACTCGACAGCCCCACGGTTCAACTACTCCACTCGTTCGACAGGTCTGGGCTTCTAATGATGCAAAAATTGATTTTCGCCAGGGGAACCCGTCCGGCCGGTCCGCATACATATTTCAGCTATTTACACAAAACATTTTTATCGTCCGGTCGATATAACGCCCAAAGTGGATAAGTGAGGGGTGATTTCGTCCCATAAGTATTCCCGTGTGGTTCTTGTCAAATATTTCCCCTTTAATTGGGCCCTCTTTACATTTTTATCGATTTTGGTACATTTATTCGTTCCCCACGCGCGGGCAGCAGGCCCCTGGCAGTTTTCGGACATTTCGCTCGACTTCGGATGGAAAATTAGCGGCTATGGCGGGTGCGTGCGACGAATTTTGATGAGAAATGTTTTTGGTGATTCAATTTACTATGAAACGTTAGAAATCGCTTAAAATGTGATTGGTGTTTATTTATCAAAGATTACATTAATTTGATGGTTGATTAATTAAAAATCTGTCGAGTTCTTTCGTTTTTTAATAGAAACTGTGACTTATTTTTTGGACGAAGAGACATTTTATGCCTCTATTACTACTGTTCTATCCCCTCGATCTACGTCACATGGCAATAGTTAAGATTTTTTATTCAATACTTAATAAAAACTGGAGAAGCTTCTTCTGTGTGTACAAGACTTTCAAAATTTAACAATTCGTCAACTTAATTCATTATCTAATTATAAATAGCAAACATTTTCAGTTCTAGAATATTTTGTAAAATCGAATTTCGAAACATCTTTAATAGTAAAAACAATGGTTTCTAACATTATTTGCATAAACCTTATGTAGTGATAAATGTTTACAAGTTTCTAGTGTTGCTTTTGTGTTGTTTTCAATAACAGTAACAATACTTTTTGTTACTGTTTCGAAAATAGGTCTTTTACACAGCCGTTGACAGGATAAAGTCCCGTAGTAGACCTACGCTATGGGGAGAAATTTAAAATCAACATTGAGAGCAATGCAAACAAGTTGTAATGTTGTATTGTAGCAAAAAAAAAAAAAAAAAAAAAAAAAAAAAATAGCAGTACGACAACAATTCAGTTCATAACACAAATTTATAGTTTTTTTTTTTACTCGGATATTTAACAACCTCGTACGGAAAGCGCAACTTCAGACCTTATATAGTGATGAAATATGCTCGCATTTATCTAAATATTCCTACACATTTCTAAAACTTTTCCCACCACCATAAACTATTTTGAGCTCACATGACTTAGCCCCGAGAACCATGTATATAATATATGCCATGTTATAGGAAACCCCATAAAATCGCAAGTTGAACGTTTTGTTCACACTCATCCCGGACTGGTTTTATGGTTCGCGTAAACCGCTCGCTTCCCCACGTTCTCACGTTGACAGTGGCTCAAACATCGATGGGGATTTACAGCTAACTAGCGTCCACCACCCGCCGCTGGCCGCTGCCGGTAAATCATCCTGTACAAACACGGGTCGTCATTAGTTGCAATAAATGCACGAACAAATCACCTGATGGCGTAGTGCGTAAATCTGCCGCGCAATAAAGGTGCATCGCATTCCTCCCCTGCGCGACCTCTGCATTCGGGAATTTAGGGTCAAACGATGCCTAGTCTAGGTTTTTAGCTAGTTTCCCTTAGGAAGCTTAGCATGACCAAAGTGAGGTTTTAAGCATAGGACCCAAGACCCACGTATAATTTAATTAGTTGACACTCTAAACAAATTTGTAGATGTTCAAAAGTTTGCAAAATATTATTATTATTATACTTATTTAATTTGCAAACAACAAGTTCTTTAAGTGGCGAATTTGAAAACACACGGGGGCTAAAGGGTCGCTCTCAAAACGTCATGCAGTGCTTCACCTCCTCCCATTTAGCGCCTTTATTTAAAGTCCTATAAAAGTGAGAGGGGTTTTTAATGAAGGATAGAGACTTTGTACTATTTGAAATGCTTTTTTATATTTTTATATTTTGAATCCATATCAAGCAAATATAAAGGATCTATGTTGAAAAGTTGGATCAAATTACAGTACTTCCATTATAGCTCCATATGAATTTAAAATATAAAAAAATCAAAAAGTAGGTCAAATAGCCCAAGTCTCTATCTTTCATTTAAAATTACTATCCCACTTTTATCGGATTTAAAATAAAGGCGAAAATGGGATCAGGTGAAACACTGCACGTTGAATTTTTGACCCGCGAGACCACCCATACTGACAGCCTCCGTCGCGTCGGCAGCCGCTGAAACTTCTGTTGAGCGCGGAGGCCATGAACATATCCAATGAATAGCATGTATTAATTAAAAGGCCTGCTTTCCGCGGCCAAACTTCCCTCCTTACCATCATACCTGAGTTTAGAGTCTCAACCGTGCCGAAGTGCAGTAGTTTTTCTTTATCCACAGTGTTTTACACCGAATACTAGATATTGTATTCATGTATGCATGCAAACAATGCGAAACGTATTCAGATAGTTTCAGCCAACGTCCACTACGGACTGACCCTTTAGCCCCCTCTTAAGTCAAATCATTGGGTTTATGTAAATCAGCCCTCTCTCTTTGTATCCTTCCTTGTAGTACTAAAACTACCAAGTTGTTACAGTGTTATGGAAAATCATGAATATACTCACTCTTAATTTATTAAATTTTGTGAACGTTTTCGCAATATCTCATCGGGAGATGCACGTGCTAAACGCTAGTGCATTGAGAGTATGTGTAAAATAGTTCTCAGGTTTTTAAATTTATAGCAATTTACACTTTAAAAGTTGAAAAGTTGAAGGCGTACCGTTGGTGTACCGGTATCCGAGATTGCAGTGAGTTAAAAATTATTTTATGTGATTTTAATACCAACAGTAGTTCAAAATGTCTGAATAAACACTCAAATGTTTCAAAGCAAAAAACAATTTGCGGGTAAATTAATCTTTTTTAAATGATATATCTAAACTATCTAAATGCCTCTTAAACTCATCAGCTCAAGTAAAATTTATTCGTTTCAAGAAAACCATCATAAATCCTTTTAAATTTGCTACCGCGTCATTAAACCGCTAAAGCTACATAAAACAACATTCAACGAGTAGAAATTAGAGGTATACTGTACTTAATTCCATCGAGTGAAAGGAGACTTGCAGTAAAAGAAAAACAAGTATGAAACGTGAAGAATTTTTCCATCAATGAAAAGATGTATAGAAATATCTTTTTGCGACATAAAAACGGTGCCTTGCGCTCCACGTTTGGGAGTTAAACTTGTCTTATCTACGTATGTAAAACTGGAAGAATGTCCATGCGAATTCCTTGTTTAAAACTTTAACAGCCTCACTACAGTTGAATTGCTAGTGTTAATCGAGGACTGCTTTTTATCTGGAATTTTAATATACTGTTATAACTTAATGCGTTGCTGATATTATTTTCACGGTTCTTCTTCAAATAATTTGTAATTAAAATGCCACTTTATTAGAAAATATTAATGTTTATCGTGACAATTTAGATTCGTAACCAGTTTATTATATCGTACCTTATAAGATATTTATTATACATAAATTATTTAACTCACGTACGTTTTACTTCATTTACAAAGGTTTTACACGGGAATGTTTAATTTTCAACTACACCATAACGTTGCACCTTACGCCGCCACCGCCACTGCCTAGGCTGGCGATACTAGGGCGGCGTGGCGGCATACCTATACATATACAGGGCGGCGATGACCTTGCCATATCAGGCACTCACTGCCTTGGTGATAACACCGCACCTTACGCCACCACCGCCACTGCCTAGGCTGGCGATACTAGGGCGGCGTGGCGGCATACCTATACATATACAGGGCGGCGATGACCTTCACACTAAAAGTGAAAGAATGAAAATTCACTCTTTCAGAGTGACTTTTTAACTCTTTGAAAGTAGGAAAACCGAGCCACTCTGAAAGAATGAATATTCACTCTTTAAAATAGTGAACTGGGGTCATTCTTTGAAAGAGTGAATATTTCCACTCAATGAAAGAGTGATTTCCACTCAACGAAAGAATGATTTCCACTCAACGAAAGAGTGATTTCCACTCAACGAAAGAGTGATTTCCACTCAACGAAAGAATGATTTTCACTCAATGAAAGAATGATTTCCTACAAGACCTAACCTAACCTACAAGACAACCTACAAGACAAAGTGTATTAAGGTGGCTTTGCCTTCATTATAAGTGATTCTCAGTCTTGTATACTACACAATATCCTGTTAATAATAGAGTATGTTTGCATATAGAACTAAATTACTTCACCTAAAATTACCTAGTTGTGCTTGCTAACTATTGAAGAAGGAAAGCTTCTGGAAAGAGACGCCGTGACGTGACACCGATGCCGAGGAGGAAGATTTTTTCGGAGGTGAATGCTTTCGATGATTGATTTCAGAGCTGACTTGAAGTTTTAGCCATAGCCATGCAAACACACAAAACGTTTCCCAACACTTAATATAAATAACGCATATAAAATTGTCCCGGACCCGTTAAAGATGGCGGTCTTCTGATTCTGTAAGGAAATCACTCTTTAAAAGAGTGACTGAGAAACCATCTATTGAAAAGGTGAAAATCCATTTATTTAAATAGTGGATATTTTCACTCTTTAGAAAGAGTGGAGGTTTTCCGTTCTTTCACGAGTTACTTTTCATTCTTTTGGAATGAACACGCATTCACTCTGAACAAAGAATGACTTTTTCATTCTTTCTATTTTAGCGTGTTGCCATATCAGGCACGGCCTTGGTGATAACACCGCACCTTACTCCACCACCGCCACTGCCTAGGCTGGCGATACTAGGGCGGCGTGGCGGCATACCTATACATATACAGGGCGGCGATGACCTTGCTATATCAGGCACTCACTGCCTTGGTGATAACACCGCACCTTACGCCACCACCGCCACTGCCTAGGCTGGCGATACTAGGGCGGCGTGGCGGCATACCTATACATATACAGGGCGGCGATGACCTTGCCATATCAGGCACTCACTGCCTTGGTGATAACACCGCACCTTACGCCACCACCGCCACTGCCTAGGCTGGCGATACTAGGGCGGCGTGGCGGCATACCTATACATATACAGGGCGGCGATGACCTTGCCATATTAGGCACGGCCTTGGTGATAACACCGCACCTTACGCCGCCACCGCCACTGCCTAGGCTGGTGATCTGACTTATAGCTGGACCAGTTACGATATAGTGTAAATATTCCAAAGTTGCACAAAATCTCTTTAAAGTTTAAAACCATTCGAGCACGACGCGACGTCTTGCCGTGTGGCAGGTGCTAGTGTTCTCAGCTGGCGGAAGTCTCGCCTCCACCGGAAGCAGTTCCCCCTCCGGAAGCATCTTGTTAGTTTATTTGCTCCAGATGACCGTCCCGTCCCAGTCCTGCCAACCATCGAGCATGTCGTACGTGGTGTTTCTGAACGATATTCAAACCAGTTTTCAAAGTAATTGGCGTTTTCCTGCAAACGTGATTTCTGTAATGTAGCAAGTGGAACGTACAAACATAGATGAAATATGGTACAAGTTTTTTATCAAACGATAAACAAATTTTGAAGATTATCTAAAATCTACTCCCGTAGGTTACTTGTAGAATGAATCCAGGAGAAATAATTAATGGGGACCAGTGGACCCCAATTATCTTCTTTGTCCATAAATCATAAGCAATAGGCTACTCCTTTTGCTTTATACTAATTTATTTAAATGGTGTGACATGTGGAAACCTGACAACGAGTAAGTTTACCTTGCCTATGACAACCTAGGTGATATGTATGATGTTGGCTTAGCACTAAACAACAATGACTATGAATTCTACAAGTATAATTCTTACCTATATCACAAGACCTATACTGTAATAGTATACTTCACCACCAGTCCGGAAAGTGACCCATTCGTATGGCCAGACCGTGTTTTACGCGCAAGGGGAAGCCCAGCGTGGAAAACACTTTGAGCCCCGAAGTGGGCTTTCCGGACGAGTTGTCAACGATAGGCAACTTTTCATCACGAAGAAATTAATTTAAAAAATATGGAAGTTTTAAAGGAGAATTAGTCGTAATTTTTCGTCAGTAGACAAAGTTTATTTTATTGTTTTATTGTATTTTATTGTCAAAAGTTGTCAGTACCACGGACACACACGCAAACACAAACACAAACACACACACACACACACACACACACACACACACACACACACACACACACACACACACACACACACACACACACACACACACACACACACACACACACACACACACACACACACACACACACACACACATATATATATATATATGAAAATTAACGATTGGTGTTTTTGGCTTCTGGGGACCTCAAAACGAAAAAGTAACATGGTCCCGGGCTTAGGTGTTACCATGGCTACTACCGTAATAGCGTATTCCCTATAGGGAAATTCGCTAAAAGTACCAAATAAACCGACATTGTACCCAGAATATTTCTTGATTGATGTCCTATCCAACAAAATAGGCCTAAGAACGGAACAGTTTTTATCCTGGATTCTTGCAAGCCCATTCCACCTCGGAACCAACAGGTAAGCCACCGCTACCGCCGGTGATACAGTACACGGCGGCGTGTAGAACAAAAGGTTGGATTTTTTATGGGAGCAATCCGACACACCGACACCGCATTCCGCAGCGTGAGTCACGGAGGCGGCGCGGCGGCGGCGGCGGCGGCGGCGGCGGCGGCGGCGGAGCAACCCATGATAGGGGGCGGTCAATCCGTTTGTAGCCCCATGGAGGTTTAACAGAAGCAGCCAGGTCAAATTAAATGTACGTTGTACTCGAAGTCTCATCCTGACACCATTTTCATAAATTTTAATGTGTCATCTTAGCCTCAATGTGGTGACCGATCGTTGATGACTTCATAAGGAGTTGAAAACTGTTGCCACATCGCAACCAAAGGATTGCTATGCAGCTGTTACACATCACTTTGAGTATTGTCTTTTCGCTTTATTTACATATTGATATTGTATTTTCTTTTAATCACAGGCATTTTAACCATGCTCTACTGACTTATTAAAGATATTCAGATAACTTTAATTCAGATGCACCGTCGCAACCAAACAATTGGTAAGTTAAGTAAAAGAGGGCTATTGGATTTTACTGTAACAGGGAAAAACAAGTGTCGTGTGCGAATTGAATAAATTAGATTTAAAGTGCGTATCAATAAAAATGAAAAGTAATTCACAATTTTTCGTTGTTCCAACCGTACACTACCGTATTTTAATGATTCAATCGTTTTATTTTGCCAAATTAAAGGAAACTACATCAATATGATGTCATTTTCAACAACAAAAATTTATTTGGTTTCTAACAATAGAAATGTGGTCATTTGTTTCCTTTTCTGGATTGGCCGTTATCCAATATTGGCCGTACATTTAGGTTGTACCTAAATTACTTAACACCTGACCATTCAGAGACGGCCAGTATGTATGGTGTCGTGTGTAGTGTACAGTACCGTTCACAGCGCTCCCTCCGTTCCCCGGCCGGATGATTCACAGCGCTGCCGTGGCCGACCCGGGCCCGCATTGCGCCACAGGCCAATAGTCGATCTGTTAATTCGGCTCATTTCGAAACGCACGACCCCGGGATGAAAGTTCTCTTGTGATGTACACCCGACAACCAGACCGACCGACGTGCGATCAACGATCGCCGAAAATAACCCGACAGTTGTGTAAACTTAATTAATTTCGGCTCCGAACCCCATCGCACCGATTTCTCGAATTGCCGAGCCGATTTCGCAAATCCGATTTGGTAATCGGTCCCGTTTTGCGTTCGCAGGAAGCGATTTGAACGCTCTCTCGATCGGTTGGATTGATGAGATGTGATGGGATGGGATGGTTGGGTGAAATGCGTTACGTGAAAGATCGACATCGACATACTGTGGTGTTCCCCGCGGGGCTTATGCAACGTTTATTGTGTTGTGTTCGGTGTCGTTGTCTCGGATTATCATGTCTTATAGATTGGTCGAGGAAGATTTTTACCTTATATATTGCTGTAACAAGTGTGAAATACCTTCTCTGCTTTATACCAGCACAGAAACTGAGGTGCTACGCAACATACGAGTAATCATGTAAAATCTGCGAAAAATAATCTTTTTGCAAAATTTTTTTTCTCAGAATTCTACTGTTGATGGCTGTGGATGAAAAAAGTAAAACGATACAATAGCAATAATTCGGATATTGAATTATATCATTGTATATTATCTACAAAAAATATGATTGATATTCGTATCTAATTATAAAACGCGAGATAGTTAGGTGGTTGAACACGCCTAGAACAAAACAAAAATGAAGCAACAGACCAAGCGACTCAGGGCAGAAACCGTAACTAAACTGAGAAGTGTAAAAGCATCCAACACGTGATAAAAACACCACACGTAAAAGCTAAAAAGAAGCAGAAAATGCCATAAAACAGAAAACTAAAAGGAAACACGAAACAAACCAAGTCGAAGAAACCATAAGCACGCCCACCGGGCAGTCTGGAATATGCACGACCGTTGTTAAAATAAAATTTCACGAGCTTAAGATTTTAGCAAGCTTGTCTCTAGGTAATTTATTGAGGTATGGAACCTACTTTCCAGAGAAGAGTCAATTCTTTTTCATCCAGGCGCAGATTACGCAACCGAAGACAAAACACGTTCACACAGACTTAAAACAAAAAGCGTATAATGGGCGGACAAAGCGTATTTAGCCCGCACGAGTGGAGGAAACAAAGAAGCAGATGGGCAGCGAAGGCGAAGGCGAAGGACGCGTTTACCGATTGTCGAGGTGTGAAGGATGCAGCGGCATTCCTCGGATATTTGGATCACTGGAGTCTTGCCGTGACGGATTCATCCATTCATCCTGCAGGACACGTCGCGTCCCGTCTGGGCCTCCAAGGTCTGCCGACACGCGGGATTGTGGGAAACGTAAATAGCGGACACTCGCTTTTGGAATTTTCTTGCTCGTGTTGGCGAGATTGTAGAACGAGAAACAAAGAGGTATTTTGAAGGTAAAGCGGTTCGATAATGGAGAGAATCAGGGAATGTTGCTACGAAGTGTTCCTTATTGGTGATTATAGCGCTAATGCTTGTCCTTTGATACTCTAATAATGAGGTGTTTAGACAGTGATACGTGATTAAAGTACCAATAAGGTATCAAAGTTGCTTAGTTCAAGTTGCTAGATTTTGTTTTAGCTTTTGATTGATAGACTCAAGTCCAGGCCTACGATTTTAATGATCGACTTTGTTGATGACTTTTATAGCCTAAGGAACACGATGAAGTTCTCTGAGTTATCTCGCATTTTGTTTTAATTTTCTCAATGCGAAGCATGATTCTGTTTGTCGGATGAAGTTAAATTGACGCTGTTAAGAGTAAGAACCTTTTTAAGTTTCAAACAGTTATTTCGTTCTTCAAAATTTTAGTATTCCCTTATTCAGAGTCTTTCTTAAAATCACAGAGAGTTTTTTTGCCCGACATTAACTAGAGAGTATATCTTAAAACGCCCACTTGATCCGACCCAACCGAATGGCCGTGTTTCGAAATTCACCATCTGCAGGGTAATTTTCCATAGTAGACATTTCCATGGCTGGGGGCAATTATGGTCACAGATTGCATTAGTGCAGCCACCAGCCATGAAGCACTCGGCGCTGGCTTTGCTGCAGTCCTGCCCCAGATCTGCCTCTGCCATCATTTGAACTGTGATATTATCCTGATTCTTCTGTCATGTCATATGATCTGTCTTCTTTTGATTTTGCGATCCTACAACAATCTGCTCCTGCTACAAGTCGCACGTTGTTTGTGCGGCCTTGTGATCCCACCCTCGTCTGAATCACACGTGACCCGTTTGTGATCTCCGATCTTGTGATTCGCGATGTTACGATCTGTGATCTGTAGTCCCGCGGCCCACTTCCCCGAAGATGCCCCTTTGTCTTGTAATCTTCCAAATGATTCCTGCCCTCCTAACGGCTCGGATTCAATTTTGAAGGTCGTGAACGCGGCATTATACTTCGGACCGTGTCGGTTCGCATATCTTCGTGGAATTCGTAATGGCAAGTGTTTGTTGGCGACGTGTGATTAAGTAAGCTGAAAATTGAGACTTTGAATCGGGGTTTCGTGGCGGAACGGGTTGGCCGGGCCATTTTTCATTTTTTTATAGTCTCCGTCAAAGTTTGCTGCAAAATCACCTGTGGATATTAATTTTTTTTGGAAGTGTTAAAACTTTAAACAGATCTTGTCACGTTTTTCAACGATTCGCTACATCCAATCCGAAACATCGACTAGGACTAACCAATAAGTTATCGGTGAATGAGTCACGTATACTTCAGATTGCCTAAGACGCATTAGTGTTGTAAAAATTTTGTTTACTAACGAAAGTGGATGATCAAAAAATGACTGGATTGCTATTAAAAAATGTGACTAGTCAGTCATTATTAGTTTCATTTAGTCATCGTTATAGGCAATTTCTGTAGTTTTAATGGTGAATACAAATGCTTCGTGCATAGGTAAAAATGAATTCGTAGCCATAAAAAGACTAAAAAAAAGAGACGAATCGTAAAAAGGTTTTACATGGTCCTTCACCTACAAAAGTGGTGCAATCTTTTTAACTTATCGACTTGTCAACAATCCGGAACACTTCAACAGCCGTAAACTTTGGAACTTTCTGACCGGATCGCGATTAAGGAAATACCCGAGAGGCGACGTAATTTTATTTCCATTCGACTTGCGCTTTCGTCTATCGGTTGTCCGCCATTACGATCGGAATTCGCCTCGCCGGGACTCGGACCTCACGTAGCATCGCCGTAAAGCTAAATAACAGCTTGGGGCCGCCATCCCGCCAGCCCGGCTACGACACAACGTCGCTCCAACCGCGTTTTTCTACGTTTCAAATTGATTTTTCATTTGTTCTGTCGGCAATTAGTGGTGGTGGTTTATGGTCGATGGTTTCCACGATGCGTCCGGTTTTATTTTTCATCGGCGATGGGTTTACTGCCGCCGCAATGACCAGCTTTTCGGCGGCGAAGGTCGCGCTCGCGGTCGCTGGAGCTGGAACTGATGCGGTAATTACACCGATTGTTAAAGTAAACGCCGATTTGTCCGTTTTATGTACACAGACTTGTGTTCTTTAAAAAAACTGCATTCAACGTTCTTCCCAGTTAACAAAAATGTTGCAAGGGTTCTGTTGGTAATGGTTTTGTTGAAAACCTGTAAAGCTATACTGTACAAATATAAATCTATGACAAAAACATGTAACTCAACTTTAAACGTTTTTTTCTTCAAGGATTTTAATTTGGGGTGAAATAAGGCTATAGTTAAAAATTAAACTTTCGAGTGTCAAACTATTAATTGTTTTCCCCAGCTTATTTGTAGATTGCACAAATTATCAGTTTGTTGTATCTTATATATAACAACACCCCCCATTTTTCCGGTCTTGGCAACACTTTCACCGTCAGTTACCCAACCTGACGCCGCGCCGTGCAGCTGTCAACAGACACGATCAGCTGACACATGATCAGTGTGATCAGCTGATCTGTCAAGCGAGCATGATCGGCTACAATGTGTGGGCGGTGTCCGCGGTATTTCGGCGGGCTTTCCTCAAAATTGAAACCCCGAGGAATGACAATCGCGCTTACTTTCCATCCGGGTTCCATGCCGTCCATACAAGAATTTCTGTTCGATCTAAATTGTTAACCCCTATAATTGACTGAAGATGTAGAACTTCACTTTCTTTATAGTTGTTATCATGAGTTTAATTGAACTGTAGGCTAAAATAAATACTTTAATACCCATTTCCTCGGCAGTCGGGAGTAACAAAATATTCAACCATCATTTTACATTTTTGATTTTTTTCTAAATAAAAGTACGGTACTTCGGTATATTTGATTTGTTTGTATAGACAACGACAAGTTCTAAGCTCGCCGCCTTTATTGAGGTAGTGATATCTCCCGACGCGATATCAGAGATGACGCGATCGGGCGGAGAGCCGATAACACTGATAAGAGTGATAAGGATCGTTATCGCGAGGAAGTGAAATGAATGAGCCAATAATGATTCATCGCCTATGTGCATTTGTGTACGTAACTGTGCAGTGCCTCAAGTGCGCACAAGCTCATCACAACACGCGTGCAGCAGGTGAGAAGTTATTTTTATTAGCTTTGTTTTATTTTAATGTATGTCAACTTTTAACCCTGGTTTGAAATCGTAGATTAAACTTTAAGGGCCTATATCATCGATTAAGAGGATAGTTCTTGAAGAAATGTATAAAGGTAATTTTTTGTTGGCATTGACCTATGGATTCTGTCATAAGTTTTTGTTGAGGGAATCGAATAAATTGTAGGTCGTTCGATAGTGCAAAATGGAAAAACTTATGAAATATCTTCACGGCCTCTAAACGTTCCACTATTAGTTAAAATCTCTTTCGTAAAACAAAAAAAATGTAACTTTAAATTTATATATAATGTTATATATAGTAAATTTATTTTTATATAACTTTAATTTATATAACATTAAATTTACGAAAAGCTGCTGCCGTCACCTTTTTTAATGATGGGCAAGTCAGCAGTGTGCCAAGCCTTCAGGACGTTAAAAACAACGCTCTTGAGAACAATTTTACTTTATTTTGGTTTATGAATGGCAGCACTGTTAAGTTGTCTTTTAAAATACTAAATAATAATCTACGCACTGAAAAGATGACGGCGGCGAATTTCGTCTAGTCTCCTCTATTTGTTTATAATAAAATAAACTGTAGTTCGGCCTGAGCTCCTCTTGCTTAAATTGGTTCCAAAATCCTAGTTAAGCTGATAATTCATTGTATAATTAAACATCATAATTTCAACATGAAAAACAAAACAACTTATAAACTTACCTAAAACAACGGAAACAAAAGCCACATTCGTATTACTGAATGAACGTTAGTTAACAGGTAGATAAGCTTTGCTCGATTTAACATTTTGACCTCGCCGTCTTAATCTACATCTCCCACCAAAAAAGTAGCTCTATTTAACAGGTGATGGCAACGGTACCTGCCGTCAGCTGATATGATTGTTGGGCCGGTCAGATTGTATCTCACACCTGCGCGCCATGAGTCACGTGATACTATCTGCCCCGGAATCCGCCGCCAAAAGCGTCCCCTCCCGCCAAAACTCACCGGCGACTTTTATTATAATCACAACTCGCAGATATTCAAATGCGAGACGGTTTCCAACTACCGAGTTACGAAAGAGGTTGGCAGCATTGTGAAATCTGGGATTTAATTCCGTTTTGTACCGTTGTGGACAGGATATAGCAGTGGGTTTATGCCCTTGCCGGGCCACTTCAGATTTTTAATTAGAGATTTTGTAGAGATGAGCTCTGTTCGTGTAAAGTTTGTAATTAATGATTTCGTTGTTAATGAGGTTGACTTTTGTGGGGAAATATTGCATTTTAAAATCGTTTGTATACCGAATGAGGGAGTGTGCACATACCATCATAAAGTGTGTATTCTTCTATCAATTGTTGTCAAAAATTCAATTTAGCTTTTCAATTTCTGTAATGAGTTCCTGTCGTTTCCATCAGGGGGATGGAATCGTAATGCCTCCTGCATTCTTGTCATTTTTCCACGTGGGAAATGCTATATTTAAAAAATAGTTTCTCTCTGGAATTATTTATTTGTTATAATTTTATTGGAATAAAGGTTCTTATTTACTGTTCCCAAAAAGTGAATACTGTATTATAACGGTATTTGCGAAAGAACCATTTATTGTACCCGCTCTCTTTTCCTCAATGGTGTACCAATCTAGTTTTCCTATTAATACAATTTTTTAATTACCATACCCAATTAACTAATATCTGTCGTTAACGGAATTATTCCTCAAGGAAAAACAGAAATTACCACCCATTATATTTAGGCATACAGCCTTTCGCATTCTGTCAAAAGAACTAACTTATTTTTGTAAACATTTAGTAAACACACATGCACCAAGGAGTGTCCCATGCACCTTTCAAGATATATAACTTCTTGTAACTTTCTTGTTCAACACTTCAACCACAGATGAAACATTGATACTAAAGATTAGCGCAATCATTTAGCTTGTCTATGTTCCAAAGACAAATATGTACAGGCTCTCGGTGGGCGTTAAGCAACTTAGGCTATTATTATGTTGACGGATGGCAAACATGTTTTTCCCATCAAGTCACATACAAAACCTTGTCATCCTTCGAGGTGAAATATTTACTTTCTTCTGTACCACTTGTTGTTTTCGACTTGTGAACTTGTAAGTTATGTAAAAATTATAATTTACGTAATGACGTTGTGAATATTCAACAAAAAGTACCGGTACTACTAACACTGAGACGAAAAGCTAAATGTTAGGCCTCTTCAATTTTCTGTGCTACTATTGAAGTAGGTTTGAAATGTATGATTCCATCAAGTCATTCATTAACGCAATTGTATTATTATAATTTATATATAGTTAATTTATTGTATAGTAGTCGTAATTACACTTGTCAAGGTCTTTCTATTCTATTGGATGATGTAATGAGAAATTAATTAAAAGTTTTGATTTTTATACAACAAAACAAAATCGCTTAGTATGAAAGACTTTTTGACTAGTCTAGTCTCTCTTTTTATATGTGAAAGTTTATCAAATTTGTTTATTAAATTGCGTTTTAAAGATTATAATTAAGCTTACTTTGTTTCAATCTTCATATATTTTAAAGTCACTGATTTCATTCTAATAATGGGGCCAGTTTTCCACGCCATTATTTTACCAACAATTTTTCAATCAGGCGGCGACCTTGACAGAAGTCGTTATGGGAATGCAACAATGGCAAAGTAAAATCGGAAAAGGGTGTTCGGTGTAGCCGGGCCGGCCGGTGACCTCTAGTTCGCGCGGCGGCCGCCGTCGACTGGCAGCGCTAGTTCGCCGCTCGCCTCGCATACCGCCAGTCGCGGCGCGGCCAGACGACTTTTGCCTTCCCCCGATTTCGGTCAGTTGACGTTCGACGGTGTAACTGTTCGGTGTTGTGGGCTCGTGTGACGTCCGCGCCTGAGGAGTCGGTGGGTTTCTTCGTGGTCGCTCCTGAGGATATTTTTGCTTGTGATGTGGTAGTGCTGTGATATGTGTTGTGTTGGTACGGGGGAGTGCTGTACATATAACAGGTCTGTGCTTGTTTTCATTTTAGTTGTTCTGTTTTGTTTTGATTACGCTTATTTTACTAAGGCATATCAGACCAATATATTTTGTTGTATTTACGTTTCTGAAAAACACTTAACATTTATTTTTAACAGTGAATTACACAAAAACTGCAATACAAAATCAAATTAAAAATTTAAAGCTAACTAACGTTCTATAGGAAGGGTACCGGTTTTATCGTCAATAATTCTAAAAAATACCCCCGTCGCAGCAGACCTGCGTACTCAGCGAACTTCCAATGGAATTTTGGTATAGGCCTATTTTCTATTTCCCCATAAAATCCATGGGGATGAGAGTTGTAGGTTTGCCGCCATAATATGGGTTTAGTTGGTAAATATAAGTTAAATCCTACCTAGTGATTGTACATACCAAATTTTATAAGGTTATGGTGTTCTGTTTATTTTCCCCATAAACCCCATGGGGTGAGTATGTAGGTTTGCCGCCATATGGGTTTTGTAAACAAATATAAGTTAAACCTTATCTAGATAATGTACATACCAAATTTGATTAAGTTATGTCAATAAATAAGCAAGATATACGCTTTTTTTGATTTCCCATAAGAATAACATGGAAACACATTTTTTGATTTTCCCCGTAACCAGTTATGCTAAGATAAAAATTCAAAATACCAAATTGTTTGTTTTTTTAAGCTCTTTTAAATGGTTTCAGTTAAAATTATTGAATTTTAAAAATTAAGGTCGAAAAATGCCAAAAACCCATTTTTAACCCTTTTGAAACCCCATAAAACCCCGTTTCAATGGTCGGATCATTCTGGTTCGCGAACTCAACCTAGTAGATGCTGGCTTACACCCCTGTACCAAATTTCATCAAAATCAGAGGTTCCGTTCAAAAGTTATCGTGTTCACGGACACATATATATATATATATATATATATATACATATATATCAATTTGAACAAACGGTGTTTTTGGCTTCTAGGGACCTCAAAACGAAAAAGTATCATGGTCCCGGGCTTAGGTCTTACCGTGACTACTACCGTAATAGCGTATTCCCTATAGGGAAATTCGCTAAAAAGAAAAAAACAATTGAAAATAGGCCTATAATTATTTTGACTAGACATTTAAATCCTCAACATATTTCCAATAATATAAATTTTATACACATTGAAATATTGCGCAGAACAGTCAATTTTAGATTTTAACAACAATTTTCGTCTATGAATCGACGTGCTTTAACATTATTCATGAAATAAATTCTGAAGTAATCATATTTGATGCTACATTAAAATGCCGAATTTTTTATTTATTGTCATATCTAACTACGGTACTAAATTATACGACTCAAGACATAAGTATTACAATACAGTATTCCTAAAGAAAATTGTTGTCCCAAAAGGTTTCAACTAGGCGTATTTGACTTAGAAAGAAACTTACCTACCTCATACCTCATACCTCCTTCTTCGTCTTTTACCCACGATGTGGGATTGACAGCGTCAGATTCTTGAGAGTCATACTCACAAAAAAAAACATATATTTACAGACTATACTATATATATATATATATATATATACATATATTTTTTATGCTGTACATATATTTTATTTACTTAACTTAGCCTGACAAAAATTGTATTGGCCTTTTCAGTTTAACATTTAGTAATATATAATTAAGTAAAAATAACTATTGTACTAAAATTGCAAACAAGGCATTTTTATATATTTTATAAGGTGAATTTAAACTGAATTTAAATTAACACTGCATTTAATCCTTCCCAATGAAGTAGCCTAAGTTAAAACGAAATATGTAGCCTAGTTTTTAGTTATGCAATCGAATAACTTTGAAATATAGGCCCTATACCACTCTACTGTGTATTCAATAAATTCTCAAACATTAAATAATAAACTATTCTTCAGTTTATTTTGTTGTAGGCCTACTGTAAATTGTCTTGCAAACTTCTTGACTGGGGGTTCGGGAATTCCTAGTGTCATTACATGGATGCAGCAACCTTCCCAGACCTTCGATGTCCCAGCCTCGCACTAGTGAATAATAGTTCATCCATAAAGACCATCCTCCATAATTAGACCAGTTCGTATATATGAGGATGAAATTGTAGTTCGGATCCCACCTTAAACTGTAGGTCCCTAGGCCCTAGATACGATTATCTGTTGGGCTATTAATTAACAGTCCTGTCTTAGGAGAATGTCGGCCTTAGTCAGTAACAATACTACAAGATCGCGCCACAATCATCCTACACTCATCTCTCATCCATATTCAGGTTAAAAATTCGGCTTCATATTCAGGCCATATGAGGTCCCTGCCTCAAAATAGTGATATAGTGATATCGTCGAATAGTATTTTTCAGAGTTGGCGTGGCGGCATAACGGAGTTTGCCAATCCTGAAACAATAAGCCAGCCTAGCATTTACTGATTTCTTACCAGCCATAATTGCTTGGTTCGGAGCCCCTTATGTCCCACGGCCGTAAAATCACTAACGGCCCGACAATCAGCTGTTTGCGGCTCCACAATTGACTCGCCCGCCCTCTAACGGCGAATTGTATTAATTTGTTCCTGCTTTAAACTTTGACGATTTCGTTGTTTGTTCTCTTTTCCGTTGGTGGTAATGTTTCTTAGCTAGTCTTCAGTTTTCAAGTTTGGAGCAAGTAGGACGAGCAAATAAAAGATATAGGCCTAGCCTAAGTAATCATTCATCGTTGATGCAATTGTTAAGTTTTATCTGTCTCTGTTATTGTTGTTACTGTTACCTTTTAGCGAATTTCCCATAGGGAATAAGCTATTACCGTAGGTCTCATGGTAAGACCTAAGCCCGGGACCACGTTACTTTTTTGTTTTGAGGTGCCCAGAGACCAAAAATAATAGTCATTAAAATTTTTATATATACAGGGTGTTTCAGAACTCCCTACCAATATTTTAGGGTATTGTTCCTGGGTTAAAAACATACCTAAATATCATATTTAAATTGTCCGGAAGTCTTAAGTTACTCACACAGCCGCCATTTTGTTTTTTACACATAATAATTTTTATATCCGTAACGGATGGTTGTATTCAGATCATATTTGGTATAAACCTTTATCATACCAATGTACATTTCCAAGAAAAAAATTAATTTTTTCCATTGTATATTTTCAAAATGGCGGCCATTTTAAATTTTCAAACTCAAATATCTCAAAATCGGTAAATTTTATAAAAATTTTACAAGACACAAAAAAGTTGCTAAATTAAATTACCTAACCAATGGTGCCAAGTTTGTAAGGATCGGATAACAAATAACGGAGTTATTGCGATTTTTCTTCATAAAAACATTGATTTTGCTGTTAAAATGGCCTTATTTGCATTAAATTCAATGCAAAATCCACGTTTTTATGAAGAAAAATCACAATAACTCCGTTATTTGTTGTCAGATCCTTACAAACTTGGCACCATTGGTTAGGTAATTTAATTTGGCAACTTTTTTGTGTCTAGTAAAATTTTTATAAAATTTTCTGATTTTGAGATATTTTAGTTTGAAAATTTAAAATGGCCGCCATTTTGAAAATATACAATGGAAAAAAATAATTTTTTTACTGAAAATGGGTATTGTTATAATGAAGGTTCATGCCAAATATTAACTTAATACAATGATCCGTTACGGAAATAAAAATTATTTAGTGTAAAAAACAAAATGGCGGCTAGCGGGTTAACGAAGAATTTTAGGACATATGTTTATAGGAACTTTTTTGCTTATTTTGACGTGCGCAATAACCTGGAAAAGTGTGTAAAGGTTTTTTTTGGACACCCTGTATGTGTCCCTAGACACGATAACTCTCGTAAAAACGGTCCGATCGACACCAAATTTGGTAGAAATGTGTAATCCTACGTTTATTCGGATGAGTTCGTAAACCAGACATATCGACCAACCGGAAGGGGTTGTTTTGGGGGGTTTTGTACCCCAAAAATGGGTTTTTTGCATTTTTCATATATAATTGTTAAAAATTTTTAATTTTTATTCTCACCATTGGATTTAGCTAAAAAAAACACACAATTTAGTACTTTGAAGCTTTGCTCTATCTCCTTTGGTTACCGAGATATTACAAAGTCTAAAGACAGTAGGCCTACATTGTATTTTGGGCTCCAATGTTACTCTTATGGAGAATAACGGTAAGTTAATAGGCCTATTCCACTTATTAACCAATGTTTTTGGATGAAACTTGGTATTTAGCTTCATTTGGTTAAGATTCATCCATTTATGGTCAAAAATCTTGGTTTTTGTGCTTATCATGGCAGCAAACCTGCATACTCTTTTCCCATGTTATTCATATGGAAAATAGGCAAACTCGTCTATTTATGGACAGATGTAGATGAAACTTAGGGTATGGCTTCATATGGTCGAAATAATTTTTTTATGCTAAAAACCTACTTTTAGTGTTCCCCATGGCAGCATACCTGCATACTCTTCCTCTATATTTATTTTAAGGAGAATAGACATTTATTTTCCTATTTATGAGCACGTTATGAAATTTTATTTACAGGTTTAGCTGGTCAAAATTAATATTACTAATTTGGAAATTCGCTGAGTACGCAGGTCTGCTGCGACGGGGGGTATTTTCTGATAAATTATTTGTTGATCTCATAAGTTAACCAAATTGTCTCTAGTTATAAGATTTGAAACATGTTTGCATCTTATTAATTGTTGTAATTGTCACAAGACTGTTATTATTTTTTTAAGCTCTATTTTTCTTGTTATTTCCCATGCTATGATTACCTAGTTTATATGTTTGCTATTGTGCTGTGTTATTGTTTTCAATTGTAGCCATCTGAAATTAGATATATATTGTTATAAAATGGTGATTTGTACCGTTGGAAGTAAATAAATAAATAAATAAATTGAGGCTAAACGTTTGTCAAAACAAATGAGATTGTGCATTTTGTAATTTTTTAATATTAATTAAAACTGCAATTACAGGAGTTATTTTACATTAATTGATTTAACATTTAAAATTTGTTACTGTTCATCGCTACTGAAATAATAGACCTACTCTTAGTTAATTTTGTAACCAGAAAAAGTTATCAAACAAATGAAAGAAAACTGGATAACACTCCTTAGTATTGCGTTTGATCCCTGGAGACAAATAACCAAACACATAGGCTACTGCACAGTACGTAGAAGGCATTTGCCATAGATATAATTCGCCAGATCTACACGATTCTTTGGGCTTATACCATAGCTTTTAGACTACATGTTTCTTATAAATTTTGCAAACTTTTAAAAGGATCTCAATTACTACCTTAATTTTACTCAACATCGATTAACTACGAAACTATTGTCGATTAGTTTTTAATCGGTCTTTTTCAATATTAATCCATAAGAGTGTCTATAAATACACCTCTCTACATGATTATTTTTACTGTGTATGTGTATGCGTATGCGGTTCGCAGGCAAGGAGACTTAGAGAATTCGCAATGCATATCAATTACGATAGTGGTTACCTAAATTCCACACTTATTCGCCGACACGAGTTTTTACCCACGACGACCTCAGTTCGACTGTCTCTTGGTAGCTGTAGCGGCGACATCGACATCATCGACCATTGGCCGACTCCAACCACATAGCAACTCGCGTGTCCCGGCCCATTACGTTTATTAGTGTAATGTCCGACAAATTGAAGGGTTCCCCCCTTCCGGCGTGTTTGTTGACACTCGTCCATGATTATGGGGTTTGCCGTGTAACAAGCTCTTGCTTCTGTGCAGCGTCAGTGCATCAAGAACTGTCATGAGTAATATTGTTTGCAAAGCTATTTTTTTTAATATAATACGCTTTTTTTGGTGCGTCAAGTGTTGTTTAAGGAATAATTGAAACTGGTGTGTTTTAATGATTTTGTGACACTCACCCAGTGGAGTAATTTCTTGCTAACTTATATAGTTAAGGTTGTTTAAGGTTCAATGAAGATTTATATGATTAATTAACAGTGTCAAATAAACCTTCAATTGCATTTTAGGATTCATCTCATAGAATGGCATGTGCGTTAGCCTATTTTGGGTTGGGTTATTGTTGAAGATCCGCAGAATTTTGCTTTTAATATGGCTTATCCAAAATGAACATTTTGGATGACCCAAGATCTCTATAACTGAGAATACAATAACTTTACATCCTACGTCGCCCGCTCCCGGCACCGGCGAGTCGTGACCCCGCGGGCCCAGCAATGCAGCTCGGAGAGCCGCTATTTTCCCAAATCAGCCTCCGCATTACCCCCCATGACTGTCACCCCGCCCCTCATCATAATCTTCGTTGCGTTACGCACTTCATTTAGGCCAGTACCGCCGCGATTACGCCACTGTTTGTCGCTAATTTCCCGATTCCACGCCCTTATCGCGCTGATTTCTCTCATTATTTTTATCGACTTGTTACATTCTTGTTTGCTGCCCACTTGCTATTATGGTCGCTAAAGGTCACACTGAATGGTTTTAGTGGTGAACTTAATTTAAGTATGAAGGTGTGCGACTTATTCCTATACTTTAGTGCAATCAAGGTATTCGTAATTCGTTTGATTATCCTTTTAACGTTAACGCTAACTTACAAAAATCGACGACATTTAACAGTAAATTACAGACGCAGAAATATTTTTTAGCACAAATCTGAAATCAAGAAACACTATGAACTTTTCCCCCATCATTCCGTTCTGTTACTTGTAAAACAATTCAATCATTTATACTATTCCTAAAGTTTATATACCACCAACGAATTACGACCGCAATTAATACTGCAAGATCACAAATTAATTTCAAACCGCCGGTCGGTCCAATGAACCAGCCGGCGTCTGATATCCCGAGGTATGGCGGCGGAAAAAGAAGTGGTCCGAGCACCGACCCCTGCGGTACGCCATTAGGTGCGCGTCCCGTTAGGGCCAACCTAACCTAAACTGCTTCTGCGACGATTCATTGTAATTGGCGGGTTGCGCAATCGCCGGGAATAACAATAACTCAGTATCGAGAGGCGGGCAGGTCAATATTGGGGCCCGTTAACACCCCAATTATACCATACGGGTCGGAGAGACAGAGCCGATGGATGCAGATGGAGATCAACGCGATAACAATCGAACGGATTTACGTTATTGGGTCGTAACTAAGGCGAGAACTGGAGGGCGAATCGCTTCGGTGGGCTTTGGTTTCGAGGGTGACACAAATGTTGTTGAAAATTGACTGGCAGTAGTTAGTACGTGTTATTTGGGGGAAACAAAATATTCCGCAACAATGGGTTGATGGAATTTCAGGACTCATTAAAAATTTCTCTTTGAGTGGAGTGCCACGCAAATGCCAAGTCCAGCTAAGTTTTGTTACAGACATGGATACTCCTTCCACTGTACATGAAGTTACCCCGGGTTGGCCGGGTTATACTATACGTTTGCCATTTGTTTTATCTCGTTAACCATTTTGTTATTATTCTACCTCTTATTCTAAGTTGCTTGTAATATAGTTAAAAAAAACAACAACATAAATCAAATATCATATAAATAAATAACAAAATTGTTAAATAACAAATAACAAAAATGTTGGATAAATAAATAAATATGTTAGCCCATAATATTGATGATATTCGGTAAAAACTTTATGTGTTTTCTTTAGGCCTACTAAATCATCTTAAAACATAAAGGCATAACATTTTCAAGCAGGAGAAGCGCGCGAATGTAAAATATTTTAGTGTTGTGCTGCCACCTGAACACACACAGCTGGTCGGCATTACAAGGTGACGTCTGTGGTGTCTCTGCTGCGTGGCTGGATCGGTTAGTCACTTTGCAGTTCTGTTTGCATCAACTTCTGTGCTTTGAAAGTTTTTAACTGTAGTTCCTTTTCGGTGGACCTTATTACGTTGGGGCGTTTAAAAATGGAGATTGTAGAGGTAGGCTTTGATCTACGGTTTGATTCTGATTCTCTGATTAGAATCTCAATTTTAGGCTATACAAAGTAGATAAATGTTACTGGGTAAGCTAGGCTGTATTTTTTCACGACTATTTTTCACGACTGTCCCTCCTAACTTTGATATTGTGAAATATTTGTGTCTCGTACTTTCGACTGTTGTGAAACATAGGTGCATATTTAAAATGACAAGCAGTCTTTGAAGTTGGTCTGCAACAATTTATGAAGTCCCAAAAAGTTTCAATAGGGCCATTATAAGAATATATGCCTCATTTGATTACTTTTTCAAACCATTTCTTAGGAATTTATAATCGTGTTTATTTTAACCACCATCAAGATCACTGAGAGAAAATCTTCTCGATGCTTCTCAAACTAAACTCATGCCTTCCGGAGCCACGTCCATTCCACGACTTGGTCGCAGATGTCAATGGACTCTCCGGATGTCCTGAAGGAGCGGAGTTCCGGTCTCTGGATCAGTGATCATGAACGTTCCCTGGAGCTTGGCCAGAGATTGTCGCCGTCGCCGACTGACCGACCACGGGCCGCAAATTTATTGACGCTGACTCACTCCACTCCAACTGACTCATTCGCCGCCAACTGTTCGCTCTGTGCCATTGATTGATGGAGCTGAGTACAGATGGAGGGCATTTATCTGTTAAAAGCTGGGGAACCGAGCTTAAAAGTGGCAATCCGTCATTTATATATCTATGCGAGTATTTGTTAGTTACGCGTTCCTCAAAAACTCTCCTACCTCAAGTTTGCCGAAAGAGAAGACCTAATTAATTATTGTCCAGTGTTATTCTCTCTATGTTTCGTAATCACTTTAAGGTCAAAACACTCTTAGTCGCTCAAGCTCAGTGCTACTTGAAGTCTCGATCTGAAGCACTTTTCAAGTGCGGCTTCTTTTAAATGGATGAGCAGTCTTTCCACTTGAACTAATCCCACTTTGTATTCAAAGTGGACGATTTTGTTTGATGTGTCATAATTGTACTCGCCAATGCCTTTTGCGTGTATGGAGCAAAGCCATTTAGCTGGAAAAGCGCTTGAAAATCTATGCGTTTTTAAGAGCAACCTTTCTGTTCTGCTCCACTGGCGCAATGACTACTAGGCTTCAACCTTCATTTTACAGCCGTTCCGAGTTTATAGGTGTAGGAGGAGGTTGTCTGGTCGAATTTGCATCGCGATCCGAAGACAATACAGGCGTAACTGAGGCAAATCACTGGAATGCTGACTTGCGCTTCGCTACCAGCTACCGAGCAAGGCTGATGCCCGCCGGCCGGTGAAGCGGGGATGGTTTGATTCGCTTTGTCTCGCAACAGAGTTGCAAGTAGTTACGAAGCAGATAACAACAATTTAACTATCTGGTTTGCACTCAACTTAATTAGTTGTAATTGTTGAGTCAGCGAATGGTGGTACTGGTGGTGGACTGAGGTATTTTAACGGAAATGTACATAACAAACATGTTTACGCTTAAGTCTTCACTTAAGCGTAAATCACTTATTTACGCTTTGCGTAAATTCATTTGTAACTTCCAATAAATAACAGACCTTACCAGGACAGGATCGAAATAAGTGATACATTTTCACTGTTGTCTAATGAACAGTGGATCGAATATTCTCTAAGAAATTGTAGCAGTCTGAATTTATTTATTAAAGTCTACTTCAATTCACGTTATATTTAAATAACTTATTTTGTAATCTAGTTTCTAACATCCTAAAACGCCGACATTGCGTCACATCACCATGATGTATGCGTGATAGCGAGCTGCGCCGTGCCAGTCGCAGTACCATCGGGCTCTTAACCTTGGAGTCAGCCTGAGTCACTCCCTCTGCATAACAACGGCCCACACGTCCAAGTGTTCCTTTCATTGCCAAAATGAAGTGGAAACCGGAACAAAAGCAATTTTTCTACTTTTGCTATGTGTTCCGTTCTAGATGATTGCATCATCCGAGGTGTTTTGTCCTCGACTTGACTGAACTATTGCAACACATTTTCAACTGTCTGTCTTATTTGGTTCATGTACTAACAAAATATTTTTGTTGCAGGTATGGGGAACTCCTTTACAGCATGACAGTATGTGTAAGTCTTATACAGTTTATTCTTCTTCAGTATTTAATGACAAGTACGAAGTCTTGTATTTCATAACCTGTAGGATACATTTTTGGCATGATCTCACTTACGCAAAACCTCAAAATTAAATTTTACATTAAAAACTCCAATTCCGAGGAGCAGTATGTTTAGGTTTACGACTTTAAAAGGCACCGTTGCAGTGTTTCGGATGTCGCCCAACCAACTAGAAACTACTGAACTATGTGCAAAAATGTCAAGCACCTTTGAAATGCCAGTTAGGTAACACCAGCTCTCTCCGATCCTTGGACACAATCGATTGACTCCAAAGCTAGGCGTCACACGTTTCCCAGAACACTTGTGGAGAAAGGCGACGAGAAGTAGGTGACTCTGCTGCATTGTCAGCCGCATTAGCATGGCCTCACCTTTGCTGGCTGCAACGAGAGTAAATCAAACCACTTACCGTTGGGTGTGACTCCGACTGCACCTTACCCAACTTTTGGTATTGGCTTCTGATTGTATCGTGGGCTGGGAAAGGTGTGGATAATTGTTTGGCAAAGTCTCAACTATGGCAGTCGTTCTCTGGGTGTGTTAAATTTTCATGGATCTGAAAACGAACAGCTCAAGACAAAATGGACGAAACCGTTTAAAGCCTATTTTTATACAGACTGTAGGCTACTGATTAGAATTTGTTGTCTGAAAATAGGAAACGCATATTAGAGATTAGCATTTATTGTCTGAAAAAAAAAAAAAAAAAACGCTTATTAGGCACGGCGCGCACTACTTCGGAATCGGCTCGGCTCGGCCGGAATCGGAAATTTGCTTTGCATGTAACTTAATGGATCGGCAAATGCCGATCCGTGCCGTGCCGTTCCGATGTAGTGCGCGGGTCTCCATTACATTACATGCAAAGCAAATTTACTCACCGGGCCGATTCCGGCCGAGCCGAGCCGATTCCGAAGTAGTGCGCGCCGTGCCTTAGACGTCACCTGAAAAGAGTCTTGAGAAATTGAATTTGAGCAATTTTATGAAATGATAACCAAATCATCTTCATTAGCACCTCTCAAATTTGTTTATGAAATGTTTATTCATTTATAAAGGATCCCGTCAGTAGCTTTAGTTAAATAGCAAAGACAAGAAAATTTACACTTGCCTCACAAATTCCGAAATTCCTCCAATTCCAAAGAGATGTCACCCAAACATTTTGCTAGATTTGTTATAAAGATTTGTTGATGACTTGGAGATACAGTATAAACACCCGCATGTGTTAAGAGTCCATACTGATCGTCGTAGAATATCCCAGTTTTCTCGCTTCGATCATCGTGAAGCAAGTTTTGACTTTGATAATTTTTCAACATGTATGCAACTATGAAACACAGTGTAAGGGAAAATAGTTTCTCAACATCCAAAGCAATCCAATGACACTTACGCAATCCCAACTCCCGTGTACCAAACGGAATGCCGACATCGTACATTGAGATAGTCAATAGATTCTCATTTGCTGACCCCGATCGGTCCGGTCCAGTCGGAGCCGCGAGTCCATTAGGCTGGATCGCGTGGGCGCGCGGGCCATCTGGCCGGCGGGGTCCAAATAAATGGCGACCGGAGCACACGAAATTGATGACAGGTAACTGGGCACGCCCCGGCTCTCTGGCGACATTTACCGTTGGCGACCCGGCCGCGGGAACGTACTTGGAGAGTCGACGAGCGAAAGTGATCTTCTGATCATGGACGTCTTTAGCTTAGTTTGGAATGTAAAATGGGTAGTGTATCTGTTATAATCACTTTTATGTTTGGTAATAGTGATATATATATTTTTTAATTCTTGGTGATATATGAATACTTTTTTCCTCGATCATTCTAAATCAAAAGTAATTTTTTGGTCTTGTTAAAATGTATATTTTTCTGCGTTGAAGAAAGAACAGTCTTCGAGTTTAAAGTAATATGTTTCTAAACAAGGTACAGTATATTCTAATCAAACATTCCGAGTCTACCGGTCCTTATGTAAAATTGTTGGACACTTCTGTCATTTTGAAGGAGGAGCAACCATTTTATTCGACAAAAGGTTTTACTAAACATAATAGTAGCTAATTAAATACTTCAAGCCTGATGTGTATGTATAGGAAATTATGAGCGACCAAACTTAACTAAATCAAATTTAATTGTGCTTTTGCCACTGAAGACCTACAAATACTCGGTCTTTTCAGGAACCTATTGCAAAAACATTTTCCCCATGGAACGTACCGACGTACCTAGATTTCTCCACCCCATAGGCCTTGATCCGTGGGGAGAAGAGGTCACTCCGGGCCCGTATGTCATCGCAAGGCGTGTCCTGACTCAGTAAAAGGCCCTCGTTTGTCTCCCTATATTTGGTCGGTCTGGCCGCACTTTGTCTCTGCGGGTTTGGCAACGTCTGATCGTCCTGCTGTATGCCCCCCATTATTTCTGCCAGGTTATTTATCGTGGCCCAACAACCTACTTATTTTCAAGTTTCACCGTTCGGGTTTCCTTAAGAATTCAACGTTCGTTTGTCTTTTTTTGTTATATTTCCCGTTCTGGAGAGGGGTAGATGACGCCGATAAATCGGGAGGAATTATTGTTAAGTGTCTAGTTTCAAAGTTTCCGAGAATTAACTAAAATTGATTGGGTCATGAGCTGCTAAATTGCTTACGAAATGTAGCTTAAACCATTTTAAATACAGTAGCATATTTGCTTAAACATTTAGAAAGATAATGATTTTTATTTTGTTTGAATGCTCTGGGAGCTTCATCCCTCAAAGTTATAAGGTTGAAAGCCGAAGAATTTCCTTCACAAGGATACTGCTTAGTTTAAATGCAAGAGGCGGGAGTTATAAATTAGGCCTGACAAATTAAAAGAACGGAACATCAATTTCCAAGATAAATTCTTTCCGGCGTACTATGTAGGTGGAAAAACAGCCGCTGTGAGGTCTGGGCATTGATCCACTGCTACAGAGCCCCGTACTCCAGTATAGTAGGGGGTGACCACCCGTAGAGGGTGCAACACCTGCCCCGTGACATATGGGTTGACCACCTGTTGTGGCCCGTCAAACTTTCACCCCCAACCACTCAGCTCGGGTTGTTTTTACAAGTAATTTGTTTGTTTTCCGTCCCCCGAGAGCCGCTTTTAAAATATTTGTTATTGATGTTCAAACTATTTGAGCAATACTTTAGTCCCGGACATGTCGCAACCGCGCCGAAGGCTGATATCGTCGTCTGAGTCCACGGGTGAGGAGGGCCATAGTTAATGTCTTCCCACGCTATTCAGTTTTATATATGACAACAGTTAATTGTTATTGCTAGGAATGAATTTTGTAACAAAACTGTGTTGCTGGATGCAGAAAGAGGGTTGTATAATCTCAACTAGTATTGTAATTTTTTCGATTATATTGATGTTTTTTTTTTTTTACTAAAATACAGTAACTACACTGTAATAAAGCTTAATAAATTTCGCTTCTGTTTTAGGTATATTTTATGACCGTTGCTATTGATATTTTTTAAATATAAAATTATTTTGTGGCTAAGAATTGAAATAAGGTAGGCCTATTGTATTTAAATTTTTTTAACCAAAATCGTTAATTTTATCTCAAATTCTCCTTGAAAGAAATATTTTTACTGTTGACCATTTTAATAAAGAAGGCACAGCTTTGATGCGTGAGTGTCTGAAATATTTGACTTATCTCGTCCTGCAAATTTCGGCTTATCCAAGACCTCACTACGCTTTTTCGTCTAAGCTTTCATGGAGGAATAAAAGATAAAAGTACAATGCATTTAGGCTCCATTGGAATAAATGAACCGTCCGGAAGCAATGAAGAAATTTTGATTTTTATAGATTTTTAATTTAACCTTAAATGTTTCAAAATTTAGACAAAAAATTTTTTTTGTTATTCGGGAGTACTGTATGGGTTTTGTTACCTTGGCCTTGGTTGCCCCAATTTAACCCCAAGAATTTATGGAAAGCCTACTTCGAATACGGTACCACTAGTATTGACAAACTTGGAATCTTAAACTTGAACTTTAAAATGTTATCTTTCAGCAGCGTGGTTGCTTTTGAAAGTAGAGCCCTGTAACGCGACCTTGATGGACCCCAATAGCACCGTCGCAGCTGCAGGAAGAGGAAGCAGCCTCGTCCACGTAGCGCGGCGTCGCGTCGCGGCTCGGGAGGTAGAAGTGGAACGAACCAGTAGATTGTAGAGTGGGAGTGCGACTGCCGACTACCCGTCTAGCCAAACGCTTGTCCACAATGGTGGCTGGCTCATTGAAATTGCCTCGGCGATTCGCTACGTGGTCGCTTGTTAAGTATAAAATCTAACCTTCTTCGAAAATTAATTGTAAAGTTAATTGTTTTTGCAGGATGAACCCTAGCTTCGACTCCTTGAGATCTTGATGGTTATCAGATTGCAGTTTGGTTGGACCTTTAAAGATAAAAAAAGATAGGACAGAGACGAATACTCCAAAAGGTTTTCAATACATTCGGAAAGCGAAGAAGACTATAATTCAACAATGTGATTTTTAACCAACTTGGTCATTGATAGATTCAAGAGGTGTTTGAACACCCTACAAAAGAAGGGTACGGATCGGTTTTATTTGAAGTTGAATTCATGTTTATAATCGAAACTTGCTGATACGACCATCGTCCAGCACGATACGACCATCGTTCCAAATCAGACTTAAGTACTTATAACATCAATTCAAACATTCAACCAGTGTAGTGCATCAACACCGCGGCCACAGCCCTACCCTAATGTGACCTGTACTGCCGTAGGGCTACTGTTGCACAACTGAAGCCACCGTACGGTTACTTGTATGGTTACTTGCGTGGCTGGCTGTAAGTGTTACGTCAACAGGCGGATCCAATTGTCCTATGCAAATCTGGTTTGGATTGCAAACACATTTTTGGAGCAACAACGCCACGTCTGAAACGTGAAGCCAACGTATGGCAGGTTCACACATCGCATTTAAAGTAAGTTAGAGTAGGCCTACTCTAAATTTAAATAGTTGTTGGGCTACTGTAAAGCAAAAACTACTGTAATAATTAACAATATCTGAACTAAACTAAAACAAAAATCATGTGATTAAAATAGTATATTTCGTCACAAGGGCCGAAAGTGGCGTTTTGCCGGTCCCGAGATCGTGTTTCAAGTTCGAGACGAAGTCGAGAACTTGAAACGATCGAGGGTTGGCAAAACGCCACTTTCGGCCCGAGTTACGAACGATATTTTTCATCACACTACACAATTCAATAAATTCTAAACAAGTGAAAACATTACTTTTTCGTTCATAACAAACAAAACATAACATCAACTAACCTAGCGAGATGTACTGCTTGAGTTTCCGGTTGCTAGGCAACCAATTCATTTCATTGTGGAGTCACATGTTTTTGTGATACAACGTATTGTTTTTATGTAAGGTCTAGGCCAGCTGATTTTGCAGGCCTAGGCCGGAAAATTTTACCGGCAAAACAGGTGTTTCGACGGTAGAAACGAGGGTCGAAAACAGGTGATATCGATGTAGTGTGATGAAAATTAAATTTACGTGAGTTTGAAATATTGTAAAAAGAAATTTTTCTTGACAAATTCAATATTCAAACTGTACTTAGGGGAAACAACAGCTATTCCATTGACGGGCCTCATCTTTTGGAAATTTGGTCACTTTGTAGGCTATAATTCAAAGGTTTAGGTTAGGGGCCTTTGCAGGGATTGAGGAATTCCTTAAAATTTACAAGATACTGGCTGGGTAGCTGAGTGGTTATAGTGCTCGCCTTTGAATCCAAAGGTTGTCGGTTCGATCCTGAGGAAAGTTAGTAGCTTTTTAAAGGTTCGATTCCGGACCCAGTTGCCATTTGTCATTGGGCTATTAATTAATGATGCTTTCTAACAACTGGTCGATGTTAGATAGTAACAAGACTGGGGTTTGCACCGTTCCCCGTCAAAACGTTAAAAATGCCTCTGGCGTAGATAGACACAAAATACAAAAGATACAAAAGAAGTCCCGTATCTGTTTTAGTCTATTTAATATTGAAGCATTTTATTATCTGGTATATTGTCCTGCAGCTTATTGTGAGATTTATGTTTTTACTGGTGGGTGTTACAGAGGTCTCTATGCAGTGCATTTCGCTGGCCTTGAGACATTTTACTAGTTTTCGTTATTGGTCTTAGCATTAGCTCCCATTGTTCTAAGGCTATAAACTAGTTTTAATTGTGTTTTATCTTAATATGCCTGACGTCAGGCTTTATAGCAAGCGATTGTGCGATAGTGGTTATGTTCTTGTGTTTTAAGACTCGAAAACAACCTCTGGTTAGTGTAGTTTAAGAGCTACTGTATTTCATAAACGGCTGATTGTTTTCAATTTGACCACTTTTATTGGCAGTTTGGCTTCCGATTGTGCAAAGCGCTCTAATAGGGCTGTAAAATACCACAATGCTCTGGTAAACTCTCTCCTTAGCTCTGGTAATGTAGGTAAAATTCTTTCAAATTTTACCATCCCCATTTCCACTTCCAGTTGTTATATCATTATAATTTTACCCATGGGGGTAATTGGAAGGTAAAACGCAGATAAACTGGTGAAACATACCTGCCAATTCCCCCACCTTACCCTCCCTATATTTGTGAAATTCGAATGACGCGGTTTACGGTGGGTCTTTTCATTTCAATTAGTTTCACCTGATGTGCCTGAGAAGCTTTTACGGGGCTTTTAACTAGACGACCTGCCTCTCTTTTCCGTTTCCCAGCCGTGCCAGGAGCCTCGCGCCAGTGCGCGCGCAACATTCAGTGTCCGTGACGTCGCAACACATTACGTTGTTGGCTCTGTATTAATTGCGTTATTTCATACCTAATTATGCGGTAAAGCGCAGGCGCGCGGGGCGGGGCCAATTAGGCGGTTGCGAGGGCCATTCCCCGCTGAAGCTGACTTCATCCATCGCACCGGTGGGTTGTTTGCACTCCACCCCTTAACTCTTCATGAACATTACATTCTCTTAAAAACTTATTTTACAAGTTTATGTGTATAGTATTAGGATATATTGAGTTTTCAGGGGAAAGCAAAGAAAATTGAGTCATAGAATTAGTAAGCAGCACTTTGTGGATGGTAAGCTTTTTTTGACGAAGCATCCCAAGTAGCAAAACAATATTGTCTCAATATTGTCGACAATATTTTTTCAACATTGATAAATATTTGGTCAATATTGAATAATATTTTAACAATATTGTTACAATGTTTTCACGCAACAAAATACATTGTCTAAACAATATTGTGGCAATATTGTTCAACATTGTAACAATATTGTCTGACAATATTGTTCAACATTGTAACAATATTATCTGACAATATTGAGAAAATATTAGCAAAAGGAAAATAAAATATTGCTCAAAACCCCAATAGCAAAACAAATTTTAAAAAATATATATTTTTTAATAGTTTGAACATACTTTCAGTTGACAAATAAAAACTTTTAAAGCATCAAAAATGTCGCGGCCTCAGGCAGGATATGAACCCGGGACCTTCAGACTACGGTGCCGCGCCCTTACCAACTACGCCACGCCGCTTCATACTGAAGGAGGATTTGTTACACTATTAGGCCAGTTGATTCTCAAGTTCTCTTGTGTAAATGCATTTCCCGTGAAGGCCTATATTTATGTCGTCGCAAATACGTTAGGCCTTAACTAGGGTTTCTTTACATAAGAATTAGAAATATTTCATGTCATAAACAAAACATGTTTGTATCATGAGGAAATATTTAACAAATTACATTTATTATATTACAATCAAATAAAAATTATATCTAACAAAGTTAAACCATTACTGTATTTGATTGTTTCAAACTAAAGAAAACATCACATAACCAACAAAACACGACGATTATACAACAATAACACTTGCCGCTCTATAGCAACGAACCAGGTGACAAAATGTCATACGGCATTATTTGGTTATATTTCAAACCGAAAAAACATCTCATAACCAACAAAACCTAAACATATACGACATGTGGTGAAATTTTCGTGGAGATAACTTAAAGTCTAGCCTTAAGGCATTTTTTGTGTTAGTATTTTTACATTTTTTGTCGGCCCTAAAAGGGTTAACAAATAATATTTTCCAAAAAATATAAATCAATATTTTAAAAATATTGTTTCTATATTTTGACAACAATACTGTCCAAAAAATATAAATCAATATTTAAACAATATTGTTTCAATAATTTGACAATAATGTTTTACAACATTGTCTCAACATTAATCAATATTTAGACAATATTGTTTCAATATTTTGACAATAATGTTTTACAACATTGTCTCAACATTAATCAATATTAAAACAATATTTTTTCAATGTTTTCTGATTATTTTCTTAACAATGTTGTCGGCAATATTAAACAATATTGTTTTAATATTGTTACAATATTGTTTTGCTACTTGGGATTTGAAGATCTATGTCTGTGCCATATTAGATTAAATTTGTTTTTAGCGAATTTCCCATAGGGAATAAGCTATTACCGTAGGTCTTATGGTAAGACCTAAGCCCGGGACCATGTTACTTTTTCGTTTTTAGGTGCCTAGAGACCAAAAATAATAGTCATTAAAATTTATATATATATATATATATGTCCCTAGATACCATAACTCTCGTAAAAATTGTCCGATCGACACCAAATTTGGTAGAGATGTGTAATCCTACTTTTATTCGGATGAGTTCGTAAACCAGACATATCGACCTATCGGAAGGGGTAGTTTTGGGGGGTTTTGTACCCCAAAAATGGGTTTTTTGCATTTTTCATATGTAATTTTTAAAAATTTCAAATTTTTATTTTGACCATTGGATTTAGCTCAAAAAACAAACAATTTAGCATTTTGATGCTTTGCTCTATCTCCATTGGTACCGAGATATTAAAAAGTCTAAAGACAGTACATTGTATTTTGGTTCTCCAATGTTAATCTTATGGAGAATTTTGATGTGTTAATATTTCACTCATTAACCAATATTTTTCGATGAAACTTGGAATTCAGCTTCATTTGTTTGAGATTCATCCGTTTAAGGTAAAAAATCTTGGTTTTTGTACTTATCATGGCAGCAAAGTCTAAAGACAGTGCATTGTATTTTGAGGCTCCAATGTTAATCTTATGGAGAATAAGGATGTGTTAATATTTCACTTATTAACCAATGTTTTTGGATGAAACTTGGTATTCAGCTTCATTTGGTTGAGATTCATCCATTTATGGTAAAAAATCTTGGTTTTTTGTGCCTATCATGGCAGCAAACCTGCATACTCTTTTCCCATGTTAATCATATGGAGAATAGGCAAACTCCATTAGCAATGGACAGATATTGATGAAATTTAGTGTATGGCTTCATATGGTCAAAATAATTTTTTTATGCTAAAAACCTACTTTTAGTATTCCCCATGGCAGCATACCTGCATACTCTTTCCCTATATTTATCATAAGGAGATAAACATTTATTTCCCTATTTATGAGCTTGTGATGATTTTTGGTTTACAGGTTTATCTCGTCATAATTAATACTACTAATTTGGAAATTCGCTGAGTACGCATGTCTGCTGCGACGGGGGTATTTAATTTTATTACTGGAGATGATGGGACTCGGAGACCTTGGGGGTTTGGGCTTGTTTCAGTGGGAAAGTTTGCTGTCAATACCTCCGGATTATACGACCCGAATGCAGTGGGAGGTAACCCCATATTTTTTTGGAAATTCTGTACTCATTTCAACTACATATTTCTGTAAGAGACAATGAGAATGTTTTATAGGCTGGGTAGGTGATCTCGCCAACCCGAACGTTGTTGGGTCGAAGCTGATAAAGTTAGTAGCTTTTTTAAGTTCCAAACTGGATCCAGCTGCCTCTTATACTTATTAATTAATCTATAAAAGCTATTAATCTCAGGAGCAAAGCAACGCCTTATCTGATCCATAACATTCATCATTGAGTCATATTCACCATAGAGTGCTTCGGTTTCTAAAGAAATTTATCAATTAAATGTCAATTTCGTCCATGGAGATGTCAAAACTCGTGTAACTGAACTCTGCAACTCGTTCCTTCGCGTCGGCGTCGTAGTTGTCAACCCATCAATGTCACCGCACGGTAATGTCCTCGCTGGCATTTTCGCCAACCTTTGAAGGACGGTCTTCAGCGCTGTAATCTGATTCCATCACTCCGTTTCCTCTGTCAGTTTTTCTTCCAGGCGATCATCGCTTTTTGATGCCTCGCCCGCTCTGTGGGAAGATTAGAAGTGGGATGATGAACGTGTTTTTAACACGTTTCGTGGTGTTAAAAAAACGCGAGTCGTTAATTTGTTGCTTCCCCGTTCAATCTTTCAGAACAATATGTTATTTATCTTCACAAATACATTAAAAATGTATAGTGTAAAGCCATGATGAATATGTCATTAGGCCTATTTGTCTCGTGAGCTCAGAAGTTGCGACACTGTGACGAATTAAAATTGTCGATTTTAAATGGGAATTACTGTGCAAGTGAAATCTACCATATGCCATTAGGCCTATTTGTCTCGTGAGCTCAGAAGTTGCGACACTGTGACGAATTAAAATTGTCGATTTTAAATGGGAATTACTGTGCAAGTGAAATCTGCAACATTTCGGTCATGCCATTTGGGATGTTTCTAAAAAGAAACTAAAACAATTTCAGTATAAAAAATAACTCTATATAAGATAACTATCGGTGGTATCAGGGTTGTAGGCAGTCGGCAGTGCTCGGTAGTAGCACGGCCATGTTCACGGCTGCTCCACCTCCAGCTCCATCCAATGTCGGTTTTGGAGCGAATCATCAAAGGAAATTCACGTTTACTCGAGTTCGGTACTCGCTTCAGCCGTGACATAGAGTGACTCCAGTCTAATCCTATAACTAAATACTACTGTATACAAAGTTGTTTCTTTCGTTATTCAATTGATTGGGGTGACGGAATAGAGGATTGGTCACAGTTTGTTTATCATAAAACAAATTTTCTGCCAGACATATATGATATATAAGCTATCTTCTCAATGAACTCGCCCATGATTGTTGTGTGGATGGAGCACAAGCGAACGGTTTCAATCAAGACGATTCGTTCGTGTTCACTGTGGTATGACCGCTCCCATTCTCTGGTGTTCGCGAACCAACACCGGTAAACATTCGGTTCGCTCGTGGTACTATTAAAGTGTAACAGGGACTTAAAAATTCACATTTCTTCCAAAAACGTTCATACGTGTAACATTATTTTATTATTAAATTTCCCAGTTTCGAACATCAACCACAACCTATAGTTCTCGTCCCACAATGAGCCAACTCCTTTCCCGCCCGTTTTCCCACGTAATCGTCGCCGCGCCGCGCCGGCGGCGTTTCCGTTTCCCTCGGTGCACCGCGCAGCCGCCGTTGTGCGCAGTGTCGGCCACTTGCATTGCGCCTGCGCCGCGCTCAGACGCCTCCTGTTTTCACGGATATCAACATTCCGCCCGCCATTGTGCTTCTTGCACCCGCATTCTCCTCGTATTTTGCCCCGGTCGGAATACCTCGGTCCGCCGCCTTTTATCGACGCATTTGCAATATTTAAATCGTCCCGCTCACTCGCTTTGGTGTCGCCCGGGAGTTGGTTTCGGTTTTGTGGTGGTCACGGAATATCTCTCTGGTTTTATTTTTTTGGGTCCGAAGTGTCAGACGATTATTCAGCGGTTTGTTGTTGTTTCATTTTGTTTTATTTACTTTAACTGACCAATGAATAATTCATTAGAAACTAATTTCAGTGTAATTTCAATGTTCGTACTTGTCAATGATTTTTAAGTAACCATTATCAAATCATCTCCAAACTAATAACTGACCAATTAAACAGGTACTTAGTGATGTATACCGAAGGTTCAATCGCTACATTTCGATTAGTGGCGAGGGTTAGATGTGATATACTAGTCACTTGTATAGCTTTACAGTACTACTCAGGAGCTGGAACTGGTAATTGCTACTGGTAACTGGTACGCGGTAACGGTTACTGACGGCGTTTTATCGCTAAATGTAAGCAAGAGTGGAGTGCGTTGTGCGAGATAGCAGGTTAAATGCAGACCTGCAGACCATGTGATAGTACTGCTCCAGAACTGGTAATGGTAATGGTAATAACTGGTACCGGCGCGGCGGTGCCTTACCGTGTCACAAATTATCGCTACACGTTAGCCAGACTGGAGGGCGAGATAGCAAGTGACCTGCAGTCCATGTGATAGTGCTGCTCGGGAACTGGTAACCGGTAATGGTAACAGGTACGCGGTAACGGGTACCGGCGGTGTCACTTATCGTTGCGCGTCGGTCGCCCCGTCCGACCGGTCCGCAACCTTTACCGGTCCGATCAGTTATCTCCTGGAATTAACACCAGTTGCCGATTGAAAACGTGGTGAAATTACTGTAAACATGTTCGCATGGCCGGTTAAGCTTTGCGTGTCCAATACACGTTTACATCCTGCATGGTTTGATCGTGATTCCATTAACTTGTAAATAAAAATATTATATTCCTATATTTAATTTTTTTTAAACGTGTCTAGATTTTATTGGGTTAGCCCACGAGAGCTTTCCTGTATCATTCGATTTTACATTGAAACCACGCTAAAAAAATCTCATCGACTAAATGATCGACCATACTAAGTAACCGATATCATCTCGGTCTTGTTAATTTGATCTAGATAATAACAGTATTTTATTTTTTATATTGTTACCTTGGGTCACACTTTTTGTAATTTTGTGATAAATTACTCTACGTCCTAGGCCTACTTTGGTCTAAATTTTGGTGTTATATTTATGTTTAAATTTACTAAATTGGAGGTCGAAAAGTTCTATAGAGATACCACACCTATCACGAAAAATCATGTCCGTTTTTATTTTTAAAGAATTTTGTTTATAGTATTGAAATCTAAAAGAATGCGACGGTTGTTAATTTCTGTTTTACTGTCGGAATCGATTTCCCAGCAACATTCTCGACTTTGAATACGTAGGCTGTAACACAATACAAAACGCATTGTTATTTTAGCGAATTTCCCTATAGGGAATACGCTATTACGGTAGTAGTCATGGTAAGACCTAAGCCCGGGACCATGATACTTTTTCATTTTGAGGTCCCCAGAAGCCAAAAACACCGTTAGTTCATTTTCATATATATGTATATATATATATATATATTATATATATATATATATATATATATATATATATATATATATATATATATATATATATATATATATATATATATATATATATATATATATATATATATATATGTCCGTGGTACTGATAACTTTTGACAGCGACCTCCGATTTTGATGAAATTTGGTATAAAGGTGTAAGGTGTAAGACCAGGTCTATTTTCATGAGTTCGCGAACCAGCGTGATCGGGTTATGGGAACGGGGTTTTATGGGGTTTCAAAGGGGTCAAAAATGGGTTTTTGGCATTTTTGGACCTCATTTTTCTAAATTTATCAATTTTAACTAAAACCATTTAAAAGAGCTCAAATAAACAAACAATTTGGTATTTTGAATTTTTATCTTAGCATAACTGGTTACGGAGAAAATCCAAAAATATGTTTTCCATGTTATTCTTATGGGAAATCAAGAAAACCTTATACCTTGCTTATTTATTGACGTAACTTAATCAAATTTGGTATGTACATTATCTAGATAGGGTTTAACTTATACTTGCTTTCAAAACCCATATGGCGGCAAACCTACATACTCACCCCCATGGGGTTTATGGGGAAAATAAAAAATTGCCATAGCTTGATACAATGTTGTGTTTAAATTCACCAATTATTGATTAACTTAGATTTTCTAACAACACCCCATGGCAGCAAACCTACATACTCGATCCTATGGTGTTTTTATGGGGAAAGTAAATAATCTGAAATTCCATTGGAAATTCGCTGAGTACGCAGGTCTGCTGCGACGGGGATATTTATCTTTTCTACGAGATGACCAGCTATAAATAGAATATCCGGGTTATAGAGATTACAGATTTCTACGCCGGAATGCAGTTTGATCCATGGGAAGGGGGGGGGGGGGTTACAAAAGAAGTCGGCGTGGGTGTGAAACGGCGAAGGTGAAAGTACAAAGGAGACAGAGCATTGGGCATTCCTGCCTCCAGAGTCCAGATTTGGACTTGAAGGCGCCCTCCACTCACAGCCGTAACCGGACAACTTATGAAATTAGTGACAATATTGACACTGTCAGAGTTCTCTGTTGGTTCGCTTGATAACCTTTAATGGTGTCCGCCCGATGGTGATGGGAGTAAATATTTATTTAGTATATAAGCTGTGCAGTCGCACTCAGTAGATAGGATGAGAAGAAACTTAAATTAAAGCCTTTCAACTAGTGTTCTTTTTCCATGTACACACGTTTAACTAAACACATTCACTTTTTTGTCCCGGAATCATAATACGATGTACTTCAGTGGACGAAGCTTTTAGTGTGTTCTTTTCGAAGAATGTACTTTTTCTTGTAAAGTCGCTTCTATTGAATAGTGAATCCCAGTGATTGTGATGATATTTTCAACTATTCAAAACTTTGATATTTATGACTTATACCGCGATTCACTGATTAAGATTTTCATTCCCCCGTCTTAATACAACATTATTTTGATCTGCCAAATTATTTTTGTTTTATTCAGGTTTATTTTGGATTTTTCTCAGTCGAGGTTTTGTATTCTCTGTGTTAATGTTTTCTTCTATCTACATTTAGACCATTTTGATTTCATAAAATTTGACTTTGCCCCTACCAAATATGTAAATATTCGGAATATTGTTTGTGAATATGTTTTTGGGACTATAAACTGGTGTTAAATCTCCCCTCTTCCATTACTATGTACTATGTAGTCTAGTGTATATCGCAACCAACCGTCGGCCAGGGCGATACGAAGTGGACGCGAGATTGCAAAGGACGTGATTTATTTGACAAGTGACATGTTGACAGTATCTGACCGGCAACAAGACGGCCGGGTGGGAGTTGTGAGTAGGCGCAGTGACAAAGTAACTGCTTCGCAATGTAACGTGTTATCAACGATATCAGTGACCCACAGGCCCTCGTCCTGAGACTTATTGTTGCATCATTAGACGCTGTGACAAAGTAACTGTTTTTTAGCGTAACGTGTTATCAACGATATCTGTGACCCACTGGCATCGTCCTGAGACTTATTGTTGCATCATTAGACGCTGTGACTACTAAAGTACTGATATAGTACTGTTGCTTCGTAGCGTAACGTGTTATCAACGATATTAGTGACCCACAGGCCTCGTCCTGAGACTTATTGTTGCATCATTAGACGCTGTGACAAAGTAACACTGTTTTTAGCGTAACTTGTTATCAACGATATCTGTGACCCACTGGCTATCGTCCTGAGACTTATTGTTGCATCATTAGACGCTGTGACTACTAAAGTACTGATATAGTACTGTTGCTTCGTAGCGTAACGTGTTATCAACGATATCAGTGACCCACAGGCCCTTGTCCTGAGACTTATTGTTGCATCATTAGACGCTGTGACAAAGTACTATTGCTTCGTAGCGCAACGTGTTATCAACTATATCAGTGACCCACCTTATCGCGTCGCGAGATGTATCGTTGCATCGTTAGACGCTTTGACAAAGTAACGGTTTTGTAGTGTACAAAAATATCACAAAATCAAAATTTACATTGTAACAACACTTCAGAGATACAGTACTTTTTTACTCACATAAGCCACTCTAATTAGAAACTCATTATTTTTAATCTGAGTTCACATAGTTCACATTTCATGAGTTCACATTTTTTAAGTCCTCCGCTCACATATTCTTTAACCTAATAGCTGCACTAATTATAGTATCGGTCTGAGTCTGATAGTTCTGTGCGGTCCCGACCGCTGCTAACTGTATCTTCTTTAGCCCACTTCCGCTTCCGCCGGCGCGGCGGCGGCTTTGCGCGGGAACGTCGATTGTTGTCTGGGAAAGATTAATAGCCTCTTCTTTTCAAGAGCAAACATTATTATTATCATCATCTCACATTATCATTCGGTTCTGAGAATTGGTGTAATCGATTGTACAACTTCCGTTGATAATTTGACGGAAATGAAAAATGGGTTATTTCTGTCTTGTTTGTTTTTTGCCGTCAACTACTATAGTATTAGTCGTCACTATTGTTATTATATTATTTCACCTCTTAAAATTTAATTCGTTCTTTTAAAATTTCTTTAACTAGCTTACTCTGTATATAGTTTATTCAGTAGACCCTAACTTTTGACACTCGGTAAACTTTGAACATCTATATATTTAAAACACAAAGTTAAAAAACCTTTGGACACTTCGTCTGTGACTTCTACTGGACCAATTTACATGCGGGTTGTACCAAAATAAACGTTTTTGGTTCTATATTAGCAGGTTTTATTTGTATTTCAAAAATATTTACGTTAAATCTGTCAAAAATGAAAAATAAACTTTTCTTATGGAGATTTAACATGGGGAAAAAAGCCAACATTTTCAATCCTTTGGACAGTTCGTCTGAGACTTCTACTGGACCGATTTACATGCGGGTTGTACCAAAATAAACGTTTTCGGTTCTATATTAGCAGGTTTTATTCGTATTTCAAAAATATTTACGTTAAATCGGTCAAAAATTAAAAATAAACTTTTCTTATGGGGATTTATTTAACATGGAGAAAAAAGCCAACATTTCCAATCCTTTGGACAGTTCGTCTGAGACTTCCACTGGACCAATTTACACGCAGTTTGTACCAAATAATACGTAAACCTTTGTATATTAGCAGATTTTATTTACTTTAACGTTATCTTACTTCCTTAAATTAAAAATATCGACATTTTCAAACCTTTACAATTTATTTATTTTACACGCTTTCAATCAGCTGATTGTAAACACACGAGGTATTTAGTCTAAATACAGTGGATGAGCAAAAGCTCATGAAGGATTTGGTTTATTATGGCCAGTACCTAAAAACGTTTCCAATTATTATGATGTATTGTCATTTATGAAAAGAAAGTTGCTTAATCATATAATTAACGTTATCTTACTCCCTTAAATTAAAAATGTCGACATTTTCAAACCTTAACAATTTATTTATTTTACACGATTTCAATCAGCTGATTGTAAACACACGAGGTATTTTGTCTAAATTCAGAGTGGATGAACAAAAGTTCATGACTGATTTGGTTTATTATGGTCAGTACCTAACGTTTACAATTATTATGATGTATTATCCTTTAAATGGAAAGAAAGTTGCTTAATTATGTAAAAACAGCTGATTGCTTTAAAATTAAGACTAAATTGTAAAGGTTTAGTTTAAATAAATTGCTCACATTTGTATTAAAAGAAACGGATGAATCGGAAATTCTTTGTGCAATCAATTTTTCGTTTGCAACGTTGTAATGCTTTACATTTACTTCGCCTAACGACAGTATTTATTTGTGGCGCAGTCGGTAGCGTGACTCACTCCAAATCAGACGGCCCGGGTTCTCGACCGGTCTTCACAAATATACTTTTTGTAATGTGTCCAATAACGGCGTCACTAATAAATGTTTTACTGATGGTACCGATATTTATTTTAAGCAAAATAGATACATTAAAATATTTATAGGCCTGTTCAAACTCTCAAAAAACTCATTTATTAAATTAACAAGTTTACAAATTGATAGTTTAGGCTTGCTTATTTTTTTATATTTTTAACTAATATAACGCTTTGATTTGGCTACTAAGGTTTAGGCAAGTAGTGCAAAAGTAAGGCTTTTGGGCCAGTTCAAGGTCACCCGAGCGATGACGTCATCGATGACGTCATCTAGGTCAATGACCTCATCGATGACGTCATCGATTGCATCATTGATGACGTCATCACCGATGACGTCACATCCATGACGTCACACCCATGACGTCACAGAAATGACGTGCTGATGACGTCATCACCCCTTACGTCACCAAGATGACGTCATCGATGTCACAAAGGTCAAGGTCACGCTGAAACCTAAAATTTTTTGGCACCTTTGCTGTTTCTCACACTACGCTCCGAGTTTCAGTCAGGTTACCGTGACCTTGACGACTTGGAGCGAAATTAGATGAGAAACAGCAAAAGTGCTGAGGAAACCTGAAGTTTGCAACGTGACTCTGCCTAAACCGTCATGTGACACCGCTCGGGTGACCTTGAACTAGCCCAGCTGCCTTACTTTAACCATTACTGCAACCGCGATGCGCACCCTACGACAGACACCGAGCGACTGACTGTCCGGCCCCGTGCACTCTAGGTATATTGGCTCAAGAGACTAAGACTCTAAACTGTCAGGAATGGGAGTAACCAACTGAATTTTGCAAGGAAAAGTCATTTCATCCAATATTTTAAACAAATCCTCATCAGTAAAACTGACACTAGTCTGTTTTGTATAAAACTTAGGGTGTCCGCGCAACAGTTTGCGCCACTTAGCTAAAGTCGAAACTCTCTTAACTTTGAGTGGTGGACAGTGAGCAACTAATAAAGCCTTAACACGGCTAAGTTTCTTACCTAAAGTGTCCCGCGACATGGCTTCTCCTCACAAAAGTCCGCACAATACTGAGAGACTGCTTGTAGAGCATGAGTCAAGGGAAAAGAGGTGGGGGAAACAGCAGGAGTGGGGGAAGGTCACAGTGGTGGGGGAAGGTGAGGTGGTACGCTGGAGTATCGCATCACTTCACCATGAGCTGTCCTACAGTCAACACACTGTTCTCTTGGCCCGAGTTGGCACTAGAAGAAACATTTCTGTACAGCTTAGGCTGTGAGAGCCGAGGAAGCAAAGTCAAAGTGGAAATTGTGTTAAACTCCAAGATGAAGAGTCTCCTAAATAAACTAATTGTATCCCTGCAATCCCCTATAACTTTAGAGAAATACCACTTTATTAAGCGACACCTTATACTTTGGCAAAACGAAGTGGAAATGGAAAAGATTACAGTAAAATTAATTTAACTTATAGCTCGGACTGGACACTCATGGCGATACTACATGGCGTGCAAACGCCACCCTAAACATTACAAGTTAGGTTCTTAAGAACCTATGGTACGATAACCGATGTGCTAGAGTTAAAGTGTGATGACCTTGAGTCAAAACACTGAAATACTACAAGTCGATATCGTCCCAGAGTTAAAGTGTAGTGACCTACATTCAGAACTTGTAAAATTACTTACATATAGAGAGCTAGAGAACAGCGAGACGCACCGCATGGAAGCCGGAGACATACTGGCGAAGCGGTGTTGTGCAGCCTAGGGACCCAGTTGTGGTGGGGGTATAGCCGACACTTAGAGTACAAGTGTTGCGGGTGACCTTGACCCACTTAACTTACCTCGACCCCCCCCCCCCCCGACAAAAAGTGCGAGCCCCCCCCCCGAACTTTTTTTTCGGAAAAATTTTTGACCTTGACCAAAAAGTTTTTTGCTCCGGACGAGAAGTGACCCCCCCCCCGAACTTTTTTTTTCGGAAAAATTTTTGACCTTGACCAAAAAGTTTTTTGCTCCGGACGAGAAGTGACCCCCCCCCACCCCCACCCCCACCCCCACCCCCACCCCCTCCCCCACCCTGATATCCTGGGCGTGGCAGCCCCGGTGGGGATATAAGGGGGCCCGGCCAGAGCCGGCTCGCAGTCCGCTCCCGCGCGTTGAACGTGAACGATCGGGACGGACCGCCATAGGCATCACTAAACATTGAATGGCGCCTTCAGTGTTTAGCGAAGTCTACTCTAACTTTAAGACTTGTATTAGTTGTAAGATATTGCGCTTGCGTTTGGGTATTGCGAATTGTTTTATATGAGAGTGTTTTACTTGTACCCTACGTCTCCTGTGTGTCTTTTATCCTTTGTGTCTTGTTTGTTATATGTGTTTAATGTGTATGTGCTTGTTCCAGCATTGACTACGTTGAGCTCAATTGTGTGTTGTAAGTGTGTTATGTTTCTAAAGTGTATACGCTTGTTTTAGCAATCCCCCTTGAGCTTTTTCAATGCTCAAAGTAAATTGTAACGTCAGGGAACGGGAGTAGGCCCCCGTGTAAAGCCACTTTTAATAATTGGTAGGCTCCTGCCAGGCATGCAAAAGGTTGCGGATGGCATTTGGGAGCATGTCCGTTTGTACGCTGGCATGCAAAAGGTTGCGGCGGCCTCTGCACTCGGACGAGGACGTAAGCCACTAGGGTGTCCTCAGTTAGTTTCCCTTCTGGAAACTTAAAATTATGTAAATAAATCTTTGTTAGCTATTTGTGTTTTTAGTCCCCAAGGCCCCCGAACATTCGTGGTTCGCCATGGATGTACGGGGGCCGAAATTTTTTAATGTCCGTGTGGCCTTGACCCACAAAGACTTGTAAAAATTGAATGCATTGCTAAATTTAAAATATTAAAGATAGGTTACGGGAGTAGGCCCTCGTGTAAAGCCTATTTTAATTATCGGTAGGCTCCTGCCAGGCATGCAAAAGGTTGCGGATGGCATTTGGGAGCATGTCCGTTTGTACGCTGGCATGCAAAAGGTTGCGGCGGCCTCTGCACTCGGACCGAGGACGTAAGCCATTAGGGTGTCCTCAGTTTGTTTCCTCCTGGAAACTCAAAATTATGTAAATGAATCTTTGTTAGCTATTGAAAAGACAATGCAGTAAATGTTTACAAGTCTCGCGTGGCGAAGGGTACACGACATTGGATGTTGCCCTGTTGTCATAGTTGGGTCTCTTCGGAGGCTACAGCGATGACAACCCAAGTGCCCCAGGTGGGGCTTAATTTTTTTAAAGTTTTTTCGTGACCTTGACCTAAATACAGTAATGACCCCCCCCCACCCCCACCCCTCCCCCACCCCCTCCCCCTCCCCCACCCCCTCCCCCACCCCCACCCCCTCCCCCACCCCCTCCCCCCCCGAACTTTTTTTTTTGAGAAAAAATTTTGACCTTGACCAAAAAGTTTTTTGCTCCGGACGAGAAGTGTCCAAACAAAAAATTTGTACAAAGTAGTGGATTTAGACCAAAGATCATTGGTTTATCAAACCTGTTGAAGAATAAATTGAAAATGGGTGTTTAAAAGCCAAATCTACTACATGATTGATAAACTGGATGTATATGACGTCACCTTCCCCCACCCTTCAACCTCGGGTATAAAGGGACCCGGTTGAGCGCGCTGCTCATTATTGCGTGGACATTCACCGAGTGCACACTCAAAGCCAAACTGTAAAAAAAATGGCTCTTTGCGATATTTGTGGTGAGTTTTTCCAAGATGAAGATATCTTTGTTTTACACCGAGAATTGCATCATGAAGAGAACAGAAAAGAAGAGATTGTTGTAAGTGAAGAAGACTTGGATGCGTTTGATCGGTTATTGGAAAACTGCCAGAAGCAGATGGACGACTGTGATAGCTATCTACAGTTACACCGAGAATTGCATCGTGAAGAGGACAGAAAAGAAGAGATTGTAGTAAGTGAAGAAGACTTGGATGCGATTGATCGGTTTTTGGAAAAACCCCATAAGCAGAAGGACTGGGCTAGCTATTTACAGTTAATGCAAAGAAGAAGACCAAGTGTTATTCAATTTGCCGGAGCTGGACCATCTACAGCTGGAGGATTTATTCAAGAAGAGAAAATGGAAGAAGAAGATACGGAAGAAGTGGAAGATGTAAGACAACTGCGTACCCAAGAAGAGGATATGGAAGATATAAGACAACTGCGCACTACAGCCTTGCCAGGACCAGTTGTAATTCATTTCAAAATTAATAACGTGCAATTAGAATTGGAAAATTTTATAACTCAAGCTAAAAAACTAGTTGTAAAAACATTGACGGAAGAATTGGCAAGATTGAACTTTATTAAATTTGGATTGGTGTTGGAGGCTATGTTTACTAATACCGATGGTGAAAATTCACCGAGAGCATTCATTGCTAAAAACCGAACCCTTACAACCACATCTGATATCAACGAAATTTTAGAAGAATGTTTGGTTGAACTGCTAGTGAAACTTCAAGAACATGAAGGAAGAGGATCCGGCTGGACGCTATCATCAATTGAAGGTATGGATGTGAGGGTTCACAAGCATGGATATGGTATGAGAGGAAGCAGCTTTATCCCTCTACCAAAGGTGATCCGAGATACAAGATCATGTATCAATGTGAAAAATGAGGATAATGAATGTTTCCGGTATGCAATGTTAGCAAAATATGTGGAAGACCATTCCTGTAGACCTAGCATAGCATACGAAGCTGTTCAACACCGCTATAATTTCCAAGGTATGTCGTATCCTGTTAGTCTTAATGATGTTGCTAAATTTGAAAGAAAAACCCAGGAGTTTCAGTTAATGTGTTTGGTTTAGACGAATCAAATAACGTATACCCGTTACGAGTTACAAAGACTGAACGTCAAAATCATACGGATTTACTGCTATTGACCAAAGGTGAAATATCACATTATGTTTACATCAAGAACTTTGAAACTTTGGTTGGACGACAAGTGACTAAAAATAAAATTAGAGTAACAGTGTGTAAGAGATGCTTTTGTTTCACAAATAAAGACTTGAGACGTGGAGGATCAGAGTGGTTGTCAGAACACCAACGTCTTTGTAATGACAACTATGAAGTGAAGATTAGTCTGCCACTACCATCTAGAGCATTTGTCCAGTTCAATAAAACAGTTCACCAATACCGGATTCCACTAGTTATCTACGCTGACTTTGAATCCACGTTAGTGCCACAGGAACTTCCGGATGGTGAAGAAACTAGAAGAACCAAATATCAATTGCATCAACCTAACAGTTTTTGCTTATTGGTGAAATCTACTTTACCTGAAGAACAATTGCAAGACTATGGCTTAACATCCACTCCAATACTCTACCGTGGTGAAGAAGCCGCTAAGTATTTTGTAGACCAGTTGTACGACATTGCTGAAAAGGCGCAACGCTTATACGGTAATGTTGTACCTATGAAACCTTTGAACCAAAATCAACAAGAAGAATGCAATTCGGCAACAAGATGTTATTTATGCAAGAAGAGCTTCAGTGAAGAAAATCAAAAAGTAAGAGATCACGATCACCTGACAGGGTTATACAGAGGAGCTGCTTGTAATTCATGCAATATAAATTACAAACTGCCAAACTTTATCCCTGTCGTGTTACACAATCTTAGCGGCTATGACTCTCACTTCATTATCCCAGAGTTAGGACGAGATGATGGAAAAATTGAAGTATTAGCTGAAACATTGGAGAAGTACATCAGTTTCTCAAAAACAGTAGGTAAAATTAAACTTCGCTTCGTAGACTCTTATAGATTTATGTCATCTAGTTTGAGTAAATTGTCTGAGAACCTAAGAAGAGAAGACCTAAAAGAAACCAGCAAAATTGTACCTGAAGATAAATTGGACTTAGTAATGCGTAAAGGAGTGTTCCCCTATGATTACATAACTTCTGCAGAAAAATTTGAAGAAACCAGTCTGCCACCGATTGAAGCCTTCAATAGCAAGTTAAATGAAAGTGCAATCACCGTTGAAGACTACAATCATGCTTGTAATGTTTGGAACCAACTAAACATTCAAACCTTAGGGGAATATTCTGACTTTTACATAAAATTGGACGTAACTCTGCTGTGCGATGTGATGGAAGAATTTCGAAACACCTGCTTCTCCGCCTATGGACTGGACCCTCTACACTCGTACACATCTCCAGGATTAGCATGGCAAGCTATGCTAAAGTCAACCAACTGTCGATTGGAACTTCTAACAGATATTGATATGGTGCTCATGATAGAATCTGGTGTACGAGGCGGTTTGACACAAGCTGTAACACGTCATGTGAAAGCTAACAACAAGTACATCCCAGGCTTCGACGAGAGACAACCATCGGTCTACCTTGGCTACTTTGACGCAAACAACCTTTATGGTTGGGCAATGTCAAATCCGCTTCCCTACGCTGACTTCAAATGGATCGACCCGGCCACCATCGGAGACATCTCACAGATTCCAAAGGATGGTCCAAAAGGCTATATTTTGGACTGTGATTTTGAATACCCGGAGCACCTTCATGACCATCACTACGACTTGCCTCTCCTAGCCAAGACTGAAGTTTCACCGACAGGAAGATGGCCGAAATTGATGATGACGTTGGAGAATAAAGATCGGTATGTGGCTCACTACTGGGTAGTTCAACAAGCTCTTGATTTGGGTCTACGTGTAGTGAGAATTCATAGAGCAATTGAATTCACCCAGTCTTGTTGGTTGAAACCATATATTGATTCCAACACTACAAGAAGAGCAGCGGCAACATCAGCATTTGAAAAGGACTTTTACAAATTGATGAACAACGCCATCTTCGGGAAGACCTTAGAAAACAAAAGGAAACACAAGATTGTAAAATTAGTAAGTGATCCTAAGAAATTGGAAAAATTAGTGCAAAAACCAAATTTTGGAACATCCATGATTATAAACGAAGATCTAGTTGCCGTCAGTATGAAGAAAACAACAATAGTGATGGATCGTCCGTTATACATTGGAATGTCGATTTTGGATATAAGTAAAACTCTGATGTATGATTTCCATTACAACAAAATGGTTAAACACTACGGAAGAGACAACATTGGAGTTGCATACATGGATACCGACGCGTTTATCTACTGGATAAAGACTTTGGACATGTATGAAGACCTAAGGAGTTTCCCATACAAAAACGATTTTGACTTCTCTGACTATCCGAAGAACCATCCAAATTACAATGAAAAGAATAAAAAAGTAATCGGAAAATTTAAAGATGAAGCAAATGGAATGCCTTTAGAAGAAATAGTGGCACTGATGGCAAAATTGTATTCATTTAAAATGTACAACGAGAACAACACACCAACAGTCAAGAAAGCAAAAGGAGTCAAAAAATCGTACTTGAAGAAACTTGTGACATTTGACCATTACAAGACCTGCTTGTTTGAAGATTCTACAATGTCTGCAACGTTCAACACTATTAGAAGCTTTAAACATGAGGTCTACAGTGTCACTGAAGTTAAAAGGGCACTATCAGCTCGAGATGATAAAAGGCATATTATGCCGGATAAAATTCACACTCTTCCTTTTGGCCACTACTCTCTAAACCCTATCGACTAGTAACCTATTCTTCGTCCTTCTACAACTTCGACCTTATTCCTTTCTCCTTCCGTAAAAAAATGGGGAACACGGCAAGTCCAACGCCGTGTTCCCCATTTTTTTACACAAGTTTGGATGACCTTGACCTATATAAATGATGTGAATATTTAAGACAACATTCATTGTGATTATACATGTGATACATGAAACATTCAAACCTGCAATATGAAGAACTTGAAGCAAGAAATTGTCAACGAGCTTCATAAACCTGCAAGAAGAAAGTTTCCACGAAGAAATACAGTGATAAAAGGAATAAATGATTTATATCAAGCGGATTTAATCGAAATGATTCCTTATAGTAAACAAAATAGAGGATTTAAATACATATTGACTATTATTAATTGTTTTTCAAAAATGGCAGATGCTTTACCGCTAAAAGATAAAAGTGGCAAAAGTGTTACAAAAGCAATGGAAACAGCTATACAAAGAGACAAACATACTATAAAACATTTACAAACTGATGATGGAAAAGAATATTTCAATAAGGAATTTGCAAATTTAATGAAAAAACACAACATTAACCATTACTCAACCAATTCAGAGGTAAAAGCATCAATAATTGAAAGATTCAACAGAACTTTAAAAGGTGCGATGTATAAGATGTTTTCTAACAGAGGATCGCACGTATGGATTGATATGTTACCAAAACTTATAAGCGATTACAATAACAAGTTTCATAGAACTATCGGTATGAAACCAAGCCAGGTGACTAATAAAAATGAAAAACTTGTATTAAAACGTATAAAACTGAATACTAAACCAAGAGTTGAAAAACTAAAGCCTAAAAGGTTTAATGATGGTGATAAAGTGCGAATAAGCAAATACAAAGGTGTATTCAGTAAAAGATATCTTCCAAACTGGACAAATGAGGTATTTACCGTATTTAAGGTGCAACCTACAGTACCAGAAACTTACATTTTAAAAGATAATAAAGGACAATTGCTTGAAGGAGGTTTTTATGGACATGAAATGTTAAAATCAACAGTAGGTGATGTATATCTAGTAGAAAAGGTGTTGCAACGCAAAAAAGATAAGGTTAAAGTACGATGGTTAGGATTTAATAAGACGGAAGATTCTTGGATACCTAAAAAGGATCTAATATAATGATAGAGCATCATTTTGGGTTGAACCATTACAAAGGATGGAGATAATACCGCAAAAAGACAATTTTACTATTAATAATATAGATGAACTCACAGTGGATGGTTCTCAATTCAATACTGGGAAACACGGTGTTTTGTTACCAAACACGGTGCGTTGTCTGGTTACCGGTCCTTCCAATTGTGGAAAAACAAATGTAGTATTCAATTTGATTACAAACCCTAAAGGCTTACGTTTTAATAATTTATATGTATTTTCAAAGTCACTACAACAACCGAAATATCAGTTATTGGAACAAATACTCAATAATGTACCTGAAGTTAAATATTTTAAATTTAACGCGAGCGAGAGTGTCATGCAACCGCAAGAGGCTAAACCATTCTCAGTATTCATATTTGACGATGTATCTTGTGAAAATCAAAATACAATAAGGAATTACTTCGCCATGGGTCGACATAACAACATAGATAGCATTTATATTGGTCAAACTTACAGCAAAATACCGAAACAGCTCATTAGAGACAATGCAAACATGTTAATTGTATTTAAACAGGATGAAACCAACCTAAAACACATATATTATGACCATGTAAGTGCGGATATGCCATTTGAACGATTTAAAGAGTTGTGTGGAAAGGCTTGGGCTGAAAAGTATGGGTTTTTAACAATTATGAAGGAACAACCGCTAAACAATGGTCGATACAGGATAGGATTTGATAAATTTATACTAATACACTGATCATGATGTAAAACATTCATTGTTGTACAACACGTCTTGCTACAAACATGGTTAACCAAGAAAAGTTAATAAAGGAAATAAAATCACTTAGTGATTCTATTCGAGATAAAAACAGAGCATTAAAATTAGGTATTAGCGAAAGGGAGAAATTTCTTGAATCTACTTTTAAACCTATTACTGAACCCTTGAAACAATTAAACAAAAAATTTGCTAAACCCGTTTTGGAAGGAGATGCAATTGCACCTATTACAAAGTTTGAAAGAGAAGATGTAAAATCAGAAGATTTTAGTGATGAAGACCTGGAATCCTCTACATATAGTGGTTTTACCGGTGAAGAACCTGAAAGAGAGCTAGAATCACCAGACTATAGTGGTATAAGAGAATTATATGAAGTAAAAGCTAAAAGAGGACATGAAGATGTATCAACTGCTAGTGAAGAGGAAAAAGAAGAAGAAGCAAGGGAAGGTCCGTCAAACATAAGCTTGTTGGGTGAAAACATTCATAACAAAGGACCTTTAGAAAGGAAATACATGGTAAAAATGTTACTCTGAACAATTCCTAATAAGAATTACCATGGAGCGAGATTAACAGAAGATGGTTTAATGATAGGTAATAGCCCGTTAAACGTTGACGAACATGATAATATTGTCATTGGTGATCAAAGGTATAAGGGTACAAAAGGATTATTTGAATTATTATTTGAAAATAAGCCTTCAGTATCGTTAGTGAAAGAAAAAGACATGGAAGCATATAAAAATATTTTGGAACAGACAAATGCATATAGGAGAATGTATTTACCTGACCAACTTCCATTTAGATCTAAGTCTTTAAAATATAGAGAATTTGTATCCAAGTTAATACCAACTAGAAGACAAACAATGCCGTTAACACAAAGAAAACCTGTAAAACGAAGATTTATGGCATCCACTTTAGATGTAAGTGCTCAGGAAAGAAGAAAAAGAAGTAAGTCTGTTACGGGTACAGGTTTAATGAAGAAACTATATAACACAAATGTGATTTATTACAATAATATCAATAAATTGGTGGATAGAATGAAACTAATACATGAAGCTAAAGAAGCGGGTCATACTGGATTGGAAAACGAATGGGTGGCTTTAGTGGATGAACTCCGAAACCGTGGGGTAATCTTATAAAAAATGCGTTGCTCCCTAAAATACTATTCAGTTGCACCATGAGTGTCGACAAGTTCGGACGTTACTCCTCGGATGGGTTATATTACGCAAATAATTTAAAAAGAGGAGCTGGTTTACCACAAACACCTGATGGGGATTATGATATGAGTAATAAAAGGTTAAAAAACATAAAAGATCCCACAGATGAAAACGATGCAATAAATTTAAAAGTATTAAAAGAAAAGATATCACCAACATTAAGACTACAGAAAAACACATATGACGCAGGTAATCATAGAATTGTCAATGTTGGTAAGCCAAATCAAAACGCTGATGCAATAAACAAAGGTTATTTATCATCAGAATTAAAAAATACGTTAAAATTCAATGGAAAAACGTATACTGCTGAAAATAAACGTATATCCAACGTAGATGACCCTAAAGATGCAAAAGACAGCGTAAATAGACGCTATTTACATTCATTAATACCTGAAAAGACAAAAGATGGTTTTTCTTTTTATAAATTTGTTATTAACGATATAGGTTATCCGAAAAATGAAAATGATGCTGTAAATTTAAAATATATAAAAGATCATTGTATTACACGTGATGTAGGAGTTATTGATTGTCTAGGTAATTGTTTAGCGAATGTTAAAGATGGTTCGGCACCATCAGATGGTGCAACAGTGGGTCAAATGAAGGAAACTTTAAAGCAAGAAACATCTGGATTTGTAAAACAGGATCAAGTAGTATCACGGTCGGGTGATGTGTTTGTACAAGGAAATGAAAAGTTTATTTTACTTGAACAAAAAAATAATGTTTGGGATTGCAAAGACATGAAATTATCAAATGCGCAATTAGCTACAGATGCTCATGATGTTCCGATTTTATCACAAGTTTTACATACTAATCCAAACAATTATCATAGAAGTTGGTTGGGTACAAATAGAAGAATAATTGACATATTTCCAGGTATCGATGATTACGATTGTGTTGTAGTAAAACAATCTTTAATATTAGACAAACCAAAAGGTAGTACTTTCAATGCGAAAAATAAGAAAATAGGTAATTTGGCACAAGGAACAGATCCAAAGGATGCTGCAACTGTAGGACAAACATTACAATATGATAGTGCAAATCAAGAGTTTATTTATAATACCAAAAGATTTAAATTAATGGATGTAAATGATTATCAAAATATATTAATTGCAGATCCAAATTCATTTAGCGGATTTAGAAAATTGTCTGGTGAGGAATTTATTCATAAAAATCATGTATTTAGAAATGAAGCAGACAGATCATTAATTAGTGCAGATTTAAAATATTTTAAATGTCCCGGGAATGATGCAAATGTAACTGATGAAGACTAAGAATTTGTATAAAAACTGATATGGGTTAGAAATCGGGACTAATATTATAAAAATGGGTTACACTCTAGAATGTTATTCAGTTGCACCATGAGTGTTGACAAGTTCGGACGGTATTCATCAGATGGATTATATTACTTTAATACTTTAAAAAGAGGTGTTGGATTACCACAAACACCTGATGGAGATTATGATATTAGTAATAAACGGTTAAAAAACATTAATGATCCCACAGATGAAAATGATGCAATAAATTTAAAAGTATTAAAAAAAGAGATAGTACCAACACTGAAATTAGATAAAAACACATATAACGCGGGTAATCATAGAATTTCCAACGTTGGTAAGCCAAATCAAAACGCTGATGCAATAAACAGAGGTTATTTATCATCGGAATTAAAGAATACGTTAAAATTTAATGGAAAAACGTATAATGCTAAAAATCGGCGTATATCCAACGTAGCAGACCCTGTAGATGAAAAAGACAGCATAAATAGACGCTATTTACATTCTATAATACCTGAAAAGACAAAAGATGGGTTTTCTTTTTATTAATTTGTTATTAACGATATAGGTTATCCAAAAAATGAAAATGATGCTGTAAATTTAAAATACATCAAAGATCATTGTATTACACGTGATGTAGGAGTTATTGACTGTCTTGGTAATTGTTTAGCGAATGTAAAAGATGGTTTTGCACCATCAGATGGTGCAACGGTGGGTCAAATGAAGGAAACTTTAAAACAAGAAACCTCCGGTTTTGTGAAACAAAACCAAGTAGTAACACGTCAAGGAGATGTATTTGTACAAGGAAATAAAAAGTTTACTTTACTTGAAGAAAACAATTATGTTTGGGATGGTAAAGGAAAGTTATTGACAAATTTAGGTATTGGTGAAAAGCCTGGTGATGCTGTTACTTATGAACAGATAATACAATTAGAGCCAACTGGAAAAAAATGGTGGAATTGTGATAACAAACGATTAACAAATGTTGCAGACCCTGATTATGCCAATAACGCTGTAACTGTTAATTTTCTTGTTAAAGTAATAGGTAATTTATTATTTGATATGCATAATTATATTGTAGCAGGACAACATAAACCTATTGACGAAAAAATGAGAAATACATGGATTAAACAAGAAATTCTTTATAAATATTTTTTAAATCATAACACACAAAAGTTTAGATCATCAGATTGGGGTACTTTTGATATTTAACTAAATAACACCATATATTACATCATTTATGTGCAACCTGTCATAGAGGTAACACATGGGTTACGCTTTTCAAATATAAAAGACAATCATGGCGTTTCATTACACCAGTCCATATCGAGACACTATACGGAAAGGAGGCGGTATCACGTCCACAGCGGTTTCTCTGTTAAGTAAAGCTTTAAATCGTATTCCAGTAGGATCTATCGTAAACAGAGCAATAGACGCTTTACCATACGAATTTCACATACCGGGAGGTTATCAGTATTGCGGACCAGGAACTAAATTGAAAAAACGACTGGAAAGAGGTGATCCAGGCATAAATAAGTTAGATCAGGCTTGTAAAGAACACGATATCGCATATTCCACGTTTACCGATTCAAAAAATAGGTCAATCGCTGATAAAAAGCTAGCGAATATAGCTTGGCAACGAGTAAAGTCTAGTGACGCTAGTATTGCGGAAAAAGCAGCAGCTTTAGCGGTAACAGCAGGTATGAAGGCTAAAACAGCGGTAGGAGGTGGAAAAAGGAGGGGTAAGAATAAAAAAGGATCAACCAAGAGAAAACATGGTGGTAATATTAGACTAAAAAGACGTTCTCCGAGGAAAAATAATAAAAAACCGACAATATGGTCAATGGTAAAAAACGGGGCTGGTCTATACCTAAGACCGTATCGTGCATATTAAATAAAAGAAATCAATTGGTTATACCACATAAAGCGTTGACTAATGTTGAATTATTTAAATATATTTCCTGTTTAAAAATACCATTTTTCCGCGGAGTATTTATGAAAGACAGTTTACCAAAGAAAATATGGAAAAATGAGACTGGAATCGTAAATTTGGATAATACTGAAGGGTCCGGCACCCATTGGGTGTGTTATAAGAAACTAAATAGTAATGTATATTATTTTGATAGTTTTGGAAATTTGCCACCACCTAAAGAACTTGAACATTACTTTAAATCTGCTAAAAACATATATTACAACTATAAAAGAGAACAACCTGATAATACTTCAATATGCGGCCATTTATGTTTGGAATTCCTAGCTAAAAGTATCAGTCACTATTGAGATGTCTTCCTATACGGTATCATTAACAGGAAAATCGTCCACTTTACGAAGTATCCTTTTTCCAGCGTTACGCTTGCAAAAAGGAAGATTTTGGGAGGCAGCACTGTTGGATTTTACAACTTACAACTCTATTCCCAATGTTACGGAAGGTAAAAATAACTTATTGCATTATTATAAAGGAAAAGATGCCAGTGGTAAGTTAACAGACTTAGAAGAGTGCAGTTTACCCACAGGTTCTTATGAAATTGATCATATTAATGAATTTTTGCAAAATAAAATGGGAAAAGACAATATATCGCTAAAAGGTAATAATAATACAATGAAAGCTGAGCTTACTTCAAAATATTATATAGATTTCACTAAGCCAAACTCAATTGGTGATTTATTAGGATTTCCCAAAGATGGAGCAATTTTAGAACCAAATAAAACACATTCCGGTAAACAAACTGTAACAATATTAAAAGTCAATAGTATAGACATAACTTGTAACATTATACAAGGAGCTTACAGAGATGGAGCAAATACTCATATAATACATACTTTTTACCCCAGTGTACCACCTGGATTTAAAATTGTTGAAAAGCCGCAAAACCTGGTATATCTACCTTTGAACACCACTTTCATTTCAGACATCGTGTTGAACGTATTGGATCAAGACGGTAACTTGATAGATTTCCGAGAAGAGCCTATTACGGTTAGATTACATTTAAAATCAACACTTTAATACAAAATCATGGGTTTATCATTTAAAAGCGAACAACCTACGGGAATCCGCATTAGTAGCTCTTCAGCTGTGGAGGAGTTAACACGCGAGAACATTCGTTTCTTAGAGAGAATTGGATTAAAAGTAACCGATAATGGATATACTGGATATAGCTCAGGGTCCAACATTCGACGAAACCCTATGGGAAAAAGAATATCACACCCACAACCCTTACACTTCATCAAAATTAAACAATAACGATGAAATTCGTATTCCCATACAAAATCAAGACATTTACACACTACCATGTGAAAGTTACTTGTATATTGAAGGAAAAGTTACTAAAAAGGACGGTACTACTACTGGTACAACAGTTCCATTTATAAATAATCCCATGGCTTTCCTGTTTGATGAAATTAGATATGAAATATCAGGTGTAACAGTTGATTCTACTAAAAAAGTAGGTATTGCAACAACTTGATAAAGGGATTAACATCTATATCACCTAATGAAACCAATTTAATACAACCTGCAGGATGGGTTTTACCTGCAAAAGACACAATCACTCCAGATACAAATGGAAATTTTGATTTTCATATTCCGTTACGTTTGTTGCTTGGTTTTGCTGAAGATTATAGGAAAATAATATTAAACGTTAAACAAGAATTAGTTTTGTTGAGATCTTCAAACGATAAAGATATTATTAAAGCTCCAGACGGTACAACAGATGCAACTTTAGAATGGAAATTAACATTAGACAAAATTGTATGGAGAGTTCCACATGTAAAATTAGCTGACGAGCATAGAATGCTACTATTAAGAAAGTTAAAGGCTGATCGTGATATTGTAATTCCTTTTAGAAGTTGGGAATTTCATGAACATCCCAGCTTGCCAACTACGGATCGACACACTTGGACAGTTAAAACATCTAATTATGTGGAACGAGCCAGGTATATTATATTTGGTTTACAAACAGGCAGAAGAGACACCATCACCAAACATGCAGGCCAATTTGATCATTGCAACTTGAAAAATATTAAAGTTTATTTAAATTCACAATTTTTTCCATACGATAATTTAAATGTGTCATTCGCTAATAAAAAGTACAGCATATTGTACGATATGTATGCAAGATTCCAAAGTTCATATTATGGTAAAACGAATGCACCTTTACTATCACCAGAAAAATACTTAGATGGTTACCCTATAGTTGTAATCGATTGTTCTAAACAAAATGAATCGGTAAAATCATCAAGTGTAGATATAAAAATAGAAATGGAATTCAACGCGCCTATATCGGCTAATACAACTGCATACTGTTTAATTCTACATGATAAAATCGTAACATACACACCTTTAACTGGAATTGTTAAAAATGTATTGTAAAAGACCGGTTTTCCTACATTCCAATGCATTCCGCGAGTATAAAAGCAGAGCGTTCAGCTCGCTCCTTATCAGTTTGTTGCCTGTTGTTGTATGGGTAGCATCTTATTCAATATGGCTTCTCCTAGTGGTACACAAGAAAATGTAGTAGATATTGAGAAGGAGATATCCGACTTTTTAGATCTTCAAGGTCAACCGGAGGGAGATGAACACAACGCTTGCGGACAACTCCACGCCAGTAATAATGTTGAGGAAAAAGGTAAAAGAAGAAAGAATGCACACAAGAGGAAAAGGGATATTGAAGATAATATTTCTCCTAACATATTAAGTGAGGTATTCTTGCGAATATTTTACCCAATCTCTTCCAGTTTGGACAAAAGTGTTTTAATCGGTGTTATGAAATCTACAGATTATTCCCCTACTGTAATTTTAACTCATGGACCCAAAATGATTTTGTTTACGGACACTGCTTGGGAATCGTTTATGAAACACTTGCATCTGCTAGAATGCTATTTAAGTAGTAACATGTTTGGAAGAAAGACAAGAGTAGGCCTTTTGGATTCAAATGTGGAAATCGATATTGTTAAACATCGTGGTGATCATCAGTTGCGGTTTAGAGACACAACAAGACATGATAACAAGATTCAACTTAATCGAGAAGAGTTTTTTATTCTAACTTGTGCAACTGAACCAATAACGAGATACTTGAGACAACTGGTGTTTTCAAGTTCAATTATTAAAGATTATCTGGAAGACACTTTGGACAAACAACCGGACGCACCTATATTGTACGGACCTGTAGATACTTCTATATTCAATAGGGTTCCTCATGAAGTACAAATGTGGAGACAATTGGAAAAGTACGCTCAACTACATAAGAAATCAGTAAAACATGAAAAAGAGGAAGAAGAAGGAGGAGAAGAATCAAGTGTTAGTGATGAAAATGAAAACAAGGAAAATGTAAAGATGGAAACCTAAATGACAATTAACTACACAGCAATGGTTAATTTTTAAAACAATATCAAACACTTTGTGGGGTTAGGCCTACCGGGGACGGTGCCCACGTTAAATATACACCAACGCGCCAACAACTGTACGGCCGGGTATAAAAGTCGTACCTACCGTGGTGTGGAAATCAGTTGACCTTTGGACTTCGTCATGAGGAGACGAGTGATCTTCGCAATGGACAAGGAAGAAGAACAAGTAAAGTCCAAACCTGGTATAATTGAGTTCCAAGCGTTTCGGGGTAATGATGATAGATTTATCATAAAAGAACTTGTGTTTTTCGACATCAATACAAGTGTTCCTTATTCGTTTTTATTTAAACCACCATGTTCTTATTCATCTTTAACCAGTAAAGCCGCTACTACCAACAGATGGATTTCAAAACACTTCCATCATATTGATTGGTATGATGGTTTTACAAGTTACACGGACTTGTATCACATTATGCATCACTTTTCAGACAAGTTTACCAATATTTACACAAAGGGGCTGGAAAAGAAAAGATGGATCGAAGGATTTACTCATGTTCCGGTTAATGATGTGGAATTGGATAAAAATTACAAGTATACGATGGAAAATGTTTGTATTTGTACTAAAAGTCCAGAACATGAAAAAGATAGACATTGCGCTTTAAAAAACGCCTATAAACTCGCATCTTACCTTCAAAGTGGGGAAATGGGGAGTGGTGGGGGTAACGGGGGTTATATAAGTGAGGAGCAGACCGGGATCTGGCATGAGTATTACTCGAGATTCCGAGACGACAACATCTCCCAGCAAGAATACGAAGAAGACGATCTATATCTCGACCATGGCATCTCACCAGTTCCTGCAAACTTTGGTTGAGCAGTTCAATGCTCACTCCAAATCTACCATACTACCCGTCAAGAAGTGTTCCGAACTTAAAGACGAGAAGCACTACATTATCCACGCCATGAAGAAGATGGAGACTACAATTGGAGAGGCCATCTGCTGCAGTCTTAGCGAGGCACCGTTCACTCCGGGGGATGAGCCCAAGTTCCAAGTCTACCTGCCGAAACGGTTCGTCCATCTCCTCCAGAACGAGGATCTGCGCTCCATCCAACCCGGCTGTCTCTACCTGGTTTCCCACGGTTGCACGGGTAGCAATTCCACCGAGTTGACCATCCACATCGCCGACAAGCAGCAGTGTTAGATTTAAGTTTTACTGTTGTAAATATGTTATTGTAACGTTTTATAAATAAATAAACCATAAAAAACAAAAAAATACAAAAGACAAAAAAAATGCAACATATCAATATGTGAAGTTTGTCACATATTGATATGTTGCATTTTTTTTTAAACTTCGCGGGTGACCTTGACCTTTGACCTTTGCATTTCACAGTTACCCCCACCACGCTACAAGTCAAACCTGTTTGAATGCAAACACCCCCACCACTTTTTCATATACCTCCAAGCGCTGTGCCTTGGCTTCATTTCTACTCCAGCAGCCAACCTAGCAACATCAGGATGTCTCTCAACGTAAGCTGTGCCAGCTATGAGGAGGTGACTATCAAGACACAACAGGAGCTGAACGATTTGTACAAGGAGTTGCAGCTAATGGTGGCAAGAGGCTACCGTATAAATGTGCAAGTCTACGCTTGCAATATACGGAACACCCGGCAGCCAAAGGAAGAGCCTGGACACTCATCGACAGCTTCCTCACCGACGTCCATGAAGACCGAGCCGGACAACTTGGATTACTTCAGCTGACTAGCAGTTGTATTTCTTGTTCTAACCATTGTAGAATATGTTTATTTTTTCATTATATTAAAGAAGTAAAAGAGCAAAAACACCTATCTTGTTACTGACATATTAGCTCAGTAACAAGATAGGTTTTTTTAAAACACAATTTGAATGACCTTGAAACTTCCCCCTCCACTGCTTTGCTACCCCCACCACTTCACTATTGGTGTACATGGCACATCACGATTAGAAACCTCATTCCATCTTCAACAGCCAAACCGACAACATCAACAATGGCAAACCTACCAACAGATGAAAGATGTCCTCACGCATGCTGCGACTTCATCCACGAGTTAGAGAAGAGGATGCAAGAGAGGGAGATAAGAAGAAAGCAGATCCACTCAGAAAATATCATGATAGTCAACGGCTATCTTTTATTGTTCGGCCTTATTATGGTTGTACTTTTCATACTATATGGTATAGTCACATGTGTCGGCAAGGTTGCAGAAGAAAACGCCCGCCACCATCAGTTGGAAAGTTTCAATGTTACTTTGTAGGTTTTCCTTTTTTTAAAACTCCGTTTGGATGACCTTGAAACTTCCCCCACCACTTCACCATGTTCCTGCATGAGTATCACATCACCCGTCATTCCTTGTTCGACAAGCAACCATGGCGGACAACACCATCAGCCAAGCTGACTCCACTACTGATGTTGGAACGACCTTGAATTTTCCCCTCCACTCCTTTCTTTTTTAAAACCCAATTTTAAGTGACCTTGAAATTTCCCCCTCTACTTTTCGATAATGTTACAACTGACTGCAGCTCACCTCATTCCTTGCTTAGCTGCCATGGCGGAAGGAACTCTTTCTCAAGTTGACTCCACTACGGACGAAGCATTTCCCTTGCGGTGGACTGTTCATTTACAGGATGCGACAGAAGTGGAAGTCTTGTATCAAAAATTACTCAATGTATTCAACGGGAACCCTGGACCTCTTGAATGTAGAATGGATTTGAATTTTGATGCAACCAGGGTCGGCACAGAACCTTCAACTTCAAGCCAGCCTCAGCAACGAGATTTTACACATTTATACACTCCAATATCACCGGAAGATGTAACTGTCTGCGAGGCTGACTCAACTACACGTTATGTTCAGCCAAAGCCTTGGGTGTTGATTATTAACAATGTGTACAAAGTGGAATTGGTATGTAATAGATTGAAGGAGTTGATGGTACAAGATCCCGGCCTGCGCTTTCAAATAAATATACATTTCATCTGGAGAGCACCTGCACGGGGCTCTTCGTCTGACAGCTCTCCAAGTACTACGGACGAGGAGGACGACTAGTCATCTTTTTTAAAACTCTGTTTGAATGACCTTGACCTTTCCCCCTCCACTGAGTTTATTTAAGGTGCACTCTCACTGACTACAGCATTATTTCATTGCGCACCTTCACCGCAGCAACATGGAAAGTCAACTCAACTACTGTTGCGAACAGAAATGTTTTTCATGGCCAAATGACATTGATGTGGTGGATGGCCTGGCTTGTAGAACATGTGAAGCTTTTGGTCAGTGCATGTGTAAGTGCAAGTCTTGGAAGAAGCCGAAACCGAAGTTGAAGACATTCCATGTGTACCAAATGAGAGGGCATAAGTACACTTGTTGCCCTGAACGTTGCATTGAATTTAAACTAAAACAGCTAACTGGCTGCAAATTGTGCAACAATCATTTTGCAGGTTTTTGCAAACATTATTTAGGAGCGTGTCAATACAGATCAACTTGGCATACCGAAGCACTCACTATCAATGAAATCGCTATAGACTCACAAGAGTAGTCTTTCTACTCTTTGACTTTTTTAAAACTCCGTTTGAATGACCTTGAAATTTCCCCCACCACTTCCCCATATATCTAGAGTACGCAGGGCCTGGAGGTCAGTCGCTCGGCAGCTGTCGTAGGGTGCACATCCGTGTTGTGCAGTCTGCTGTGCAGTTTTAATTTTAACCAGTTCAAGGTCACCACACTTGAACTCTGGCGAAAACGTCAAGCTGTTAAACACAATCCTAAGCCCCAGGTTCACAGTCGACCTTAAGGTCATCACACTTTAACATGTAAATTTAAGGTAGCACCGAAACGGTGCTACCTGGCTTGACATTTTCGAGTTTCCCGAGGTCTTCGCAGTTCCCCCCACCACTTCCCATATACCTAGAGTGCGCGGGGCCGGACAGTCAGTCGCTCGGTGTCTGTCGTAGGGTGCACATCGCGGTTGCAGTAATGGTTAAAGTAAGGCTTTTGGGCCAGTTCAAGGTCACCCGAGCGGTGTCACATGATGGTTTAGGCAGAGTCACGTTGCAAACTTCAAGTTTCCTCAGCACTTTTGCTGTTTTTCATCGCAAATTCGCTCCAAGTTGTCAAGGTCATGGTAACTGTGACTGAAACTCGGAGCGTAGTGCGAGAAACAGCAAAAGTGCCAAAAAATTTTAGGTTTCAGCGTGACCTTGACCTTTGTGACATCGATGACGTCATCTTGGTGACGTAAGGGGTGATGACGTCATCAGCACGTCATTTCTGTGACGTCATGGGTGTGACGTCAAGGAAGTGACGTCATTGGTGATGACGTCATCGATGATGCAATCGATGACGTCATCGATGAGGTCATTGACCTCGATGACGTCATCGATGACGTCATCGCTCGGGTGACCTTGAACTGGCCTAAAAGCCTTACTTTTGCACTACTTAGGCATAAGTAAACAATCGATTTTTTATGTTCATAAAATACTAAAGAGTGTCTGTGTTACATAGTAAGGGTGCAGCATTATTGTTTTTAAGGAATATGCCTATAGGCCTACTTTGACAGACACTCCAACAAAAATTTTTTAATTTTCTGTTAAATAAATTTGTATTCTTTAAATTTGGATAGTTATTGAAACTTGCACACTACAGCATAAATATCGCGATATGAAAGTGGTTTTAAATGGTTTCTCTACGTTCTATACCCTAATACACCAATATTTGTTAAAGCCAACCATCATAAGTTACAACACTCTAGGCCTTTACTAATTCTTGAAAAAACTGTTAAGAACAATTTATCCAATAGGCCTACAAGTGGATATTGGTATACTTATTTCTGATGTTGTTGAACCTAATAGAACGGTTTCCTTAGGCTAATTAGATTTGCGCTTACCTAAACAATCAAATTGACATGTTTATAAAATACTAAAGAGTAGAACCTATAAGTACAAGGGTGCAACATTATTGGTTTTACGGAATATTCCTACTTTTCCGACGCTCCAACTAAAATCGTAGTATTTTCTGTAAAATATATTTTTGTTCTTGGTATGGCAGTTCAAAGAAGTACATTTTATGGACTACCTTACATTTTTGTACTATTATAGCGTTTCATTTACCACTAATAGAGCTAACTTATATCCGTCGAGTATCGACGGGCAACAACTAGTAGAATTTGATTTTTAATAAGTTAAAGAATGGAATTTGGTTGCCATTAGGCGAAGGGAGAATGATGTATGGCCCATCATAACATAGCTGACATTACCCAACGTTGCCTACCAGGTAACCTTTCCGACGAGGAAACTTATCTGTCAGAAGACCCTCAATCAAGTTCATACTACCTACATAAACAACAAATTCCACCTGTTAACATTATCTGGTTTTAATCTTCAAATTTTGACGGATCTTTATAAATGTTTATCCCTACTTGACCGTACTAAAAAATACGCTCTCCACCAGGTAATGCAACAGCAATACGTTACCCAATACTAGAAAGCTCTCCCACCGGTGGTGAAATGAATAATCTGTTGATTCCCATCATTGAGTCAAGTCCATCAGAGACCAGAGCCGCCTAGGGTAACCCATTGTGCGGAGGGACAATGGGTCCAGGATAGAAGGGAAGGAATGCGAGAGCTTGACAAGTGAGAGGATACAAGGGGGCAGAGCTTTGTGTCTCTGAAAGGCCGGCAATTAGAGGATGTAGAGTTGTGACCGGTAACGGGACGTGATTGTGAGTGTTTAATTGTTGTTGACAAGGAGACGACGTGGTCGTGGATGTCCTTGGTCTGCGAGTCATGGTCCACCCGGACCGCTCCGACGGTGTGGCTGCTGTGGAGGGGGAGTTCTGGACCGTGGGGAGAAGATTGGAATATTGGAGAAGATTCGATTTGAATGTGACTTATAAATTTTTAGTCTTTTGTGCCCATTTTATTAAATTCGTCATTAATTTTGATGATAAGAACATAACTATGACTACTTAGAGTATGACTACTGTAATTCGAATGATTGAGTTAAGTTAAATTTGAATAAGTGAGTTTTCGAATTTGATTCTCACCAGGGCCGTAACTGGTATTGTAGTGTAATGTTCGTGTAAACTTCTGGTAAAGGTCTGGTTCAGGACAGGTTGCACAAGTACACCTCTACCAAACGACTACTTTGTTAGCCGGGACCAACCCAACGGATAACGTGCCTTCCGAAGCACGGTGTCGGTCTGAGTATAAAGTTCGGTATGATAACCATGGGAATCGAACCCGGGAGTTCTAGCTGGTTGGCCTATACACTTCACACACTCAGCTGTGACTGCCACAACTGCTATTGTATTATGGTCCGACGCAGCTCTTGGAAGTCTGTTACCGGCATTCCTGTAGACTAAGCCAACTTTTTAAGACACAAACTCCGGACCAATTTTTCATTTTAATGTCCCAGAAGGCAAAACCAATTTACTTCGAATTTCTTCTTGGGTGAGAAGTAGCTTTAAGCTGAAAAGTTGAACGAGTTCGCTAATGAGATATATGGATGAGGTCGAGTATTTTAGGTTCCTCAATAGGCTAAAAAATGTGTAGGCCTATATATTTATGTTGTACGTTTTTTTACAAATACAAAATTTTTACTTTCACTAAAACTGTTTAAAAGCGCCAAGAGCACAAGAGACTGCCTGGTATTATTTGTTTACTTGATGGTGGCGTCGTCCTGTAATCCAGCTACTTGGAGGTCACGAATTGTGGATAGTTATAATCGTTGGCTTGTGGATGCGATATTCCTTGGTGCTGGGATTAACATCCGCACTAGATAGGCTACCGGCGAGTTTAAGGTGAATCCGTTTTAAGGGTGAATGTGATGGATCAGATGAGGCGTAGCTTTGCTGCTGATAAAGACCAGCTGATTCACATGCCAGGATCATTAATTAACCCAATGAACAAAAGCAGCTGAGTCCATTTTGGAACCTTCAAAAAGCCTTTACTCAGGATTGAACCGATATCCTTTTGATTCAAATGCAAGCTCTAATAACCATTCAGCTACCCATCAGACAAATGTTAAATGACAAATAAGCCATGATAAGGTGCATCGCGTGCATGACGTGATGCACCAGCATGCACAATGCGACGCAGCCCACTCGCCAGCTGACGGAGAAAGCAGGGTCGGAGCGTCAAGTGGCCGCCGTCCATCCAGCGCCCCAGCCACCACCGGCGGCGTCCTTGACCCTGCTTATCACCTCCCGGACCTGCCGCCTGCGCCAAGGCCGCCCGAGAAAGCATTCACTGCGCCGGTGAAAGGAGGAAGCACGCATGTCATTTTTGGAAACACTTGTGTATGGCCGTATGTGTTGTCAAATTTTTATGTTAGGATTTAACACAGTGTGATCTATCAAAAATGCTTTCGGTAGATTGGGAGAGGAGATAATCAACTGTCAGATGTACGGTAATAGACAACAAGGGATTCAATAATGGAAGGCTGTTAAAGCTGCGTTAATTTCGATACAAAAGGGTTCCCATCACTTGGTGAACACCCAGTACCCCATTTTTACAGACTAATATTTAAAAAAGTGTCAATAACTGAAAAAAGAGGACATTTTATGAATTTCTAATGGGCGTATGGAAATATAAAAAAATTCCGATTTTCATGATTCGGTCATAAGAAGTAGAATGTTAATTTTTTATTCAAACTTCTCAATCTAGTAGGCCTAATGTCACTTAATTCACAAAGCATTTTCTGTTAGATCCGTTAATTTACTGCACTGGACTTTATAATATTGTATTTGACAGATGAAAAAAGCGTTGGCCTACAATTTATATAGCATGACGAACTCATCCGTTCGGGATGCGTAAATTTAATAATGCTCAATTTAAGGTTGAAAATTCTGTTTCAAGTTAATTGGGCTTGATTAGAATAATAAACCTTTGTTAAAACATTACAAGAAAGTTTTATGCCATTCATCAAAGTACTGTATGTGAGGAAATTCCAACTAAAAACGCAGAAATTCGATGTCAAGGTAGGAATCCTAAACTGTGAAATATGGACTAAGGAGGGCTGTAGCTACAACCCAAGAATGCTCTGTCCATAAAAATCTCAACATTCTACCATTTATAGCGGCAGCCCACTTTCGCAGATCTTACTCCATGGAATTACGGAGAGCAGGAAGGAAGAAGAAAAAGTAGACCCGGACCGAGACACCGGTCCGGTCCGTGGCACTTGTGAATATGCTAATTGCAATTATGACTTAACGGAGTGTTCCGGAGTAGATTCGCGGTTTAATTTCGAGCTAAGTGATGCAATTTCCATAGCCCGTTACCGAATTGGTTACTGGCTTATGCCGAGTCGTTTGGTAGGTACACATAGTGATGTGGGCCGGGCAAATGCCCAATGGGCGGGTCGTTTATAAATGGGCATTTGCCCGGGCATTTGCCCAAAGCGATTTTAAGCGCCCAAAAACTGGGCGTTTATAAAAAGTTCAGTTTAAGGCGCAATACAATAAAACCTGTAATATTTTCAGTGTTGTATTTTAAATAAATATTTTTCTAAATTGTTAAATAAAATCTTATTTAAAGATTAAGCAGGTTATTAAGCACCTATAAAATTATTTTTATTCATATATATATTCACAAATTCTACTGGGAGTTAGGGCTATTTATCAAAATATACTAAATATACTAATTTTATTTAATCTTATAATATGATAAAAAATTTCATTTTAAACTAATAATTTAGCCTACTAATGGCTGAAATTGTCCTTTTTTGAGATTGGCCGGTAAATCATATGTACCATGTTATTAGGATGTGTTGTAATTAATTTTACAAAAGGGCAGTCTTGGAAAAAGATTAGCAATAGAAATGATTGTAAAAAATGAAATTTATGTTACTTTAATTTAATGCAATCAGCTAATGAATGGAAACTGCCAGTATAAGTTTTGCAAAACCATGGCCTAACTATATCATCCCGTACCGGCTGTACCCAAGACTCTTCAATTATTTTATAAGTAACATTAATAAATTTAAAAAAGTTTAATGTATAGTTTTGATTCTGGATGTATATATTTTGAAGCTGAACATGATTATTAAATATATAAAATGATATGATGTAGGCTTATGATGGCATATGTAAATCTTAGTAGCCTAAAGCTAAGGTAAACTGCTCAACCTTTAGTGGTATACAGGCTTGTTACTCTATTTAAAAACAAAAACAGTTTAAAAATTAGCCAATATTTATTTTGGTGGCTTCACTGAAATTGATTAATTGTTCATTCATTCAAATGATATTCGTCCTTCAAATGCTTTTATACTTACTTCAACTGAACTAACTGTACATGACTACCACAACATATATTATAGGCCCTATTACAATTAGGTTTGCTAAGAAGAAGAAACCAGTATTGTATTTATGTTTATACTTATACTATCCTTGGAAAAAGTGATGAAGATGCTTCTGAATCTGAAGAGTCATTAGTGTAAGGAATTTTGTTTGATGAACTGAAGTTTTCATTATGCCCATAATTATTTAAGTTAATACTGATTCATTGTGTGTAATAATCAAATGTAAATTAATTCTATTACATTAGCCAGATATTTTAAATAAAAATAAACCTATGAAGTTGTTTTCAGTCTAAATTATTTTTTCTTGTTGACAAAAGAAAAGTGTTGACTCTCTAGTACTGACTTCCTACCAATATAATTAAAATTATACACGTAATTATTTTTTTTAACATAGGCTATTATGTAAATACCTAATGTTAGAGGTTTAAAAAGTTGACTAGAAGAGTAGTGTTCAATTTAATTTCCATTAATTAGGTTTATTAGCCTTTAACTGGATAAACGCCCGGCGCTTATGGATTTTGGGCGGTTATTTGGGCAAATGCCCTGGGCATTTGCCCTGAGATTTAAACGCCAGGGCGTTTTACATCACTAGGTACACATTCCTGCATATAATTCGCTGCCAGTGCCACTTTCGCGGAATCCAGCGTTTCACCGTAAAAGGACCGTTTGAGAATCTAAATTGGGTGTTGTAAAGTGCTTCTACCACTTTACAAAGGTCATTATGGGATTATTGTGTTTTTCGCTCAGTCACTATAATAACAACGCCTCCCGTGATTTTCAATTGTTTCTGTGGGTTTATACAGTATTTTGAGTTTTTATGTGAAGTAGGTTTAAAAGGTAGCTTGAAAAGCCTCGATGAAACACGGTAAAAGATAAGGAAGAATTTTCACTTGACTTCAATTTCGAACCATTTTATTCAGTGAGTTGTTTGTATTCAGTCGTTGAGTAGGCTACTCAACGTGAATATTTCAATGATTTCATGAAGAATACACGTTGATACAAGTCTTGGTTATTGGAAACCTTCCCTAACACTATTTATACAAACAAAGATGAAATGTATCACTTATGGTGATAAAACTTGTTATCAACAGCTGTTTGCCCCGGCGGGCATGTTTGAGCCGAGCAAACACTCGCAGTGAAGTCAGTATTGATCCATTCCGATACTTCCAATAGGGGCGACAGTTGGGTCTAGATAACACTCTTCGTCTATACCTGCTTGCCTCTTATCAGTATTAACTGGGCTCGATCCTTCCCCTACACAAACACATGGCGACATAGCCACATGCCGCCGCGCCGCTTTACGGCTGACCAGGGATTATTCTTGGTGACTATGGTTTCCAAGTCACTTAGTTCAGTTCAAGATTTGTGAGTGTCGTCCTGTGTCAGCTAGCACTTTCAAATCGACGTGTTTACGAAATTGGATTATCAGGAATGTGTTGCCATATTATCTTTTGCATCCAATAATTTTATTTTAATTTGTTTCCTGGTTTTGTAATTATTTAGCTTGTGACAAAAAAGATATCAAGATTACTTATTCTTCTAATTCGTTCATACCACTATCGAAAGGATTACTGTATTAACTTGTTGCAATGGGTAAATTACAGTAGTTATTCAAACAATGCAATTCTCACTTTACAATAATTTTCCTAGGTCACTTCCGTAGACTAGTGCATTTGCGGATTTATGTGGGGATTTACAGTGCGGCGTTGCCTAGAACCCCAAGGTTTATGGAAGGATATTTTCGTTTAATGATTGAAATGGGATATAAAATATTCTAATGACGGTATTGTCGTTAGGTAAGAGACATATGCTACCAGGCCTAAACATTTAAATTAGGATTTCATGGTGATTTAGTGTGGTATTCAAATATCTCATACCTTCGGGATATAAGTAACTCCAATTCTAATAACTATAGCTAATTTCATAAATATTCGAGTCAAAAAATGTGTTTAACATGGTCGAGTGGTAGAGTGATGCCGAAATGGTTTTACTGGACTTTTAGAAGTTAATTAATAGATGTTTTCGGTGGTTTTTACATGACTGTCTGCAATGATAGGGTTTCCTTACCATTTGGAAGTTTGATGTAAAAAAAAGAAATTCGATAAGTATCGTGGGAAGACAAATCCATGAACTAACTGTTTCTATTTGCGAAATATTGAATCCTAAGTATTCGCTCTCTATAGGACTACACAAAATATTTGATGTTACACAAATTGATATTCATAGAATATTATGTATGGATATTTTAAAATCCTGGATTACGTTTTTTAACTAACATCTTAATAATTTAGACTGATAATTGTGATCAAACTCCTTATTTTAAACCAAATTATATAAATTCACCCAAAGTATGATTTAATTTTTGACTCTTATCGTCCGACAGACTAAATCTGGGATTAAATCTCGCTAGCACTATATTTACTATTCATGTTTTTAAGTTCAAATACTTAATTACATCCCAGTGAAATCTTGATTTCATTTAAGCCCGTTAGTAATTTGAAACTCTTTCCTCCCACCCCCACTGGGAGTTGAGAGAGTGTTGAGATCCCAAATCACAATATCATAACGTATCACAATCATAGCGTAAAAGCAACGAACTGTTGTGCTTATAGTTCAGTGTTTAATTAAAGGAAGGTGATTTGAGTTCATTACAAGACAATTTAAGAGGTTAAACAGATTATAGTAAATTTAAACGTTAAAACCCAAGATATCGTATTCGCGTTTAGAAACATGTCAATACTCTTTTTTATTACTTTTTTCGCAAAAAAATTCAAATAAGCAATGTTTGTACTGTAGAGGCAAAAAGTTTTCCGCCCAAGGATTTTTTTAGCGAATTTCCCATAGGGAATAAGCTATTACCGTAGGTCTTATGGTAAGACCTAAGCCCGGGACCATGTTACTTTTTCGTTTTTATGTGCCCAGAGACCAAAAATAATAGTCATTAAAATTTATATATATATATATATATATATATATATATATATATATATATATATATATATATATATATATATGTATGTATGTATGTATGTATGTATGTGTCCCTAGACACGATAACTCTCGTTAAAATGGTCCGATTGACACCAAATTTGGTAGAGATGTGTAATCCTACGTTTATTCGGATGAGTTCGTAAACCAGACATGTCGACCTATCGGAAGGGGTAGTTTTGGGGGGTTTTGTACCCCAAAAATGGGTTTTTTGCATTTTTCATATGTAATTTTTAAAAATTTCAGATTTTTATTTTAACCATTGGATTTAGCTCAAAAAAACACACAATTTAGCATTTAAAGCTTTGCTCTATCTCCATTGGTTACCGAGATATTAAAAAGTCTAAAGACAGTACGTTGTATTTTGAGGCTCCAATGTTAATCTTATGGAGAATAAGGATGTGTTAATATTTCACTTATTAACCAATATTTTTGGATGAAACTTGGTGTTCTGCTTCATTTGGTTGAAATTCATCCATTTATGGTAAAAAGCTTGGTTTTTGTGCTTATCATGGCAGCAAACCTGCATACTCTTTTCCCATGTTAATCATATGGAGAATAGGCAAACTCCTTTAGCAATGGACAGATATTGATGAAATTTAGTCTATGGCTTCATATGGTCAAAATAATTTTCTTTTATGCTAAAAACCTACTTTTAGTTTTCCCCATGGCAGCATACCTGCATACTCTTTCCCTACATTTATCATAAGGAGATAAACATTTATTTCCCTATTTATGAGCTTGTGATGATTTTTTGTTTACAGGTTTATCTGGTCATAATTAATACTACTAATTTGGAAATTCGCTGAGTACGCAGGTTTGCTGCGACGGGGGTATTATATGAAGATTTTGGCCACCAAGTGACGATTGGAGCTGGTCCCATGGATGTAAAAAATCCGGGTGAGGTCGCACCCCCAAATTCGCCATTTTGAAAGGGTAGGCCTATTAACCTACTTAGAGAGAATATTTCATTTTTTAAATCGTTTACTCTAATATAGTACTGTAGCGTAGTAAAAGTTTTTTTTCTCGATTATTTGATTGTATTATTCTAAGAAATTCACAACGTGTTCACTCTATCTCTTACAATATTGTGTGTTAAGCATTGATCGCTCCTTCATAATGACGCACTGTATTTGTTTTATACAATTCGTTATCCAACTTGCAAGTAATCAAGCAAGTTAATCACTCGAGAGAGTTTAATAAGATGATCATTGATTCAGTTTTCTTCTCAAAAGTCATGTCCTTAAAAAACTTTTCCTCGCTCTGCCAATGCAATTCCCGCCGACACCGACACTCTTCCTGCTCCTCTGAAGACCCGCCTGTCATCCGCCTCATCAGACGTCCGGAGCCCGGATCAATCCGGAGCGAGAGGCGATCAAATCGATCCGGCGGTCAAGGACAATGGACAGTCAGTCAAGGTCATCAATATGGCGGCCTTGATAATTACAGGGGTTCGGTGAACTTGGTCACCGCGGGACTGGTCCGGAGACTGCGGCGCTGTGGAGTGTGGACCGGCATCCAGCCAAGCCTCCATCTGGGGTTACGTCCGCAGTGTTTGTCCGGTTTTCAGTCCGGGATTTTGAAGTATAAAAAATGTGGTTTTAAAGTATACGTTTTGTTTTAGTTGCGAATTTTAAACACTAGTAACCAGCTGCGAGATTATTTCGTATTGGTTCCGTAGCCCACACCGCGGCGCGGGGCCGGGTCACGCTGCAAGGTCGCTCGACGCTTCTCTCCGCTCAAGCGTTACTTCGTGTCTCGTTAGCCACGTGTAATTAATTGTGTTAAGACTCGGTGTTAATAACACCATATCTCCCGCGCCGCGTTGCCCATCAACACGCGTCCTGGGGCCTTGGCCTGCTGCAACGGTAATTCGCTGTTTTTCTCTCACAAACACGTTGTTTCTCTCATTGGGTCAACGAATTGCTTACACTTTTATTTGACTCGGCGAAGTATATTTTTTGTGAAGACTTTGCTGACCAGCAGGGTACTGGTGGTGAACAAGTGATTTAAGAAACCGCATACAAAATTCTATGTTTTACGAATCCCCAAAGAAGTTAAAATGTGTTTGTTTCTAGCGATTTCATACGCTGCCACTCTTTATAACGGCTATTTTTTTAAAATTATTTCCTTAAAGGATTCACAAATTTGCGTTATCCCTTTATTCTGCAGTGTTGAAGACAGAACAACTTCTCAAGGAATCGCAACTACCAGTTCTCTTATTCCTCAGAGAAGGGGTTATACTTATAAAATATTCCACAACGGAATGATTTTTCTTTCAGTTTATTTGAACAAGCTTTTAATTCAGTAACCTCCAACGCAAAATAGTTTATTTCGCTGACCAATAATCGTTGATCTCTTTTAAGGTTTCAGCAGTGGAAGTGGATGTAATAAGCTTCCTAATCCCTCATTTTCGAGAATTTTCCATCAATAATACAAATGTCAGTCGTAAATAAAGCAGTTAACGTGGTGTTTGTAGTCGATTCCACCAAGATCCGAACGTTTTCCGAAACCCTGCAGCAGCGCGAACGGCCGGCAGTTATTCTCGACCACTCAATTACCGGTGCGCTACTCGCCTTCTACGGCTGAATGGACGAGGACTGCGAATCAATCAGCAAGGCAGTGCCGGCTGTCGGCGCAAAAAGCGCAAGTGGCAGTGGAAGCGGTCCGGCCGGCGCCATATAAGGGCCCCCGCCGCTGAATCGCTTTTATAATTTTCGTTCCGGGGTTTGCCCGCAAGACCGTTCGGTTCCGCGGCGTAGCTGTTGGCAGCCAAGGATTACACAGTGATTAAAAATTGCGGTGGTTTGTACAACAGGGTAACAGGGGCGGATATTGTGTGGTTTGCAGTCATTTTGTTAATTACGTTTTACGATGTGAAGATTGTCGTTTTAAACAATTAATTTGTTTGAGTTGGGGCTTTAGGACGAGCAAATGTCACTGTTAGGTATAATTTGTTAGGTACACGCAGTATCTGATGTGTATTTTTCTAACGTTTCTGACCTGCCTTGGAAAGTTCGAGCTATTAAACATTATCTGTTGTGTCGTTGTGTCTTTTGAAAAAATGTTCTGCATTGCCTGGGAAAGTTCGAGGTATAAACTGTTTGGTTAGGATACATCGATACACATAAAATAATGAAATAAATGAGTTACGCCGTTTTCGGTTAGTTAGTTGAAATCTTTTCCATGTGGTGCAGCCCTGAGCCCCATCCTCAGCTTTAAATCCCTATCAAAGTTAAACTCATTGAGAGTCAGTCACCCTTGTAAAAACCACTAAAAATATTTCTGCTTTCCCCTGTTTTAGATGGTGTTTTAATTTTTATTTTTAATTATTGGTCAAATATTTGTTTTCTTTTAGAATAAGGTTAGATCTTCGTCCCCTATAACTCATATAACAGAAAAAATAAATTGTTTTAGTACAAAAACTTAAAAGTAAGGAAAATAGAATTACTTCGCAACACCACTAAGAGTATTATTATCACATTTTCAAACTTTATTAGGAACCTAATATAACTATTCAACTAAACGATTACCAAGTTAAAATCGGTTGAAAAACGAAGTCCGAAACAGGGGAATAAACAACCACGTTTTGTCTAAAAGGTTAACATTGCCGACTGCGCTACAAGTACAAGCCTAATAAAGGCAAAGATGACTCTGTAGTTAACCTAGCACTATTCTTCCTGAAATCTGAAATGTATACAAAGACGCCAGCCACCGTCCAGATTCCGTTGATTTTATCGGGATGAAAAATATATCTTAGTTACAACCCTATACTTTATAGGAAGCCTATTAATACAAGGTTGAAAAACTGAGTTCTCAGTAAGTAATGGACTGTTCTTCATGTTTTATGGCAACCAATCATGCTTAGATTGGCATAATTTCCTTCAAATGTACGACCGTCACTAGGGTTATGTCCTATTTCAGACCAATGGAAATTCTTTTGAAAGAGTAGAGGTCAGTTTAAATTTACAGAGTTTTAACGGTCAGCTGCAAGAGATATTTTATTCAGCTAGTTTTAATCAAATCAAAAGGAAATAAAATTCCCCTGAACATGAGATTCATCCTCCTTCTTAATATCAACAGATTTTTCTTTTGACATGATTCGCCGCCTATTTGCGCTCAAAGCTCTCGCATACCAGCAACCGATTGACTCATCTCCTAAGGCTACGCACTGTCACCACATTTCTCTCCTGCAGCCTGCAGACCTCAAGAACGCCCCTCTCCCAGTCTCAATACATTATAATTTGTTCTTCCCTGGTAGCCGCGTGCCTAAGTTTCTTCTCCAGCTCCTGAAGAACACCCCTCTGCCAGTCACAAACCCCTGGGCTCAGTCCCCTACCGGTAGCCGGGTTCCTAAGTTTCTTCTCCAGCTCCCCAGTCCACAGTGGCGGCAGCCGAACACGTCTCGTCCGGTTTATACGAGATGAAGCGGTAATGGCAGTCTTGTCCGAGCTACCGAACCGTCTATTAGCCTACATTCGACACCTGTTCCGCAGCGCCCGCGCTGCTCTTCCTTCCTCCCGCAGCCTTTGTCTTATCCATATCCGCATCTGGAAACGACCTCGATTCCGTTCCAACACACGTGGTCACGTTTTTGTGAAATGTTGTCTAATTGCATTGGTTTCTGTTATTAAAGTTAAAATTTATAGTATTTTGCCACTGTTACGGGTTTTAGTGCTTATATTTTGAGAAATCTTGGCGGTGGATGCGTGGGGAGTTGTTACCGTTTATTTAATTCTTCAACTAGATTCATGATTATAAAAAGACAATTAGCTACAGCAAATTTAATTTCCGTATTATGGTGAATTTTATAGTTTTGAATAAAAAGTCTATTAATTTGATGAGCTCACAATTTAACCAAACGATTTCAGTGACAAAAATTGTTCATTGAAATTCAATCCTGGCACAGATATTACCATATTTCTTCGTCCGTATTTCATTTTCTACTTTTACACATAACGCGACAAAAACTGGACTCTCATTATACCGTCTTTCAATACGGAGGCGATGATTTTGACGCTTAAAATTTCATGGTAGTTAAAGCAAGTAGTTGTGCATACCAATAAGTTGTTTTGTCTTGAGCAGGGAAGGAGGAAATTAGTGCTTGCTAAACACAATGTGAAGGGCTCTCGGAGGTTTTGTGCTCAGCGGTGCTGCCGCATCCCAAGTGACGGAGGAAACAAAAACTGCCGAACGAGCGTTGAACGAGAGACTGAAGCCGTAAAATCGAAAGAGATCACTTCACGGAATACTAATTCATATTGGTTTACCTTTTTATATACTCTGTAAAATATAATATTCCATGTTTTATTAGTTTTGTATGTCTAGACCTAAACAAAAAACAAAACGCATTCAAGGGTGTGATAATGCTTAAATTATTACAGGGCTATTCGAAAGGGTTAAAAAAATCAAATTAAAAATTTTGTCACTCATTGAAAACAGCTAATTTTGTTCGCAATAATTTTGTCTTTTATGTCAGTTTACATGCCACTCAAGATGACTAAAATATAAGCCGGCTTAAATTTCGTACTGTAAATTATTTTACTGCCAGTGCATCATACCCGTTTAATATTAAAACCAACTTATTTTACATTTTTACTTGTAAGGCCATTTGAATAAATAAATAATGTTTGCAGTTGGAATGTGCTTTCCTTTATTTAAACGTTTTGAGAACACTCGACAAAATCAAGTGTCCTCTTCTTGACTGTGAGGATTTAACGATTTTAGAAAACCCCCGGTTTAGGCGATGATTAGAATCATTACTTTACTGTCAGAGGAATTATTTACCATGATAATCGTATTCTATCATCGGCAGTCCAATTGCGATATGACTATCGATGTCGTCCATTCGATACTCAGCCAATCGAATGCCGCCTCGCAGCAGGCGGAGGGAGGTTAGAGGTGAGCGGCCGGGCCGCACGCCGTGCTTATCTTTAGTTCCCGACTCGATCTAAAAATATCGGCGAAAATGTACAAACCTCGTGCCTCTCGTATTCGATACTAAATTCCTTCTTAAATTCTTTTACTGCTGTAAAGATTCCGCGATAAACTGTGCACGTGAGAACGTTGGTTATGGGATGGGATGGGTTTGAAAACTGTTTAGGGAAAACGTAACATTTTAATGTTTCGGTGGAGATGTTCAGCCTAGGAATTTCTTTCATCGTTTAACAAATCGAAATCAGATCAATTTTTTTAAACAAAATTGTATCTGGCATTTTAATAACCACCGTTTTTAGTCCCACAACGAATCCATTTTTTTTAGAACTGTACTGAATCCATATTCATTTATTCTTTATATTGTGTCTCACCTGAGTAGTCATCTTAATAATAAAATATGAATTACGTCTTCCTTATTTTGACTAAAAAAATAAACTCATCAGTCTTCTCGTCCTCTGTTCTGTAGAAATGTTTTTATATTGCCAGCGTCACCTATTTGCTCTCCAAACCTTTGGATGTTTCCATGATAGTGTTCCTATAAATACCTACGCTCCGCTAATCAGTTTCTGATGTTTGTTTCAGTTGAATGTGGAGCTATGGACGCCTCGGCCCCTGTTGCTCTGAGACGGTCTCCTCCTCCTAGCTTCTCGCGGTTGCCGCCAGATGGCCACGAGTTCCCTCCCAACTACCAGGAGTTGTGCCCGGAGCCGTCGGTAGCTGCGGAGCCTTCACTCAAGATGCAACCTCCTCCACCTCTACCCTCCACCGCACCGCCCATACCCAAGAAGAAATTCAGCGTTCCCATTCTAGAGCGAGAAATTGAAAACACAACCCCAGTAAGGAAATATTCCACATGCTCCAATCCTTCAATCAACGGTGATGAGTCTTCCAAACCTAGCCGAGGAGCTTTGTGGAGAAACGATGAGAAAAGTGTGCGGAGTGTTCGTGATAAAATTGCCATGTTTTCGAATGTCACAGACGAAACGCCGGTTTCTCCCGCAATACCTCCACCCTCGCTCACCGCTCATCGGAAACTCAACAGGTTTAAGAGTTCTGAAGATGTACTTTACAACGATAATGTAGATAGTTCTTCTGGCAATTTAACCTCCGGTAAATTGTTCTCTAGATCTGTGATTTCTGTTGATAAGGTCACATCGAATTCGTACCTGCCAGAAATTAATCAACGATCGACGAGTCCCATGAAGAAACTGCCTACATACAGCAGCATGGTTGACATGTCACAAGTTTCTGTTTCGAAGCAAGCTAAAAATAATGTTCCCAAGAGTTTAGAGCTTACTAGTCGCACCCAGAGTTCTATGGATTTATCTTCATCATCCTCTGCATACTCGTCAGAGTCACCCGACTCGTCTTTAACTTCAAATGTGGCGACTCCGACTCCCCATGTGGGTTACTCGAGCACTCTCCCCAGAAAAACTGCTGTAAGAGAGAACGAACGAAAAATATCCCTCACCTCTTCTCCCACTTCAACCACTGAAAGTAAAACGAGTTTAGGAAGAGCCATGAGTTTTAGTGGTCCGAATAAACTTCATTCTAGGTCCCAGAGTCTAGTTGATGTGAATTCAATACCGTTAAATAGGTATAAGCCAACAAATAACAACAGCGAAGAAGCCAGGAGAGCATCTTTAAATGCTTTAATCGAGCAAAGACGAAGAAGTATTTCCAAACTGCGTGGTCTTGTAATACCAGAAAAGGTTTCAGAAGATGTTGTTCCACAGACAATACCAGATTTACCAGAAATCAAAAGTAGGGACTCCATATTGTCAAAAGTGCCTGAAGAAACTCTTAAAAAATCATCCTTTTCATCTTACAGCAACTGTAGGTATGGGAATTCAACTTATAGTTCACCAATTTCAAATGTCTCATCATCCCAAAATAATAACCTTTCATCTCTCTCGTGGAAAACTCAGCCACCAGTGGCTGATATCCCTAAGTATTCTCCTGCTTTTAAAAGAAAATCATTGGCAGTATATGGAGCGCCCTCTTTAGCTTCTTCCGTCTCGTCATCATTAAGTTCCAGCCGTGAAGAGCTAAGGCCAATTTTTGACAACACAGTTAACAGCAACATGAAACCTTCGGTGACACCTCCGCCCCCACCCTCAAAACCCCCAAGGACAGTCAATAATGTTTCAAGAAACAGTTTCTCCTCACCTACAGTGACCTCTTTGTCACCAACACCTTCTCCTCACGAACCCCCAAAGTCTTTGGAAAGTATAACGTCACCAACTCAATCCGACTTAAGCTTTGAGTTTATCAGCAGCAGCGGTAGCTCTCCTGATATGAAAATGATGAGAAACAATCACTACGAAGAGAAAATACATCAAAAGAATGGTAATTACATCAAGTCAAATGAACCTCAAGTAATGCCCTTGATTAAGCTGAACAAGCAGCAAAATGTAAATGACATGAGGAGATCGGGTGGTGAAGAGAGTGATAACGACTCTGCTGTTAGTTCAAGCCGGTCAAGCATTTCTCATGACTTTTCCCCCCCTCAGTCCCCATTACCAGATTTGCAGCATAGAATCGGAGATGACGATCATATGTCTAGATCTCATATGCTTCTGTCCCCTTCCAACTCAGCCGGCAGCAGTGACAGAAGAACTCTAAGGAGAACTCTTTCCTCTGAAACAACTGCTTCCGCAGCTTCATCGACAGCTTCTACTTTGACATCAGGCTCTCAGGCAAGTTGCAGCAGTTCTAGCACAGATAGTTTAAATAGAAGGGTCCTGAAAGCCCAAAGTGTAGAGGCTATAAACAGGAAAAATGTTCTCTCCTCTGCTAGGTTCAGTAGTGGTCAAGATTTAAAAATAGGTTCACCTCTAATTCAAAGGAAGTTTGAAGAGAGTGATGGATATGTTGATGATGGTGTTATCAAAGAGGTTGACATGAATGAAACTAAAACGCAAATTGAGACTGAAAATTTCATTGAAAAACTGAACGGAACTTTAAAAAAAGAAATTGTGACTGAAGTGTTATGCGATGAAAATAATTCCGCAGAAATAATACACTATCAACTATCCCCTTCTAGTAAAGAATTTAGAAGTACAAAAGTTGCCTACTTGGAAGTGGAAGTCAGTGATGGCGGGAATTTTTCCTCACAGGATGATTCAAGTTTTATTGACAGCAATCCTTCAAGCATGGAGCACTTAGACAGTGATCCAATACCTGCACCTCGAGAAAAAGTTTTGAAAGAAAATGGTTATACAAAACAAGAAATAATCTTAACAGATCATGTAGATGGTAAAGACGACCATTATACTAATCACAGCACTACTAAATATGAAACAGTCACAGCTGATTTGTACAATGATAACGTTATCAACAACTCTACTAAGAAACCATTCATCAAAAGGTACTCAAGAGAGTCGATTATCAACAACAACTCTTCAACCTCTGACGACGATTCTTGCAAAACTGCCTTATCTCAAAACAAAGTAGATAACACAGTCTCAAAGCTGAACTCTTCAGTGCCTCCAAAGCCGGTAGAAAGGAAAAGCGGCACCCAAGCTATGCTTCACAGCGATTCCAAAGAATCCACTACTTCGAGTGAAGAGTTTGCGTCTTGTACGAGTAAGCAGGAAACGCCGACGTTGAGCCCGAAGGAATCTCCAGGTTCATCGAGCACTGGAAGAATGCCGACAGTGTCCGCCAGAAATGTGAATAACAACAGGAGGTCGGTCAGTGTGAACGATATCAGAAAAGCGTTTGAAAAGGCTGAAATCGCCTTGAGTGGTAAACCGAAAACAGGAATGTTGAACGGTAATGGACATTTGATCCCTAGTCATGCGAGAGTGTCGTCGCTGGACTCCACTACCAGTGAGGACAGCTGCGCTCCGACACCGACTCACTACGGCTCCAGCACCAATCTGCAGAAGGAGCAGCAGTTCGGGAGCATCACCTCGCTCGCCTCCTCCACCAGTCTAATCTCTCAGCAGGTAGGTCCAACTTTATATCGTACTGACTAGATATTTCTTAGATCTATTTCATACAACCTGAATCCAGGGCCTGCCCCATAAGTTTCACTATTTAAAACAATAACACTGTAATCAACCAAAACTACTTCTGTTTCGTACCTTATAATAAAATATGTTGACCAACCAGACTTTATTTCAAAATTGTTTATAATGTAACAGATCACACGATACAATCTAATACAGTGTTTCTAAACCGGTGGTACGCGTACCACAGGTGGTATGCGAGAGCATTTCAGGGGGTACGCGAGAGGCAAAGGAAGAAAAAATTTAAATACACGCAAAGTAAGAGAAGAACTTTTTAACTACGTGAAGCTGACATCCGTATTGGCAAGCTCAGTTCAGCTTTACTACGCTTTTACACATAACTAGTAAACGTGTTGCTCGAAATCGAGCAATTTACTTTAATACAATACATATGTAACTTTTATCTCTAAATCATTGACGGCCGACCAATCCAATATTGTTAATATCTTTAATTATCAAAACTACACGTATTTACAGCTGATTATTAACAGATCAGCTGATTATTAACAGATGTTTAAAATGCTTTATTCAATCCCAATGTTATTTAAATGGGAAACTTGTAGATTTCAATGGTGGATAGCACCTTTATTTTCCGTTAGATTCTCACCAGTTTTGGCGGAAACAACTACAGACCAAGCCCTATCCAACGACACCAAAAACTTGAAAATCGGTTGAAAATTGTAGGAGGAGTTCTCAAAAAAAAAAAAAAAAAAAAAAAAACCCTTAGCGTATTAAATAAGTACTAGTAAATGTGTTGCTCGAAATCGAGCAATTTATTTGAATACAATACAAATGTTACTTTTATCTCTAAATCATTGATGTCCGACCAATCCAATATTGTGAATAATGTATCTGCAATCACCAAAACTACACGTATTTACAGCTGGTTATTAACATATGTTTAAAATGCTTTATTCAATCCCAATGTTATTTAAATGGGAAATTTTGAGATTTCAATGGTGGATAACGCCTTTATTTTCCGTCAGATTCTCATCAGTTTTTGGCGGAAACAACTGCAGACCAAGCCCTATTCAACGACACCAAAAACTTTAAAATCGGTTGAAAATTGTAGGAGGAGTTCTCATGACGAAAAAACCCTTAGCGTATTAAATAAGTATAGATAGATAGATTTTAGAGACTCCGGTAGGTAGCTTTACCACTTCCTTACTAAAGCAATTTCGTACTAACTTAAGAAATTAAATTATTTTAAGTTAAGACTCCCTTTTCCGAGCATATTTATACTAAAGAATAATGGTTTTGTGTCCAGTACCCGTCTGAACCCTTGAATTAGGCCTATTACCTTGCCTATTTACCTTTCACTAGTTAAAGTTACAAGACATGCTCCGCAGAAACATTTAAACGCGAGAGAAAATTATTAATTTGGTCATATCCAAGGAGAATATGAAGTTCATCACTTGGTAACCCTGGAACACATTCTGTGTATTCCAACGAGGTTAAACCAACCTCGTTGGTATAGTTGGTGTATTCGTTCGGTAAACCCAAAATCAAGTCAAGTAAAAATAGTTTGTGTCGATACCGTTATTTGTACATGTGTAAAATTAGTCCTGATTATTAATCAGTCCCCTGAAAGAGATTAATTCCTGAGCAAGAAATAAAAGCAAGTATCCCTTTAACAACATATTTTGCTGTTAATGTTATTGATTTGTTTGGTAATTTTGTATTTTTATTTTTTTAATTACTTTTGTAGAAATGCAAAATAACCTTTTTTCACTGTAAATGTGTATTTTAAACAATTTGTTTCAATTGCATTGTAGGCCCTATGAAACTTTCTTTATAAAGCCTGCAGCTAGCGATTTTAGTTTCAAAGTGGAATACATAATATAGGCCCATTTACGTTAATTAATAATCGCAGTAATATTTGAATAGCTTCAAATTAAATGTTCATTCCAATTTATGATGTTTTTCAGCTAAAAAAGAACTTTTTAAATTATTTGCTTTAAATGTGAGTTTCATTTTTTTCAGACTAGGCCTACTAATTAGGGGCCTAAAACTTATAATGAAATATATTAAAAGGAAAACAATAACCTAGGCTCTCTCCAGCTCAATTTGTAAGGTGCGGGGGGAGGTTATGTGTGAGTTTGGGTGGTACACCAAAAAATTGAAAAGCCTCATGTGGTACGCGGGCACCAAAAGGTTGGGAAACATTGATCTAATATATAGCCTTGTTCATTAAGAACAAAATGTTATTCTGTCATGAACTGTGTAATGCTTATTTTTCTTTCAACTAGTATGTTTTTGTGGTGCTTAGATAAACTCATCGAAACCTTCACCAGCCCTTACCATGACCCATTTTACTTAAAGTAGTGCATTATTTATTCTACAGGTCGAATGTGATTTATTAACTAAGATTACCAACAGTGGTGCGTTGCATCGCTTTTACAGTCTCACAGCCATAATCATTGGTGTAGTTGATTGAGATTTAACACAATTAGGTTAGAGCTTACACCTTTATAAGACACACTAAGGAATATCACATATGTGTGTCTCAGTAGCCTATAATACACTGCGGGAATAATATTCAGTTACAATTTACAATTTGGTTTAATATTGAATTTTAAAATCAAAACAAATTTGTTTAAGCTAATTTAAAAAGGTAAACAGATAGTTTATTGAGCTATAATTGACTGTGATATTTAGTCAGAGGTCATTTGATTGAAGACATTTGCCTTCACTATGTGGCAGGAGCTGCAACAGCTAATAGAAGACGCCAACCAGACACTAGAGGAGACGGGGGGTTGCAGCCACGAGGTGGTGGTGGTGATACTGCACCGAGACACGGCGGGGGGGAGTGTCGGCATCACACTGGCCGGCGGGGCCGACTATGAAGCCAAGGAGATCACGGTGAGTGGACCAAACAGGGGGTGTCATGAGACGGGGGGTTGCAGCCATGAGGTTGTGGTGGTGATACTGCACCGAGACACGGCGGGGGGAAGTGTCGGCATCACACTGGCCGGCGGGGCCGACTATGAAGCCAAGGAGATCACGGTGAGTGGACCAAACAGGGGGTGTCATGAGACGAGGGTATGTAGCTATGAGGTGGTGGTGGTGATACTGCACCGAGACACGGCGGGGGGAAGTGTCGGCATCACACTGGCCGGCGGGGCCGACTATGAAGCCAAGGAGATCACGGTGAGTGGACCAAACAGGGGGTGTCATGAGACGGGGGGTTGCAGCCATGAGGTGGTGGTGGTGATACTGCACCGAGACACGGCGGGGGGAAGTGTCGGCATCACACTGGCCGGCGGGGCCGACTATGAAGCCAAGGAGATCATGGTGAGTGGACCAAACAGGGGGTGTCATGAGACGGGGGTATGTAGCTATGAGGTGGTGGTGGTGATACTGCACCGAGACACGGCGGGGGGAAGTGTCGGCATCACACTGGCTGGCGGGGCCGACTATGAAGCCAAGTAGATCACGGTGAGTGGACCAAACAGAAGGTGTCATGAGACGGGAGGGGGTGAAAGTAATGGAAAAAATGAGGCGTGTCATCAGAAAAGGGTGTAAAATATTTAATTGTTTGAAAACTCTAAAAAGAGTTAAACTCTTTTTTTACACTCAATTGATTCCCCATACGAAAAACATGGGAAACGAATTTTAGGATTTTCTCAGTAATCTGTTAAGCCAAGTTAAGCCAAGTTAATTCAAATACAATTTTTTTTGTAAACTCATTTAAGTGTTAAGTTAAAATTGTGGAATTTTTAAAATTGAGATTTAAAAATGCCTAAAACCCATTTTTGACCCTTTTGCAACCCCATTAAACCCCGTTCCCATAACACCATTGGTTTGCAAACTCATAAAAAGAGAAGACCTGGTCCTGTACCTTTGTTCGAAAATTCATGAGTTCTCCCTCAAAAGCTATCAGCACCATGTACGCATAGATTAAATGAAGATAGAAACACCTAGAACAATGAATGAATGGTGTTTGTGTCTTCTGTAGACCTCAAAATGAGAAAGCAAACATGGATCTATACCGTAGTGTATTGCCTACAAAGAAATTCCCTAAAATTATGTTAATGTCACCGCTGAATTAAAATTTTTCATCCATAAATGTTTAAACGTGGATAGTAAATAGAAGGTTACTAATGCAACTGTAAATTAGATAGGCCTATATCAAATTGGAGCTAAATTGCAGGACAGCATAAGCATAAAATATTATCTGTAGCATCGTGTATGATTTCATTGGTTATAAAAATCAATTTTTTATAGCAAACAAATCACAACTATTCACATTTCTGTGTATCACTGCAGCTGGTCATCAAGGATTTGTAGCGAAAAAAAAGTATCAGAAACTAGTTGGAAAGACAGAGACAAATGGTAAAATTGTCCAGCTGATTTTGATATAATACAGAATATACTGTTAACGAATGACCTCTTTTGAATGTTACCTCTTTAAGGCCGTTTCACACCGGCGTAGCGTCGCTTTAGCGACGTCTTCGGGCGACCTAGCACGTATCCCGTCTATTAGTACGGAAGCTACGGACAGTTCACACCGAAAGCTACGTCTTATAAGATACGTTTTCATTTGTTTTAATTTGCTCACTTGAGGTGTGGTCGAGTGCGTACCTGGTTGTTTGTTTCAAGTTTATTGTTGAATAAATTTGCAAGTTCTTAAGCCTAGGCTAGACATGGCGTTTAGTGTTCCATGGTGTGAGCCAGGTTTCAGCTCCAGTGTGCCTTGGGTGGACTGCAGTGAAAGCAGTAACAGTGATGATGAACTTTTGTTACTGTATTCAATATCAAAGAGAACAAAGTGGGTTCATACAATTAATGAAAGATGATCAGTCTATGGAGAGTAAGGCTTGAATATGGGCGATGAAAAGTTCAAAACATACTGTGTACAAAGTTCAAAAAAGGCTGTGGGACCTTGATTTTTGTAATCAGCTACAGAAATTACAAAAAATAAAAGTAGTCTCTATTAGCACCACGTTTGGACGATATTTACCCCACGTTTTGAATGGACTACTTTGCCTCTGTATTACTAGAGAAATGTTTTCGGTCATGTTCGTCTTACTTTCAAGCTATTTGCAATATTTAAAACCAAAAATAGTTATGTTTGTTTTTATGATTGACAAAAATGTTTTCGATATTGCATACAAACTACGTATAACCCTAAAACACCTTAATATTCGCCTTCAAAAAATATTTAGAAACGATGTATAATGTAAATTATCGGATTTTACATTTCAACAAGGAGTATGCAAATTTAATAGTTACGGTACAGGATAAATTATTATATATTTTCTTGTAATTGAAAACAATGACAATACAAATAAATGTCAAATAATTCATAAACTACACCCTATAGCCTATAGGAAACATACGAACTGTTCCAATTTAGGACTGGTGTTCTGAGTAGTCTCCTTTCAACGCAACATCTTCTACTTAAAATGGATAACACACTTGAAGGAGGAGGGCTCCCGTTTCCGCCAGTGATCCTCGCAGATGCGTGGAACCTACACGGAAGGTTTGGTCGCTGGTCCAACCAAAGAAGCAACACTAGATGTCCAGGTTGAACAGCTAGAGGAGGAACGAGAATCCATTGGTGTACGTTGTGAAGGCGAAATCTATTTAAAGCGTTCACCAATGAATCATTATTCCAAGGCTTATTAAAGTTGTTTTCAACTTCTTCCCACGTTAAGTCACGAAGATTAGCGTCACTGTATTGTACTCTTATACTGTCCCATAGCACGGGATGCTGTCTCGCTTGGGGTATCAATTGAGACATTTTCACAGAGCGAGATGTAGAGTGAAAAAGCAGAAACACTGTACTGTCAATTGAGCACGTGGTCGTCTTTTAGCACAGTGCGCATGCGCCGCCCGAAATACGGAGCGACGCTACAAATGCAAACGTAGCGTTGCGGACGCGTATTATGTAGCTTCAGCGACACGACGCGATGCTACGCCGGTCTGAAATGGGTCATTAATTAACATTAGGAGATACGTCCGCGACGTCTTTCAAAAGACGTCGCTCAAGCTACGCTACGCCGGTGTGAAACGGCCTTTAGACCTGTCAGTGTATTTGGTAACTGTAACCATTGCGGTATTGTTAATACTAACAGGTCGGGCCGATGTATGAAGGGAACGGTTTGCCATCTGTTCATTTCATTAACCGCGGCTTTATAGCTCAAGGCCATCGTTCATTGTTGTGAGTGTTCATGCTCATAACACCATCACTTTTGGCACACCAGTTTAATAACTCCTCTTTTATGGTTCGTTCAACAATTTTTTCATTTAGCCTCTCTAAGGACAGTTGAATTCCTTGAGTTTCATTTTTTTATTCTTCATTCAGTTTTTTGTGTAAGTGCATAATACAGAATAGTTTAATTTTATGACAGTAACAAAATAACTACTTCTATAATAATTTCTCCGTGTACAATCATTTAATTGTTTAGAAACTTTTGAAGGAACACGTTTCTCTTTGATCACAATCTAGGGTTTATAAACCTTTTTACCTGTTAAAAAATCTGACACAGAAGCGTTCTCACAATATTTTATTTTACAAATCCATTTTGCCTTTTTCACAAAGATCTGAATCTTTATTTAAATATTTTTAACAAGTTTTACATCGTTGTATGGTGCAATCAATCGTCTCCCCTATCACATCCGAGAGCCACGACAACTTCTGTAAAGTGGGAATCCCAAAAGCAAAAAGACCGCTGCATGTTGGAATAGAGTCGGTAATTTATGTGCGTCTCGTCGACAGTTGCAGATAGCGTAATGCATGGCCCTCACAGCTGTCACACCTTGATCAATCCGATACTGCAGTACCGAGTGCAGAGTGCATTTATGCCCCTGCGTCACTTTTGTTTTCTCTTTTCATTTTTATTTTCTTTGTTTCACTCTCTTCAAGATGTTTGGACAAGTAGATAGTATTCTTTGGTTTGTCAAGTGACTTCTTCTTAGTGTGCAAACAATTTTTGCCTTTGTATCTTATTTATCAAAATGATAAGTGATTGAATGGACTTAACATTTTTGTTATGCAAATATGTTTAACATCATAAAAGATTTTAATTAAGAAAATTATATCATTATTTTTGTGTGGGAAGTAATATTTTCCCCAAATAGAAAATGATTGTATTTGCCTTATGTCAGGGGCTCTCCTGGTAGGTAACAGTTCTCTTCGGTAACCTTCTAAACAGTAACACTTTGGTAAGTTAACATGATCATTTACCAATCAGAAGAGTTACCTGCAAGATGGATTTTGCTCCCCGTCTCACAGGTACACCGGTGAGGAGGAGGGATACCCTTATTTTTATTGTGGTTTCGTGTAATTTATTTGATAAAAAGTTCATTCAGATGGGAGGATCCGTATCAATGTGTAAGATAGTACAGGGTGTTAATAAAATACCATTGTCGCAGCAGACCTGTGAACGTAGCGAATTTCAAATGACAATCTTTACATGCCTGTACCAAATTTCATAATAATCAGACAATTTTTGCAATAGTTATTGTGTTAACTAACATTGAAATTAAAAATTATATTTCAAAGATAAGCCCATGTTAAATTTTAGAGTAAATCATTATAAGTGCAGTTTTAAATGTGTTTCCGATAAAAAAACCACTGTGTACTATTTTTTTATCTCAGAGGTCACCCTAAACTGAATATTGTATAGCTCCTATGAAAACGACGGTAATAGCTTTATTCCAAAAGAAATTCGCTAATATCTTGGTAATTAGAGGACTTAGAGCAATGATTCAAGCTAACAAATTGTTTGTTTTTTTGAGCTCAATTCAATGGTGCAGACGAAAAGTTAATTAAATAAAATTTTCTATGAGAAAAATAACAAAAACCCACTTTATGGGGGTTAAATCCCCCACTTTCCCTACTGAAATTGGGTTGATCTTACTGGTTCACGAACTCATCTAAGAGAATCCAACTTTACATGCCTCTACCAAATTTCATAATGATCAGACAATTTTTGCAATAGTTATTGTGTTAACAAATTAAACATAAACAAATTAAAAATTATATTACCCATATAAGCCCATGTTAAATATTTTATTAAATCGTTATCTGTGCAGTTTAAAATGGGTTTCCGATAAAAAAAACCACTACTTATCCATAAAGTACACATAAAAAGCTACAAATTGATATATAAAATTATATAATCGCAGTGGTGGCCCTAAACTGGAATTTTTAGCTCCTATGAAAACGATGGCAATAGCTTTATTCCAAAGGAATGCGCTAATGTAAGACTTTTCAAGATAACTAAACGTCAATTTGAAGTTAAAATAGGAGTAAGTTTGGTTTACCCTATTATGTTATCAAACGTTGACATTCTGAAGGAGGAAGTGCGCGACACTCTAAACAACAGATTTGCAAATTTTTTAATAGGGGATTAAAAATTCCCTGACCTAGCAGGAGTAAGTTTACTACTTTGACCCCTTTGGATTTTTTCTGGTGTTGCATAACGGACCTCATTTATGCAGAAAATATTCAGGACTTGAGACATCTGTGTGAGTGAATTTCAACATTGATCTCAACTGAAACACCAGAGATGCCAAAACACCTGGCTAGAACTCGAATACCAGTCTGATGACAGCAGAGCAACGAATGGAGCACATTGAAACACATTAAAATCTGAAAATCTTTGTTTTTCCTCATTAATTTGACATTGCTATTGTTTAAGTATCTTAAAACATTTGCCGTTCAAAATCCTGGTATTCTTTTATAAACACCCTGTATTGATGAGACTCCAGTACTGTAATGTTGTTTCATCATATGGCAAAGCTTTATTGCTCATAAGTTATTGATAACGCCAGCCATGGAGTATCACCTTCAAGGCCACACTCCCGCTGTGAAATACAGTTTATGCTCTTTCATTGTGTAATGACACCATGTGTTGATTGTATTTATCTCGCACTACATTTCTCTTTTTTATTTCACACATCAATCAAAGGAATTTTTCATCATGGTACTATGTTACTAATGATACTACAGAAATTAAACTTTAACAGTAATTAACTACCAACAAAATACATTGTATTTATTCATTTATTTAATGTAAACTCATAAACTTTTCCTTTCTTCTTCAAACCAATATTTTCCAGACTCCAATTCTATTTAGAATAGCCACTTTATGTACATATTATAAAACTTAATAATTTTAATAAATATGTAGAACAAAATAACAAAAACGATGAAACGAAACTTTTTAACTGTAAAGTGCTATAATTATTCTAATTAATTATTACTCATCAGATCAACAGTATCTATATCTATAAAAGGCAAAGCCTCTCACTGACTCACTCTTCACTAATTCTCCACTGCAATTTGGTACACTGATTCTGTAGGACTTATACAGGTCAACTAACTAAATAGTTTTTATCCGGATAGGGCTCAGCCAACCCCCACACGTCTTCAAAGTTACCATGTTATTCCTATTGAAGCAACATTTTAGTTCTTTGTTGGTGATGGCGAGTTTACATTATTGTTTAAATTTTTTTCGGACATTTTCCATCACTACAACATTTTAGTATTGGAACACATTACTACATTTAGGATTATTAATTCAATAAATACCATTCCCATTTAAAGTATTTAGAGAAGATTGGTAATAGAAAACTAAAGGGCATAATAGACTTGAGCTAAGTGAGTTCATCTAGCTAACAAGTTCATCTGAAGGGCAAAAGATTCCTTAGCTTGGCATTGCAAAGCATGCCGTGTAACAAATTGTAATAAAAAATATAGGTAAAACAGATAAATGTTACTTGCAAAATTCAATAAGCAAATGATATAAAATATTATAGTATTTTTCCTTTTCAATTATTTTCTTAATCTTTCCTGTCTTACTCTTTTCATGTAAGAAAAATCAACTGAAGTCTTTGCCATTGAAATCTTGCGTGCAATAAGATAAAACGAGTTTACTTTCTATATGATTCTCGCCCATCAGTTGGAGATTATCTCATCTAATGATAGCATGTCAGTGTGATATAACCTCTCACGCCTTTCTAACGACTCTTGGCCGTGACATTCCGGCCGATCTTTACGCCTTCGTAGTTATTGCAGTTTACGATATCAGCTGCTCGTTCGCCCTCTTCACTCCGACACCTTGTAATTGGGCTGACCTTTCTTGATACATTTTGAAGCAGCTCTTCCAAGGATTTTTTTTTATTATTAAGTAAATATATCTAAAATCACTCTTGAGAATTTCAACCGACGATTTAACTATGGAAGCTATTTTTCACATTGCTTGGTTCTGTTTTTATATTATTTATGGGACCACTAAATTGATTAAGGTCCTGTCCAATCCTCATTACTCTTATTACTAATAAATTACTCTTATCTTTCCCCTATTTTATTTTTGTTTTATTTATCAGTTATTGATCAAACAAAGAAGTTTGGATTATTACATCACACATGACTTCAAAATGATCTCACACATAGTTTATTCCATATAATTGTGCTCAAGAACATTTTGTTTAGTTTGTCAATTTATGTTTTTTTATCCTCACAATATGGAGATATAAATCATTTATGGGAGACTGTCATTGCTTTAGGATATGACTAATAGTTAATAAACATTACATACAGTACCGTTTGGAATTCAATATTGGACAGAAAATACATTACATTATGAAATGAAATCAGCATATTTTAATTACTCAAGAACCAGGGGGACCGAGCTCATGCTCGGTAAAATTACAACTTTCGTTTCTCACACAAAGCTCGTTCGCTCCGCTCACTCGCCCTCTTCCTGTTTAAGACGAGCTCGTTCGCTTCGCTCACTCGCCAGGCCGAAGGGAGCTAAACTTTGGTATAATTTTCTTAAACTACAGGTTAAAGATGTAACTCATTGGTTTATATCTACAGTTATCAGCTGATTTTTTGTTCAATTAATAAAATCTCCATAAAGATAACATGGAAACTTTGAAGGGTTCTAGCGCGAAAACCGGATTTTTCCCAGACATGGGACCAGCTCCAATCGATTTCTGGTTGCCAAAACCCCTATATTCAATCAAAAAATCAAAAATCCTTGGAGCGAAAAAAAATTTTGCCCGGACAAATGGAGCTTGTTTTAGAGTATAAGATAAGATAAGCTGTATCTAGTGTTCTTGTTGTCAAAATCTGGAGATTTTATTTTGATTATCACATGATTGTATTTGGCTAAAAATGTTTACTACTGTATATCATACTTTTTTTTGTATTTTTACATTTTTGCGGTTTCTGCAAATTGATTATTGAAACTAGCTTATTTTTTCATCCAGTACATTGAAAAATTATCCTATTCTTAAGCAAAATCTTTCAACTATCTGTGTTTTCTGATTCATTAACAACCGATGTTTGTCCACTCAGGTTCACAAGGTGCTAGCGGGCAGTCCTGCCGACCGTGACGGAAGGATACAGAAGGGCGACCGAATCCTCTCCATCAACGGACGAAGCATGAAGGGAGTGACGCACCGGGAGTCACTGGCCATCTTGAAGGTGTGTATCCTTCTTCTGCCTCATGATAGAGGATCACGTTACTTCTAATGAAGCAAATTTCCTGACCAACACTAAACATTTGTGGCATCCACATCTTACAACAGTTTTATTAATTTAATACATTAGTTTTATCAAAAGAGGATAACCAGGACTGTTTTTAATGCTTTGCCTGGTACTCTAGGTTTGTTAGAAGTTAAGTGAAGAGTTAACAAGTGAGGTTTCGAATTTTATCCTCTTTAATACTGAAACTTCTATGGGGGAGGTAACTCTAATTTGTGAAACTCTTGTCAGAAGAATACTAAGGCCGATTTCTGTAACAGTTTTTGTTTTTATTGTGGCAGCCTAGCACAAGTGTATATTCAAAGGTTCTATCCATGTTGTTAATTTCTCAAATTCGGTTAGTAAAACGTCATCCATCCATCTTATTTGTTAGTCAGCTTTAATTATCAAAGTGTGCACTGTACAATAGATCTTATAGATGCAAAATTACAAAATATATTGCATAACTTAAAATTTACTGTTTTACTATTTTTATCAAAAATTACTATTTTTATCAATGTAAAAAGTGAAAACAATATGCAAACATTAACAAAACATTTCAACATTATCGCTCTATAGTATTTTAATCCCTGACAAGACCAGTTCAATGATAATGACTTGCAAACTTGAGAGTTATCATCGACCAGCTGTTGTGATAATTGGTGTTATTATCCCATGATTGATGCAGCCCAAATTGCTGATAACAGCTTATCATTGCAATGTTGCTTGTAGTGTCACTATCTCACTCTCGCTAATGAAACCCTCAACACAAAACTATCCTGAATATTTATAATTTTACTTTCATTGTTTCGAGAGTTATAATATATAGTCAGTGAATTCCTTTGAAAAATTGAGCCAATAGTAAGGGGCCCGTGGTTAGACGCAATAGAGTTATAGAAGATCATAACATGACCTCCCGAATACATGTTAGGAATCTGAATATTTGTAATTTTAGCACTCCTTTCATTTTCCCTCGGTCACTTATCTTCCTCTATCTTGGTTCAATCCATTTTATAGGCATACAATATCAATGGGTATATAGATCCAGATCCCCATTCATTAGGGGTAATTCAAATTTTAACTTAAAAATAGTGAAAAATACCTTTTTATAGAATACATTTTTAAACTTATGTATACCTTTGTCAATGTTGTAGCTAGTGTACACAAGAGATTAAACAAATCCTATACTATAATACGAGCAATGTCTGAAGGGATGTGTGTTCCACGATCTCGAAATCTAGCGAGTAGATTTTGCTTAAACTTTGCATTTAAGAGTGTTTTGAGCCAAAAATAAGTTTAGAAAAGGCCTCAATCCCAGGAAAAATCTAATTTTGTCTAAATTTAAGTTTTAAGATCATAATTTTTAACATTGGTCTTATGGGTTGCTATTTTGGTAACGAAATAACAACGAAAGATATACAAAAATTAAGGAACATTAATGTTAAGTAGACTTTTTGAAACAGCTGTTAACTGTGAAGAGGTATAGTTGGTTGTTGGGGGAAATTTAATAGCTCTAATTACCGTGACACTATATCAAAACTGAATTAAACCCAACGAGCAAGGCTCGGTTAACCTGGTACTTATTATATTATAAAAACACTATTTAAACAAATTTAACATTTATTTTATTTTAAAACAATTGTGATTTTATCATTAGTAGGTGCCAGGTTAACCGAGCCTTGCTCGTTGGTTTTAATTCACTTTTGTTATAGTGTCATGGTAATATTAAATTTCCACCAACAACCAACTATACCTCTTCACAGTTAACAGCTGTTTCAAAAAGACTGCTTAACAATAATGTTCCTTTACTTTTGTACAAGAAATCTAGAATGAGAAGGAGGTAGGTGACATCAACAAAAACAATAACAAAATCGATTACATCAAAGGTGCAGCACTTACAATATTCAAAGAAAACCAATCATATGTCAAGATGAACATTATGACGTCCAAAGTGCAGGACCCGCTTCAATCAGCTGTTGGTGTCACTGTATTTCATTACCAAAATAGCAACCCATTGGACCAATGTTAAAAATTCCAATTTTTAAAATTAAATTTAGATTAAATTCAATTTTTCTGGGATTGAGGCTGTTTCTAAACTTATTTTTGGGCCAGAACACTCTTTAATGCAAAGTTTAAGCAAAATCTACACGCTAGATTTTGAGATTGTGGAACACACATCCCTTCAAACAGTGCTCGTATTATAGTATATTATTTTTATGTAGCCTACTTCTAAACTCACATAAAAAATAAAATAATAATAAAATCAGTTAATAAATTAATATAGGCTATTTAATAACTCAATAGCCTATATTAAATAATATTTAATAATAAAATATGATATTATTTTTATACATTTTTCAATTAAAATCATAAAATATGGTAATGGCTTGGAAATCAAATTTTAATTTGACAATAAAACCGCCCCACAAATAGCATTTGTTTTCCTTGTTAAAGTTTTTGTACAGGTTATTTTTATTTGGTAAGTTACCCGGACCCTGCTCATTGAACTATACCCTTTGGCCCGCGCACTGCCTCACCGCTCACCTCTGCCACTAGGTGTCGGTATGACCTTGCCGTAAGTAGATGAGCTGTTTTGGTCGTCAACACGTGGGAAGCCCGACAACTCCGCATTCCTCAGAGGCTTGGGGCTGCACATTATGGAATCTATGCAATTTACAGTACCTACATGTACTCCTATCTTATTTATAGACTCTACTGAACCCTTTGAAGTTTGAAGTGAAGCATACTTTGGAAACCACTACACCCTGAACTTGTCCTTATAGTCCCATAGTTAGTCTGGTTTTTTTTTTTTTTTTTTTTTTTTTTTTTTTAGGGGATATAAGTGGTGGAGAATCCTAAGTTAACATTTTGAGTTAAATTATTTACAGAGAATGTCTAGTAATACTGATAATAAACTGGCTACTGGTTTTGGTAATAACCTAGCCCACTATTATGTAACTAATTTTCATAAAGTAAGAGGAATTGACAACAATTTGAGCTCACTCTCAATATTCTAGCTGGTACATTTCCTCAGATAATATGAAAAATAATAATTTACCAAATACAGTCATGGTCTCATGACAGTTTTTACATTTTCCATTATATTTAAGGAAATATAAATACTATGATACTGAGAAAGGCTTCTCAATTTTGGCCTCTTGAAGTCCAATTGTTTTGAAACATATAATTTACAACAGGGGTGAAAAGACCATTTTAAATGAAAGTTTAAAATAATTTTATGGTTGGAAATTGGCTCCCTCATTTCAGCAGCTGCAGAACTCAATTCATTACAAGATCTGTTATTTGCACCCCCAGATCGCCCGACTTATTAAACAACTTTTTACGTATGACTAGGCTGGATGTTTATGTGCGGTATGCTTTCCTTGTTGTGATGTTGGTCCATGTGCCTGCAGGCTCCAAGGCCGGAGGTGGTGTTGGTAGTGTCGCGGTGGCGGCCGGATGGACACACAGACCCAGGTCCCACAGAAGACCCTCTCGTGCTTGGGCTGCGAAACAGTTTGCGACCTCCCCGCATCCCAGAACAACACCCGGACGACCCTTGCTCACCCACAGCCAGCGACAAAGGTAACAACAGATGTTTATTATCATCCAGCCAAAGATATTGTATGGAAATTCATGAGATCATCAAATAAAGAGGAAATTCTGGCCTTTTTTCATGGTGTAAAACAGAACTTGTGTGCATGTTGTTATTTCCAGTAACCCTACATCTGCATAAAATCAACAGCTGTCCAGTGTAATGTCATATCTAATACAGCGTAAAAAGCTCTTCTAATTATTAATTTTTACCATGCATTTCCTATCCATTCATAAAGGAATATCTTACTGGAAGATTGCAATGCATAAAAATATGGTTGTGACAGGAAAAGGCTTACATGGGCAGGAGCCTGTGTATAGGCATGAGTGGTTTTCTGATCTAGATTCAATAGCCAATTACTAAAATGCAAATGCTTGATTGAAGAGAAAAAAGAGTTAAATTTAGAATGTTTAGTTAAATTTAGGTATTCTAGGAATGACCTAGAAATGGTCATTCCTAGGTCTATGATAATGCTGTATTCAAATTCTTAATTTGTTTTCATTCTAAAAATCTGAGTGGTCATGACCCCTGTGACCCCTCTTACAAATGTTATGATGTGTTCATAATATTGTTTTGTATGATATGTACCGTACTTTGATACTTTTGTGTCCGATTTATTTTCAATGTGACAACTTATATATAATGACGGTGTTGGTTCACAAACTTATGAAAATAGACTGTTCCAACACCCTCATACCAAATTTTATCAAAATCTAATGTTTCTTTTAAAAGTTAACAGTCCTACAGACACATAGCTATAAGTAATAGCTATAGATATAGAGCTTATTTCCTACAGGAAAATTTGCTAAAAATAAATGAGCTGATTTGGTTGGCAGACGAGAGTGTGGAGGAGGTGGCGCGGGGGCCGCCGCTGACGGTGACTCTGGTGAAGGACGGTGCAGGACTCGGCTTCAGCCTCGAGGGCGGCAAAGACTCACCGCTGGGGGACCAGCCACTCACCATCAAGAAGATATTCACAGGTACACTGTCTGAACCAGGGGTCTGGTGAGCGAGAATATAGAACCCCATACTATTCTACGAGGAGTGTCTGTAGTGATGTATTTTATTTCAATCTAAAAACTAAATGCTAGATTTGTTTAACATTTTGTTTTAAGAATCCGAAAATTTTTGGTCCAAAAATAAGTTTAGAAACATGGTGGACTCTCATTCATCGGACTAATGTAGCGGACGGCCAGTTCGGATGTCAAAATATTCCGATGAACCGGAGTCCATAGTAAGTCATAGTCAGTTTTCACTGTTTCTGTGACCAATTTAAGGTTGCATTCTCTATTGTTGTGTTCATCACACAAGAGATTTACTAAAAATAAAATATTGAACCGACGTGATATGATAACAATAAACTTACTGGAATAAAAAACAACGCAGGAAATAAAAATCCTACACTGTCCCCACTCTATATCGCATAGCAATATTTTTTGCTGACGCAGTGGCATCGATTCTTTTAAAATAGCTTTAAGTGTTTCTTCAATAAACACACAAACCCTTTTCCGCTTTTCACTCATTTTTCAAAATAGTCAATTATCATTCCACAGGTGCACTAGCGAGATAGACAGACGGTTTAGGAAGTGGATGTTAACTACCTCCCTCTTCATATTTCCGTGCGAAAACGTCCTCGTATATCACATTGAGGAATGTAGATTATGAAAAGCGTCCAGTGACAACTGATGCAAAATGTGATACATTACTGAATTGCGTATAAAACGAATTGGAGATTGAAGGCACTAAAACGTAAAAATGATTTTTTGTGAGGAAAAAGTTTAATAATATCCCGATCATCTCTTCCGATGAAGCGCAGTTCCGATGTCACCGAGTTGGGTGAACGATTGTGTACTGCAGCCTTAACCCAAGAAAAATCTTAAGTCTAAAAAAAGTTTATCTTCATAGTTTAACCTTACAATCATAATTTAACAAAAGTTAATTCAAGTGAAAAAGTAATGCTCAGTAAACCCTGTTGTTGTTGTTATTGGTGGATAAGGAGACCTACCTCTATTAAGAATTTAAAGTAGTGACCCATTATAAATTATACAGTACACCCCCACAAATTCAACTCATGTAGTGCCTCATGTAGTGTCAAGTTTGAATGGTAATATTTTATTGCACGATACATTTATATATATGTATATGTTACATTGATACTTTTATTTGAAACACTGGGTGGGTATGATGATTGTGATGCATCAGATGAGGTGTAGCTTTGTTTCTGACTAATAGCAGCTGTTTCATTTGTCAGGATCATTAGGCTAATTAATAGCACAATGACCAAAGGCAACTGGTCCAGTATCGAACCATCAAAAAGCACTATATCTTTTCTCAGGATCGAAGCGGCAACCTTCAGATTCAAAGGCGAGCACTATAACCGCTCAGCTACCCAGCCATTTATATGACAATTCTATTCAAATTCTTAATTTATGTTTTTCATTCTGAAAAATGTGAGCGGTCATGACCCCTGTGACCCTCTTCTAATCCGCCCCTGGACAGAACCACATCGAATAATGACAATAATGAGAATGCAGATTTTAAAATCATACCTACCGTTTTATACATAAAATTATTAGAAAAGAACCTTGCATCACACTTATTTCTCATGGAGCCTTAGGGTATAAACTCCTTATTTTCAGTGCTAAGCAAATCGTTAAATGTCAGTTCTTGAAAGGAATTACTGCTTTGAAGATCAGGTGTGCTTCGGTTTGGCTGTTAAGAGAAAAAACAGCCTAGTTTGGCTGTTATAATGCGATAAATCAGTATGTGACGTGCATGTGCATGTTATTTAAAAAAAATCCTTATCAAAATCTATTTCTTTTAATCAAATTTACTGATGAAATCTAATGGAGTGTGATAAAGAACGTGTAAAATTGAAATCCAAGAACTTTTGTTTCCTTCAGTAAACTTCTTTTTACCTTCTCTAATCAAGAAAAAAAATTGTCATAACCTTTGTTTGACCTTGTGTATATCAGTAGTTTTAGTAATAAGTTACACATTTTAAAATCCAATTATCTAAAAATGTTAGAACACTGGACGTGATTGGGCTTTAAAAGTTACTTACAAAGAAATACTGAGTTTAATTATAGCTCCATTGATACAGTAAAAATTAATCAATTATTTTAACAGGTGGCTGTGCAGAAAAAAGCGGACAGCTGTTCGCAGGGGATGAGCTGCTGAGCGTGAACGGAACAGATGTGACGTCAATGTCACGCATCGAAGCTTGGGGACTGATGAAGCGATTGGCGGACGGAAAAGTAGTCCTCAGCGTGAGACACAAGACTGTCAACTAACAAGACTGTCCTCGGTGCTAGCCTGGCAGGCTCCTGCGCTTTAGTGTGTACGGTACCAAATCAAAATCAACATGTCTAGCTTATAATAACTTCACTCGGAAAATCTACTACTGGGAACAATATTAGTATTTTATTGTAAATATTAGTATTATATTAGTAGTAAAATATTAGTATATTATATTTTACCCTACTAAAACAAATATTAGTAAAAAAAATTCCATTAGATTTTTTACACAGTAATTTGAAAGTTAACATAAAAAACGTAAAAGATCTAAAATAAGAATAAACCTTTGTGGGATTAATTATTTGAAGGACTGAAAATCATCAATTTTATTTATTCACAAGGTAATTAATGTATTTTAAATTTATTGTTGCACCATAGGCCTAGATGTTTTACTTATGTGTTGTATGTTGTTATTGCACAACAAACTCTTAATCTAGAACTTAAAACCATGGATGACATTTATTGAGGAATTAAACCTTGACTTACTTGATGTAATTTATTTACTGAAAAGACTATTGCGCGGGACCTGATCTGATGTACATATGTACATACACGAGCCTTCCGCAGGCCACGTGGGAACTATCGATACTTCGCAGTACTGTAAATCGGGAGCTGTGCAAATGTAGAAATGTGTAAATATAGAATTTTTGAAATGTGAATAATTTCAGTTAAAAAATAAGTATATTTATTTTAGATTGTTGGATAATGTGTGTTAACATGTCTTTACAAGTGCCTGTTTTTCAAGTCTCGATGTTAAACACAATTTCTATTATTTTTATCATAATTTTAAATTTTGAGGCTTTCTCCCATTTTGTTTTGTGTAAAATATAGAGGGTGTGCAAAAGGTTTTCTGTAATTAATTTTCTGTCAAAAATAAACCTTTAATTTTAAATTCCTGTCACTGTTAGAGTTTGGTAAGAATATTTTTTACTCTTGTACTTCTAGTTCTTGTTGTGCAATAATGTATGCATTTTCAGAGAACTTGATTGATTTGCTCATGAAATCATTCCTGTCAGCTAAAACATTCCATTACATTAAAAAACTCACAATATTATGTTCGTTTAGGAGTTTTATTCCTGTGCAATTCCAAGAAACTGAAAAGACTATTCTATGTGATAATTTTATGCAGCTCATATAATTGAATGCCTTAAAAATTGAACAACTTGCAAAACGTATATTTTCTTACCTACATTTTAGTTCTCTATACTATCCAAACTCAGCGTAAAAACCTTGTACAGATTCAGTATTCCAAATTAAGTTTCTTATATTATGAGACAAAGCATGTGTGAAATGCTTTTCAAGCGACTCTGTGATATGAGATTGGCATGTAATGCTTCATGTTCCAAATATCATCCAACGTTATACAATCTATTGGAGCGTGACCAATTTTTTTTTTTTTTTTTAGTTTTGTTACTATAATGTAAATTAGTTTTGGTTATATTTTTAATTGTTATTTTTTCACTATTTTTGAAAAATTATTCTGATTTATTGTATAGTTTAACAAACATTGTTATATATGTATATATTCTATGGAGTCTAGATTATTCTTTTTGCCCCCTGGTTTAGTGCTAGAGGTAATTTTGTGGTTTTTACATGTATTAATTATTTTTTTATTGTTGATTGTTCTTTCAAGGATTCCTAAATTGTTGAATATTGTTTTCAATTTCTTTACTGTGTTTCAGACATAATAATGTAATTTCTATTACTTTAATTCAGTACAGTGTCGATTTAATAATTTAAATGTAAATATATATATATTTTATACATATAGTCATTAGATTTAACAAGAGGCTTTAATATTCAGATTTTTCTTCTACTAAGTTTTTTTTGTCAAGATTTTTTAGATGATTCTTGCCCTCCCGGTTATTATTTTCCTTAGTATACTTGAAACATTCTAACAGCTTATTAAATATGTAATGCATCATAAGACATACGTTAGTGGTTACTACATTGTTTTCGTAGTACTTAAATATATTTATTGATTCTGTTGATTTGAGCTAATACTTTCAAGACATTAATACAATCAACTTAACATTGTTTTGAAGGAATCTGCAAATGATATCATTGTCTTCCGCTGAGCAATGTTATATTTTTATGTATATCTTATTTTGTGCTGATTAAAGTTACAAATTCACAACACTGTGTGTTCTTTCCTTTCCTTTCTCTAAAAATTCAAGGTTGCATGGAGTTCACTTGCTGTATACTGTTTAGACTGGGCATCCCAAATAGCAAACCCCTTCTTAGTTTTCAAATGACTATATATTTCTCTGTTTGGGAAAAAAAGGGTGTGCTAAAAATAAATTTTAAAGGGATTTCAAAATCCAGAAAAAATCATAAAAAATGGGGTTATAGAGAGACTTGCAGAGATGCATTTAAGAACCTTGGACTTTTGACTTTGCCCAGTCTTTACATCCTTGAGGCAGCTTGTTTTGGAAAATTCAAATGTGAACTGAAGAGGGGACGAAATATTCATCATTTTGAAACCAGAAGTAGGGATATTTATCAAAATTTGAAATCTTGTTTGAAAAAACTCCTGTTGTCAATGGCATTCTACTCATTGGGTGAGTTCTTTGCCCACCGTTGGAGTAACTAATTGTTTTTTGTATTTTAAAGATGGTCCGCATTAAGTATACAAATAACAAATTGTTTTAAATTATCTTTTAATGAAAACTAACTATCAAGTCGGAGTGGTCCATTTTAGCATAACAATTGTTTTATCCTTTTGTTAAAGTGTAATATATTATGTACTTTTAACGTTCATGACTAACTTGTAATGTCCATGTATTTTCATGACTTCTATATTTTCTGTATGACATCTGTATTTTCATTTTTATCTAATAATTGTATGTTTACTTTTGCCATGCAATGTGAATTTTGTATTTATGGCAAGAAAGACATTATTTATTTATTCTCAAACGAGGATCAAAAAAGGTAATGTGAAGTTCTTTCTCACTGGGATTTTGAAAAAAATTACTTAAAGGATTGGATTTTTGAACTTGGCGTATCACATTCAAAATAAAAGGACATGGTTTTTGTAAATGTAGATCTATTATGGGTTCCAATTCAATTCTTCACCGATTCAATTTGGGAATCCAAAATCTCCAAAATGGTATACAATTTTTCATATTTTGTTTTGAGTGCAAAGTTTTACTCGAATTTCACACCAGATATTGATTTGCCACTTATTCAAAATTATTCAGAAATATTTTAGTTTAATTAAAAATTATCCATCCTTGACAGCTTGCTACACCAGAACTTAGAGCATGAAATGTTTGTTCATTTGCACACTTATTGTTAATTTCTATGTGATTTTATACAACACTCATTGCTTCCTTTTTTCATTGGTTTTCTGAAGCAAAACTCGCTAATAAAAGAGGACAGGTTATTTTGCTAAGCTGGGATAACGACTGGAAGGCTTCAGGAGACCTTATTTTTTTAATTGAATACAGATACAAAATTGGGGACTAAGGATAGTAAAAAATCAAGTTAGTGAACGTTATTTTATTATAAAAATATAAATAAGCTGTGTGAAATAAATTAATAACACTGATTAAATAAATAGGTCAATTATTGGCAGTAATGACTTTTATTAGTTAAAGCTACGTTATAGTGCATCCACCGACCACCAAGAGTGCTGGACGACAATTGCACAGAGGACGGACAATTGCATCTAAGGCTTCCACATTTCAACTGCATTGTTGGCGCACCCGACGAATAATACAGGATCAGCAAAGTCCATCTAAAAATAATAAGTTCAATAAGTGTATTAAAAACAACAGTTTACATCACTGGGGCGGAAAGTACCTTTATTCTGTGCTCAATCGCATTTTACAAGCTCGACTTGGTTGAGCACAGAAAAAAACTCAGATCCAAGTGGCGAACAAATTTTTTATCATACTGCAATATTATAAAAAAATGGCTACAATAGAACTTATCAAAACAAAAACAAATTTCTCACAGATTACTATTCAAAATCTGACCATTTTTACTGAATTTCACCCTTCCATGAGAGTTCCATAGATCTGAAATTTTAAAGGGCCATTAGGACCTAACCCTTAAGAAAATCATGCATTTGAAGGTATTCTGAAAATTTAAACATATAAATTTTGAAGACCGGTTCAGTAGTTTATGAGAACTCAGTGTTTGAACCACAGTCTAATATATAGGTTATTGGGAGACAGTCATGACACTCCGTCACTTCGGCTGTCTGCCGGAACCACCAAACGACTCCAGTTACGCAAGGAACAGAGGCTTGGAGCGCTAGTGTGGGCACACTTGCGCTTATAGTGGTTGGTGTCCGAGTTGACGACACAATCATAGGTGATAGCAGCCATCAGTGCAAAACTAACACAGCTGACAATAATGCCATTGACTATACAATGCTGATAACAATCAAAATTGTCAAATTAAATCCCAATCGAGTTATAAAGGCCGAAATATATTTCAGAATTTGTAGCCGCTCATTGGAGTAACATTTTTAAGTTCCCACCCATCCAGGCCGGGATAAAGTTCCGGTCGCGACTCCAGTCACGCCGGTTCCATCCGCTTGAAGCGCTAGTTGTCGGCGGACAACACCAAACATGCAGCGTCGATACGAGTGTCACGACTGTCTCCCAATAACCTATTATTAGACTGTGGTTTGAACCTTGAATTAATGGATAGGATAATAATTAATTTAAAAGTAATGTATAAATTAAAATCTCATTAAATGTTTACATTTAATAGTTGACTTCCATCTTAGGGCCGCTTTCCCCAACTCAGTTTAAACTAATCCAGAAAAATATCAATGTTAAATCATATGGCAAAATCCGGTTTAATCTTGAGTTTTGGTTTAAACCAGGTTGGGGAAAGCGGCCCTAAGAGTCACTTTGCCCAAGTCAGTTAAACCAACCTTTAAACCAAGTTTAAGTTAAACATGAATTAAACTTAGTTTAAGTTAAACGTGTGTCAGGAAAGCTCCCCTTAATTAAATACTCTTAAAAAAAGTTTATGTGGAGGTTAAATGAATTAAATGTCAAAATCTTGCATTTAAAATGTAGTCTGCAACAAGGAAGCTAGATTTATTCTAGATTCCTTTATCTGCAGGTAATTTTTTGTTTGTTTATAAGTCAATATAATGTCTATTATTGTAATATATACAACATATGTTTTTTGTACTTTTGGACAGATATATCCGTCTTTAACCCGGAAAAGAAAACAGTTAAGACGGATATATCCATTTTCAGCCCGGGCCAGAAATTACGTTCCACAGATATATCCGCCAATAGCCCGGGAAGGGTTAACAAACCATTCATTTGAATTGTTCTTCTATATGATCTTAAATGTTAGTAATTGAATAATATTTTATCTCAAACCATTGCAATAAGCACCAATAGTGATATTGCAAGTAACTTTGTAAAGAGGTAAATTATTAATACATTCGCTACCATGTGGCACACAGACTACAATGCTGTGAAAATATCATCTGCTGTGTGACGACCCCTCAGAGTCAGGACAAAAGAATTCATTACATCCATGTAACAAGCTGTTACCTGTCACAGCTTCGCCAGTGATTGTAATTTTATTGAATAGATAAAAAACTCTCTTTAAAACACAAAAAAAATCTTCCATTACAATTTTATTGACAGAAGCCCTGTAGGCATTTTGCAAAACTGTTCCTTGGTGATCACTTAAGAGCAAAGAGGAATGTCATGCAAAAGTACAACTCCGAAAGCCGGTTTTGTTTATTCGTTGTTTTCTTCATTTTTCATTTAAAATTGGCTAGTATCGAAATTTTGAATGAAATTTGTACAACAGTAGATTGTTCCAATACAATTCATGATAAAGTTTATTTATGTCCCTGACCTGAGATATTTAGAACCATCTAACTCATGGTCTTCATTTACAATCATTGCATAAACTAATATTCATCCTTTCATTGTTTTATTGTGACCCTTTTTTATCAGTCACAAAATTTTGTTGGCACTGAATTTTGTTGCCAATGACTAATTTTAATTGCATGTCAAGCGCTAAACTTTCTTCGGTTTATATGTGATATATAGTGATTTTATACAACTAGGTTACCTAGTTAAGATATCGACAACTGTAGATTTGAAACTGGGTACAAAGTCCATCCGGGCTACCATGGAACCTAAGAGATTGGTGGACCCTCGACTCACGCACGCACACTCACAGGTGCCTGGGCACTCGATGCTCGCTTGCTGTTAAGCAAATAATAGCACTAATATGAAAGTTGAAAACGTCCTTAATTAATTAATATGTAAATTCATGTTGTATACAGGGTGTCCAGCTTCCACCTTTACAAACTTTTCCAGGTTATTAAGCATGCCAAAACAAAGAGCAAAATCATATAAACATATGTCCTAAAATGCTTCGTTAAGCCGCTAGCCGCCATTTTGTTTTTTACACTTAAGAATTTTTATTTCCGTAACGGGTTGTTGTATTGAATTCATATTTTACATGTACCTTAACCACACCAATGCTCATTTTTAGAAAAAATATTATTTTTTTTCCGATGTATATTTTCAAAATGGCGGCCATTTAAATTTTTAAACTCAAATATCTCAAAAGCAGTAAATTTAATAAAAATGTTACAAAAGACAAAAAAGTTGAAAAATTAAATTATCTAAACAGTGATACCAAGTTTTTAAAAATCCGACAACAAATAACTGAGTTATTGTGGTTTTTCTGCGGAAAAACACTGATTTTGCACTATGATTTAGTCCAATTGAGGTTATTTTAAGAGAAAAATCTCAATAACTTTATAATTAGTTGGCAGATTCTTACAAACTTGGTATCACTGTTTAGATAAGTTAAATTGTCAACTTTTTTGTCTCTTGTAACATTTATATAAAATTTACCCTTTTTGAGATATTTGAGGTTAAAATGGCCGCCATTTTGAAAATATACATCGGAAAAAAAATATTTTTTCTAAAAATGAGCATTGGTGTGGTTAAGGTACATGTAAAATATTAACTCAATACAACAACCCGTTATGGAAATAAAAATTCTTAAGTGTAAAAAACAAAATGGCTGCTAGCGGCTTAACGACGAAATTTTAGGACATATGTTAATATCATTTTTCTCTTTGTTTTGGCATGTTTAATAACCTGGAAAAGTTTGTAAAGTTGGAAGTTGGACACCCTGTATTTGTAATCAGCGGTGAATTCTTAGAAAAATGAGAGTAGACAACCCATTATTTCGGTATAAAGAAAGCCTTTTAGTTTTTGTTTTCAGACAAGTTATTTTTAGTATACCATAATAACGACACGTTTGGTGTCATTATATTTGATATTAAACATAGATTTAAAATATTTAAACATAGATTTAAGTATTCGTGAAACAAGTCATTTTACGAAATAAGCAGTTCTCTACTGCAGCCCAGTGAGTGTCATCTACCTGGTGGGCGGGTCGACGGCATTAGTGTGCGCGTGTGTAACGGTCTCAATCCCCTTGGGTTCCATGGGAAAATGGACATAGTATAATAAGGTTCTACAACAAGATTCCACAGCAAAATCTGGTTGGAGACTGACCGCAGTGATCTCGCCGTGGGTGGAGGCCAGTCGGGTGATGAGTGCGGGTGGACGGGTGGTGGTATGAACGCGCACGGAAGCGTCTTTGGACCCTGTCAGAATGAAGCCGGGGTCATGCCACATGGCGGTGATGGTGCTCATCATGTTCTGGTGGCCCAGGTCGAAGCTCTGTAACAGGGTGAAATAGTCCTAAAAACTCGTCAACTGACCGATATACATCACATATTAAAACAAAAAAATTCAGTGTAGTAAAAGAAAAATATATATGACTGTTATTTTTGTTAGGAACTCCCTTGTATTCACCAATGTTTATGTGCTTAAGCGAGATATTTTCTAAAAATTAGTTTAAGACTCTTTGACCATAGTAGGATTCACGAAAATAGTCCGATGAGATTCGATATATTGTTGCCAAATTTATTTTGGAACACATTTTATTTACTGTGTTACACATGGTAAACATAGCCACAAATGACAACATTGCAGGGCGAGAGGGAATGTGGATGGGCATAAAATTTTAATCTGACTATTTTCGTGCATCTTAATATTATGACTCTTTAACTGGGTGGCATTGGTGACAGTAAACGAAGATGTCATAACATGTAGTAAGTCTTATGGCTTTGCACTATCCTGTCTTCTGGGGGCTTGCGCAAAATGCCCATTAGAGACAGACGTACCTAAAGGCTCACATGGGGACAACTAATAACAAACCGGGTATCTCACAAGGGGTAGCTATTTTTTAGTTAATGTGCCAGGCTTTCAAAACACAAAAAATATGAACCCTAGAGTTATAATAAAAAGATATTATAAACGAACAAAATTTGTTTTATGATTGTAACCTGATTGGAACAGACATCCATCAATAGATGCACTGGTGGCAATGAAACCAAAATCAGTCATATTTATTTTTAAAAATGCCGAGGTATTAACAACGGTTTCTCTTCAATCCTCTTTAACCGTTTATCTTTAATCTTCTGACTAATGTTGGTTGCAATGTTGGGAACATCTACTTTTTCCTTCTATTAACTTTAAAAAAAAAAAAAAAAAAAAAAAAAAAAAAAAACCATAAGAACACTTCAAACTGGTAAGTCTGGCAATATTAGAGGACAGTCAATGAATTAATTACCGGTACCGTATTTAATGAGGCGTGTTTTTTAAGTAAGTATCGTTTTAAAATCCCGCCACTGCAGCGCTGCGATTGGCGATCTCCCCATGTGCTTCAATGCAGTTTCAGTGGTGTTAATGCAGTAGTATCAAAAATATCATAAGTTAAAATCGGGTCATTCTTTTTTAATCACCCCGTATAACGAATCTTTTAACACACTCACTGCGGCTAATAGTAAGAGAAAATTGAAATCTGATGCTAAAAAATTTTATTGTACCAAAACGTGAATTTATATGACATAATCAAGGAACAGAGGTCAAAAATGTTATCCGTTGTGTTTATGAAGTCATATCATGATGTCATATTTATGGCCCAGTACTGTGCCATGAGCAAGTAGAGGGGATCCCAAGCTGGCTCCCAAGGGGATCCCAAGTAGGTGACGGTCAAGCCACACCTACCAACCACGCTAACATGGTATACAACTAATTCCGCCAGGAGCTAACTGAACAAAATACAAAGATGAGTGCATTGTAGCACGGCACAGTACTGTGCCATCAGCGTGAGCATTCAAATTTTCATGGCACAGTACTGTGCCATTAACAGTGAATGTGTTAAGAGACTATATTGTAAGAGTTATTGATAAACTGTTCCTGCAAAAACTAAGCCTTTGGTTTTACAAGCAGTCTTGACTACTTACGTCCACCAATTCAAAAGTGTTATGGAGCGTGTCCAGGATGTGGAGTCGACCCATCGTGTCTCCGATGAACAGCAAGCTTCCTCCGTAGTAGGACAGAGTCATCGGGTGGCCCTCCTTGGTGACCTGCCAGTCAAACGGTAATCACTAATAATTCATTACATATTTTTAACAATTTAATCATATAACGTGCAACAATTCTACAACTGGCTTTCTTAATAATTCACACATTGTTGTGTACATACTTATAAAAAGTAGATAAAAACCGCTAGTTCAAATTTTGCCTTTGTTCAGCCACCATCCACAATTATTTTCATTAACGATTAGTACTTTCCAAACTTTTAGATTACAGTACAAATTCCTATCCAAAAATGGTTGGAGAAGCCAAAAGGTGTGATATCTGATGAAGCAATAAATAATACGGAAAAACACATTTAATTAGTATTCACATTTACAAATACACATAACAGTACAAGGTTATAATTAGAGCACTTTCCACATGAACAAAGATGGCTGAAATGCCAGTTTGCGATACAAAAACAAAGCATAGGGAAGATGAATCACTCTTTCAAGTCTGAACAGGCTTGTTAACGCAGTGTGTTTGAGTCACGCGCAATCAACACTCAGTCAGTTATTGGAAGGAGTTGGTTGAGGGATGGGCTATTGTAGGTTCAAATTTTACTGGGTATTTTGGATTTATTTTTACACATAATTCATAGTTACAATTCAATTGAAAACCTCATTTTAAACTATAGCACAAGTGCCTTACCTAAATAAATGTTTGTCAGGCAAAGAAAAGATAACACAGTACAGTCCCACTAATCTGACCTAATCGAGACCAACCCTTGTTCGGTTTAGCGAATTTTTGGAATAGGCGGAAATCTTAAATAATGCAAAACATCAACTCATTTACTCCCGCCATTTACTTGAACAGGAACTCAACACACACTTTACAGGTACTTTTTACAGGTATGATAGCAGAACTCAATGACGATCGGGCCATGGAAAACATTCACTAGAGATGGAATCGCTTTAAATAGCAGCCAAAAACAAACGAACAAAAGAGAAAATAAATCAGTACTTTTCAGGCAGTGTGTTATAAATAGGTGAATTTTCGGAGTAGTAGATATCTTACTGTATAATCTTCTCTCAAAAATGCTATTTAAAAACAGACCAACCTGGATTCCAGACTTGAACACTTTTCCAGCAGTGAGGTCCCACACGGAGAGTGTCTGGTCTTCACTGGCGCTAACAATGAAGTCTCGCACGATCGCCAGTGCCATGATGCTGCGACTGTGGGCCCGGTAGGCGGCCACCTCTCCCCCGCTACGGGGGTCGAACATGTCAACCTCGGGAGCGAACAGCCCCGCTGCCACCAGCCCCGGCCGCGCAGCCCCCGCCAGCACCGCGGTCTTGCACCTGCAAATAACGAAGCCTAATGATGTAGAAGGTTGGTTTTATAAGTGAAAATGTATTACAAGTTGTGTCCCCCCGACACAAAATGGTCTAGGCTGTGGCGAGCGTACCTAGGGAAGGGTATAGCCCAATAATCCAGTCAATCTAAGCTTTTAAGGGGGACAAATTTGTGAAAATTTGGTTTGGCCACCCATCGATTTCTACAATCGAAACAAGTCTCAAGCCAAAAGTCTCCACTTCTACCCGGTTAAAATATGGCCTAAATGCCAGTTTAAGACTTATGGAAATAATGGTTAGTGATACAAAAAGGATAGCATTTAAATTTTTAAGAATTCTTTTTGTACTTTTTTAGTTTCAATATGTTTTGCAATCAATGTTCTCCTCTTTCAACACAATCTACCGGCATTCATCGATTAAGGATGAAAAATTTTAAGTATTACAAGAAGTATTTCATTATACATGGTATTATCCGAGTTTACCATTATCCAAGGCAGTCCTGGTAACGTTTAGCTTGGATAACAGGGTGTCTACACAAATGAAATTCCTGACCTTTTTTTACTTTTCCAGCCTGACCAAAAATGCAACCTACAAAATTGGGTATTTGTTAAATCCTCCAAAATAAATTCTTAAATTGTAAGGTTTTTTTAATAAAATGCCTAAAATTCTCGCATTTTTGTTATAAAAAGAGTTTTTCACCACCACAGCCTAAATTCCCAATTTTTTCATTACTTTTCCTAGCCTCACAAAATTCCTGGCTTTCCGACTTTTCCCATTTGGTAAAAATACTGGATAGTTGGACGCCAGCTGTACCCTGATTACAAGACAGAAACTCACTTGAACGAAGTCTTTTCTTCTAGGCCCTCCTCTAAAGTCCATTGCTTGACCAGAGCATCCCAGGAGCATGAGAACAGGTCCCTAGTCTCGGGGCAGTAGGAGAGGCTCCAGATCCAACCACTGTGTGCCATCTTGTTCTGGCGCAGAGTCAGCTGGTCGGAAGTGTCCCACACCGCAAGGCTGCGGTCGCGGGAGCCGGATATGGCGATGTGGCCGCCCTGTCAACCAAACATACATAAGTAATCCTGGATCGAACACAATACCTCACCTCTTGCTAAAATCCCATCTACGATATGGAATATAGTAGAGTCCCAGTCCCCCTAGCCTGATCTAATCGGGATTGTACCCCGTAAGAAATAGGCCAATTAGTTCATTATTAATGCAAGATATTTACTCATTTTATCTAGCCGTTTACTCAAACAGGCCGTATGATACTGAAACTTAGAGATCCCTATTTTTAAGTAAAGAAACAATTTTTGGCAAAGTGTATTCATATTAGGTGGCTTTTCATAATAGGCCCCTAGCAAGTTTCAGGAAAGCAGGACTGAACTGTAAAATGAAATAAAATTGTTAATTGACAAATCAAATTTAAGCTAGGTTTAAAAATAGAGTTTTTTTTAACTCTCAGGGAGTTTGGTGCTCTCATAAGTTACTCTCAATTTCAATTAAACAAAAACTTTAATGATGGCCATTTTACTTATCAAGGCAACTCCTTAACTATTAATCCTTCAGTAAATTTTTTAGGAATATAAATTGATTCTCAGCTTAGTTGGAAAACTTGTGTACAAAAAATATGTAAAAGATTAAATTCTACCTGTTTTCAAATGATTGTCCTTCATGACATATTAGATTTTAAAATGAGACTTATGATATACTACGGACTTTTTCAATCGATTATAACTTATGGAATTGAATTTTGGGGTGCATCCTCAAACTCCAAATCAATATTTAAAATACAAAAAAAATATATCAGAATAATGACATTTTCATCAAAAAGAAAATCATGTAAACCTTTTTTTTAAGGAATATGGTATTTTAACTGTTCCATCTCTTTACATATTAGGTGCCTTTTGTTTGTTAAAAATAATTTTGAAAATCTAGTTCAACAACAACATCAACCAGAAATCGCCATGATGCTTTCACCATCTGCGAAAGCATCATGGCGAAAACCCATACAGCATCGCATGATAGACCATCATGTCTATCTTGTCTAAATTGTTTTTTATTGTAGTCATACCGGGAATGTGGTGCTAGGAATTTCACCATCTGCAAATTAATATAATGGTAATGGTATAATTTTTAATGGTGTATCGGTATGTTTTCAGTGATGCTATAGTTCTTCGCTGTAATTTTTGATCCACTGTCGTGGATTTGTGGGAATTATGTATTCATGACACGATTTAATAATGACTTTCAGTATCCAAGACACCGCTTAACACTTGTTGAAAAGACCCCTCAATATATGGGGAAAAAACTTTTTAATAAGTTACCAGTATTTTTAAAAGAAAGTATAATGGAAGACAGTTTCAAAAATAGCTTGAAAAAATTTCTTTTAGAACAACCATATTACTCAATAAATGAGTTTTTGGGTGAATAACTTGTTTTTTATTTTTATTTTTCTAAGTAATAGCAGAAATGCTCCTATTATTTATTCTCAACATACTTTTTGTCTTAATAGTTTTTAAGACGGATATTTTAAGTTTAGTTTTTAATATCATGACAATACCATCTGTTCTGTACCTGCTACGCTGGTTGTAAAAAGAATGTATTTATGGTAATAAATATACTCTTATTCTTATTCTCAGAAGTATTTACATGAGGGGCGAATTTTCCAAGATAGCTATTATCAGAAAGTTTTCTGAGAGTACTGTCGAGAACTGTCCTAAAGTTTTGTAAGAGTAGCTAACAGAAGCGTTTACACATAGAGCAGTGAGAGTGTCTTTGAGAACTTAAAGCTCACTCTCTGAGATAGATTTCCATGTGTAGTCATCCACAACACCTTGGTTGCAATGGAAGAGTGTGGGCGAGCTGCAGCTGTACTTTACTAAATTTTATAACACAAATTACTATATAATATAAAGAATTACCAAAATAAACAACACTTGAAATTGAACTCATCGAATAACAAATTGTGAATGATCATAGAATTGTACAGTTAATTCAACAAGCAGCACAAAGTCTGTCGACAGGCCCGTGATGGCGGGTCAATTAAATTAAAAACTCTGGATTAGCATAGACATTTTATGTTTCACAAAACAAAATTTAATGTTTTCGGTCCTACATTAGCAGGTTTTATTTGTATTTAAAAAATATTAATATTAAATGGATAAAAAATAAGTTTTTCTTGTAGAGATTAAAAAAAAAGGAAAATTTCAACTCTTTCAATCAATTGAATTGTTTGTCTGAGACTTCTAGTGGACTGATTTACATGAATTTTTTACCAAATAAAAGCTAAACTTTTCTATATTACCCGGTTTTATTACCTTTAATGTTATCTTACTTTCTTAAATTAAAAGCAACATTTTAAAACTTTTGCAAGGAATTTAATTTTCAGCCTTTCAATCAGCAAATTATAAACATTTGAGTATTTTTTTCTAAAAATAGTAAAAAAGCAAACGCTCAGGAAGGATTTGGTTTATTGTGGCCATTACCTAAAAACGTATACCATTAATAATCATTTATCTTTTAAATGGAAAGAAAGATATAAAACAGTTTTATATTATTTATAACTATACAAGTTTATAGTTGATAAATTAAGAAATAAATAAGTTTTGATTGTTAACAATTTTTGGACGACTTAAAGTTATCTGATAATGTAAAGAAGCTGATTAATTGGAAGGAAATAGCAATTTAAAAAGTATATTTCATACATGTATCACACCATCTGCCTAGTAATCCACTCACCAAGAATAAAGCTGTATCTGTAAATTATCGAGCCTATGACTCATAAGTAAAAAACTAAAAAGCTCTAGTTTGTCTTCCAAAACAAGTTCCTCAAAAAAAAAAAAAAAAAAAAAAAAAAAAAAAAAAAAAACTTATCTGACCAATATATAAAAACCCACAAAAAATATTCTCCACCATGAATAAAGATTTGTATGAATGAGGCGGTATCTGTAAACACGGTTTTAAAAAGACGAGTCTCACAACTGACTACTTAGTTGCGTTGAAACACCAGCACAAAAAGTGATGCTTCAAGCTACGAGGAGTGTTTTTTATGTAAGTACTGTTTTTAAATCCTTCCATTGCAGCGCTGCAGTCGTTGTTTTGCGCATTCACACTGTGTACCTAAATCTGTCGGCAATGCACAGACGCCAATTACGGCATTTTTCACCTCTCTGTTCGGACTTTTTCAAATGTTTAAGAAGCCTTTGCTCATGGAGAGTCCCGCCGACTGCGAAGTACGGTATGTTATCCGTTTTCTGTAGGCTAAAGGTCTGAAATCGATCAATATTTATCGCGAGATCTGTGGAGTGTACAGAGAAAACCTGAGTGATGGAATGGTACAAAAGTGGGTTAGGGCGTTTAAAGATAGCCGCACAAATGTGCATGATGATTATTGGATAATTTTGCTTCATGATCCACATGTGACTTAACAAACCCAGGATTTGATCGGTTGTGAACAACTCAATCATCCTCCCTACCATCCCGATGTAGCGCCGAGTGACTATCACGTGTTCATTTTTAGAAAGGCCTAAGTGATGTGCACCACGACAGTGACAACGATGTCAAAACGGCTCTATTGCAGTGTTTCTCATGGCAGGCAGCAGAATTTTATGACAACAGAATTGTAAATTTAATAGTACAATATGACAAGTGTATTAATGATTGTGGAAATTATGTAGAAAAATAGATTAAAGTGACTTTCATGTAAAAATAGAATTATTAAAAATCTCTCCTAGTTTATTTTTTATTTCAAAGCGGTACTTAGGTCTACTTAAAAAAAACACGCCTTTTATTGAGAGAAGGGGTTTCTATGAATTAGATTGGTTAAATATTGGTACTGTAGTGTCAAAACTTTGAGTTGATAATATAGTGTACTGTAACAAAATTAAGAAATCATACCTGAATAAGTTTAACAGCATCGACAGTAGAAATATGAGCAGTGTCATTAGACCATTTATTAAATTTGCTTTCTTCTTTTGACCATAAAGTAAACGCTCTGTCAACGTGAAGGCAAAGTGTGGTGCTAGGAATTTCACCATCTGCAAATTAATATAATAAGATAAAACTGAAAATATTATTATTTTAAATGGAAACTATAATACAATATCAAAATTTAAGTTTAAATTAATTAAAATGTTCAAACAATGTAATTTGTTAAAATAGTTCAAAGAATATTTTCACCTCGTAACATGCTAGCTGCATGGAATAGGCCTACGTTGATGAAGCTATTCTATGAAAGTATTTAGTTCTTAAAATTAAAGCTTTATAACTAGTGATATTGAGATAAAAGGTTAAAGAGTTATACGTCAACGTTCAACAATAACAGAAAATACGTACTACCTATAACACTTGAGAAATACAATATGGTACACCACCTTTATAACACATCTGTCCAGTGGGAAAGTCTGGCCACCTATGCTTCAGCCAAGTCCGCCATGTAGAATCATCAGATAGTATTTCATTGAAACTTTTACAAACAAGTTTCAAAGACCCAACCAGTTCTTTTCCATCTAAATATGAACAGATGTGTAGAAATACCTGAAAATATGTCTCAATTCCAATTATTTGAATTAACTTATCAGAGTTAGTAGATTATTTTTATGCTACATTTAAAAGTTTGTTTGATAATATTAAAGCCTTCCTAGATTCAGGTTTGTTTGTGGTTTAATGATGCTCTAACCACTTCACTGATTGAGCTGAAATTTTACTGGTGGGTACCGGTAGCTGATAATCCCGGGCAACATCTTGGTGTACTGAAACTTTGAAAGTAGGTACAACAATGCTCTCCTCCCCACTGGTTTTGAAAGTTGGATACACGATTCATTAAACTTTTACTTGAGGTTAATTTTTTAATATGTTATTGAGGTTAAACAATTATACAACAGGATAGCACCCATAACAGATTGTTAAATACAATAAATATGACAACGTTGACTAAATAAACTATGTTTTAATAGGCATAGTTTTACTTTATGTGAGCGGAGCAAGCAAGCCAATCCTAGGGGCAAGTGAGCTCTCCTTTCATCTTACACTCTTACATTTTAACTTACATCCCACATCGTACTGTTGACTGCAGCAGGCGGCATGAGAACAATTAATTCCCCACATCCTCCTTGAGTTAATCCTTGTAATCCACAAGAAAGGGCAGTATTTAATGATTGTTTGTAATATTAACTGTTAGACGATGCCATGCTAGTAATAAATACTTTTAACAGCAATAAAGCTTTCTGATTTCTGTTGTAGTTGTGAGAGGCAGGAAAATTTTATATTCTAGCTTACTTGATTGCTTCAAGGATAAAAAAGAGCTGGGATGGTTAGTAGGCTATGTTGAACTCTTTAAATGATTCTTCACAGTGATCTATGAACCTTAGTCTGCAAATATACCAGATGGCCCTCTTAATCAATTTGAAGATGCAATCAAGATCAGGAAGAGGAGCCCCAGAGGAATACTGAATACTGCAAAAAAAGATTCGATGTGCAAAAAGTAATAATAAACGAGAGACCTGTAGATTTCTAAGAGTTGCTATGCACCGGAGACAAAGAGCCCAGCAGGGAGCTTGGATTTAAGTAGTGTTTTCAGACCAGTCGAGGCAACTGTCAATCATGACCCAAAAGAATTTGACTGAATCTGATTGAGTGTTCAGTATCTTCAATTGTGAAACGCGGGAAATGTTCCCATTTCCCAAGTTTAGTCACTGTAAAGTTTGAATAAAAATAAAGGCCTAGGTTGTATTTGAAGGGTTAAGAGGCTTAACATTGCTAGCCTATATTATAGCCGCTAGTATTTTAGACTTCTAGAGGCTACACTGTATAAGTAAAATAAACTAATTAAAATGAATAAAATTGAAGGCTACAGAAATTACTGTCCCAATCTTCTTCATTCACAATAGACCTACACTTAATCATACAAGTACTTTTAAGCACACCCAGTAAACAAAATTATAGTTAAAATACACTAACATGTAGTGAACAGAATTACGATGAAAATTATGACTCTCACATTGACAAATCTTGGCGGGCTGCTAATTCACAAGATAGACATTTATGCACTTCCAAGAGCATCTATGTGGATCCTAGATTTGCTTAGATTAACATCTTATCTAGGCCTTATATATATATATTAATAGGCAAGCATGTTTCTTTTCCTCCTTTTTTGTCAACTTGTGCGCATCTTAGGAGAAATACGCGGATTATTAGGAGAAATCTTTCAATTGACGTGTTTTTTGTTAAACACCGAAGTTCAAAATAGTCCACAAATAAATAGTGGCTTATGTAGGCTAAAACAAACAAGTACGGTACCCCTGAAACAAACTAAGGAGATTACTGTAAATAAATATAGTGCCGTACCCCCCGTAAGGAATTATAACTTAGGTCTTATCCCTACCAGGTGACTTGTTTTGAGTTAATGACAGTATTTCTGACCTGTACATCAATAACAAACTTAACCTGTTGCACCGTGCTGTAAAAATAGTGGCTATGGCTTACGTATAAAAAAACAAGTACCAAAACATATTGATATTTTAAAACACCCAGAATGTAGGCTTCTGGTGGTCAAAGGGTCTAGTTTCAAAGTTTATTTATTCCAATTCACCCTCCAGGGCACTTCAATTTCAAAACGTTGGTTCTCACTAGTGATGTGCGATACGTATCGTATCGTATCGGAATATCGCGATACGCGGAGGAGCGATACGATATTTCGATACGATATTTTGAAAACGATACGTATCGTATCGCCAAAAACGATATTTGATTTTATATCGGCACATAGAAAAACGATACTTTTTTCCCGCGATATTGTTTTTTTCACCATGCAACCATGATATACGGAAGAAAATGGATTTAGCTGCATCAAATTACTTATGTGACAATTAAATAAACAGAACTCCAAAATATCCTACCTTGTAACTTAAATTGCACAATCCCTTGGAGGAGATAAAACCAGTTTATCAAGTAAGATTTTTCGGATACGATACGGCCAGTATGTGAACAAGCATGACAACAAACAATAATTTTATTTATTTTGAGTACTTATTATAAACATTAATGATGTTTACCTAAAACCTTTGATTCTGTTTCATTGCAATAATAGCAAATTACTATCTAAAATCAATGGCTAAACCTATTTTTTAACTGGTTTGTTGAAAATGATACGATACGTATCGTTTAAGCGATATTTTGGCCGATACGATACGCGTATCGCGATACACAGGACCGATACGATACGGCCGATACGATATATTGCTCCGATACGTATCGTATTCCCGTATCGCGATACACGGCCGTATCGCACATCACTAGTTCTCACTCAATGAGGATTATCCCAGGCTGCTTTCAAAGCTATGCACCATCTTTCAAGAAGGTCTCATTCAGGGAAAAATTGCGACAATTAAATAAATGCTAACTTAAATGGGAATTTTGGTTGTCTCAATTTTGATATTTCGAAACACCAATGATTCCAACTGATTTCTTTAGAGCGTTCAAATACAAAATATAGTCATCTAGCAATTTCCTGTTAAAAGTTTTGTCATGGATTGATCTTGTGGGAAATTTTGACACTTCCAAGTGTGATTTGCATAATTTCTTAGTTCTTTTCGTAAGAATTTGACTCAAAGGATTTTGCAAGCAAACTTAGGTGGCCTATAGTAGCCTAATAAATAAACAAGTATTCCATACCTCAACTGGGATTGTATCAAGTGATGGATAAAGTCTTCCATCATCAACAGATAAATCTTCATCGCTCATAGTGATAAAATCATTACCTTGTATTTATTAAAATATCAAAAAGAATTTTGTTTTATGTTGACGGAATGACTTAGCAGAAGAGAATTCCAACCTCCAATCCTAACCTAACATGGAAATGACAGTTTGTTGTAAATAGCAGCGAACAACTATCAGTATCAGCCGGTAGGGCCATAAAGTGTGGAAGGAGATTGATAAAATAATGTACATTCCGATCATAGTTGCTTAAATGTTTCATAAGAGTATTCAACCATTGACTATGGATTACTATAGTATCCATAGTCAATGATTCAACGGTTAATTTCGTGCCCGGATCCAATAAAAGTTAAATATTTATTATTAAATATTACTGGGAAAGGCTTGAAGGTATCAACATTGACTATGAATAGTTAATGGTATCAGTCTGATATCATAACTTTAGCTATTATATAATAAATGTTAAAAATTTGTTTGCTATTCCTTAAAACTAATTTATTTGAGAAACAAAAAGCAATGTCAATATGTTCAATATCACTAGAATACGGCATAATGGGGGCTTGGTCCCCGTGTTAATTTCTATAAATTTTTTTAAGGTCTAAAATTGATAAAAAATCATCAGCCTTATTCCATTTTTTTTTGTTAATATAACGCGAATGTTGATTATTTCCAGCAAAATGTTCTTAAAACATAATTTTGAGATAATTTTATTTTTTAATATTTTTAATTTTCTGAATCGTTTCGGAGATAAGCTCACATCAGGCAGTATAAGTTTGCACCTTGTTGTTATTATAATGAGAATAAAAATGAACTTCAATAATTAATTAGCTCCCTAACCCCTAAGTTTAGAGAAAAATGTCAAAGAATAAAAAGGGCTTAAAGTATTAAAACCAATAGTTGCATCGTTGACTTTGGCTACTACCATTGACTTTACATACTAAAGTCTTTAGTAAGTAAATAAATAATGAATATATTTATGTATCGGCAAATACATAAATGCATGGACAAGAGTCAGTGACAGTGAAAACATTGTCTGGTTAAGTTCAACAACACTCATCAGTTTCCGGTTGGTACACAAAATGCTGAAAATACACTAGTATGGTGTGGTAACTAGCCAGAAGAATACAATATAAATATGAAATGCGAAAAACCCAATAATACAAAAAGAAATTATGAGCCTCCTTAGCAAAATTACAATATTATTTCTTTGCATTCAAAAATTCATTTAAGTTATAAAAAGGGTTTTTGACCAACCAATATTGTTTAGTTTCTTCAATAACTTGTCAGCAGGATGCATGGAAATGTTGTATAACATATTACATACTTTCTTAGAGAGAACACGGCATGGCTGAACAACGACTTACTGAGTCTGCACTATTGGAAACTTAAGTGATTTTCACTCCTAGTGTTGAAGGAGTGTATATGTCTTTTGTTGAGGGTGCAGTGTACCAAAAGTTCTTTATTGCATAATTGGCTAGTTCATAAATGTACAAGTTAATTACATCAGTGCTGATGTTCAAATTTACGAAAAGAGGCTTGCAGTGTTCCTTGGGAGGTGCATCAGATAAAATACGGACGGCCTTCTTTTGCAATATCAAAACATCGTTGACGCTGCTAGCGTTACCCCAAATACCCCCGTCGCAGCAGACCTGCATACTGAGCGAATTTCCACAGGAATTTGAGATTTTGTATTTTCCCCATGAACACTATAGGAATGAGTATGTAGGTTTGCTGCCTTGGGATATTGTAAGAAAATCTTAGTTAGGAAATATAATGATTAGGTAATAGAAATATAAAATTGTATCAATATTCGGCACTTTTTAAATCTTCCCCATAAACACCATAGGGGTGAGAATGTAGGTTTGCCGCCATATGGGTGTTGTAAGCAAATATCAGTTAAACCCTACCTAGTGAAGGTACACACCAAATTATACCAAGTTATGTCAATAAATAAGTGAGATACAGGGTTCTATTGATTTACCATAAGATTAACATGGGAAACCTGTTTTTAGCTTTTCTCCGTTATCTGTTGAGATAAGTTAAAAATTCAGAATACTAAATTGTTTTTTTCTTAAGCTCTTTTAAATGGTTTTAGTTAAAATTGTTGAATAATAAAATTTGAGGTTTAAAAATGCCAAAAACCCATTTTTTACCCCTTTGAAACCCCATAAAACCCCGTTCCCATAACCCGATCATGCTGGATCGCGAACTGATGAAAATAGACTTAGGGTCACCTCCATACCAAATTTCATCAAAATCGGAGGTCCTCTTCAAAAGTTATCGGTACCACGGACACACACACACACACACACACACACACACACACACACACACACACACACACACACACACACACACACACACACATATGTATATATATATATATATATATACATATATATGAAAATGAACGAACAGTGTTTTTGGCTTCTGGGGACCTCAAAATGAATAAGTAACATGGTCCTGGGCTTAGGTCTTAAGATGGCTACTAATAGCGTATTCCCTATAGGGAAATTCGCTAAAAAGCAAGCCATATTTTAACAAAGACTGGAAAAAGGCAAAATAACTCATTCTTACATTGTTGACAGATACACAAAATTTGAGTTGACTCAATAAATAAATTACTCTACTTAATCTTTTTAAAATGAAGTCTACGTGCGAGTTCCACGTCAGTTACCTATCAATGTACAGTCCAAGAAATTTGACTTTGTCAGTGACATTACAATTCGGACCATTAGATCTAAAAATTTCTCAGGCTAAAAATTACATTTTCAGTTTTTTCTCATTGAGTAAGAGGAAGCTCGTTAGCACAGAACCACTTGGAGGCCACTTTCAGAGTGTCATGTACTAATTGCTCCAAACCATTAGTGTTGTTGGGGACATTAAGAATCAAGAATCAATGTTTATTATCATTTGACATCTTTGGATGAATTGATACAGTCAAGAGATTAACATGCAAGGCACTTGTCAAATTGAATAGAAAACTTAAATCTAATTTTCTATAGATTGCAGTATCACAATATTAGTCAGGAATATAACATTAAATATAAAATAAATTGAATAACATATATAGGTACATCATCTGGGAAGAAAAACATAGTAGGGAGGTGTCGTCAGCATAGAGAAGGCCAACTAACAGTTTTGGGCGAGTTTGCAGCAAAAAGGGAGGTCGTTGATGGCTAAAAGAAAAAGAAATGGCCATAAAATGGAACCTTGTGGAACGCCAATTGAATGCCCACTTCACCAGACCACTCCCCATCAATGCAAACAACCTAAAGATTTTACGAACTTTCTGCGCATCTTTGATCTTTATGGTGCGGTATCCGAGGCAACAAGAGGTAGAGCTCCTCTGGACAATTCCCTCACCAACCTTGATAAGAATAGTTTTAAGGCTAGAGTTAGCGAAGATCAGATAGCTGATCACAAACATGTATTTTTAAACATGAGCTGTAAATATGTCTGACAAACCTTTAGCAAATAAGAGTATCAATTTTAGATCTTTTAATGAATTATCAGTTGCTTCTTTTATAACTATGCTACAAACTCAGGCGGATGTTGGATTCGTCCCATGTCATGAGGAACATGCCTCTGAGGAAGAAAATTTTAACAATTTCTTCAGCAGATTCTATAATATTTTTAACTATTGTTTTCCTTTGAAATCTAAGCAAGTGGCCTCTGCTCCCAGGGGGTCATCTCGGCCCAACTCGAAAGTAAAATCTGTCAAGTCAGACTGGTATACACCGGAGTTGGCCAAGTTGAAAGATTTCATTACTTTAGTCCGGGATATTTCAGTTGACAGACCTCAGCTGATTCCCATGTTGCGTAGACTGCGCAAAATTTATCGCTGTGGTGTCAGAAATGCCAAGCTGTCGGCTAATGCGTCTTTTATTTCTAACTCTAGCAATCCTTGTAAAGCAGCATGGCAAATCAAAAATCGCAATAGACCTCAACCTATATTAAGTATAGAGTCCGAAGTATCAGCAGATGATTTTAATTTATATTTCAAACAATCTGTTAATGAAATTCTGAGTGAAATCCCTAGCATTCCGGTTGTGGATGTTGATTATGTAGCCGGCATTCCAGAAGTTAATGTGAGCTTTTCCTGGAATCCTATAACACCCACAGATGTGATAAATATTGTAAATAGTTTTAAGCCATCAGACAGTAAAGACGTGTATGATATGTCAACAAATATTTTGAAGCAAGTAATTCACATAGTTGCACCTAGTCTTGTTAAATTGTTTAACGATTGTCTTGTGGAAGGAGTCTTTCCCAGTGTTCTTAAGGTAGCAAGGACTGTACCTATTTATAAGAAGGGTCCCAGGGAAAGTGTGAGTAGCTATAGGCCTGTTTCATTAATCCCTGTATTTGACAAAGATTTCGAGTCGGTTATGTTCACCTAACTGTATAACTATTTTGAGGGAAATGGACTCCTAGTGCCATCACAGTTTGGGTTCAGAAGGGGAAGATCAACAGTGTTAGCACTGGAGTCTTTAGTTGATGAGATTCGTAAGTCTTTTGAATCGAGGGAATCTACTCATGTTGTGTTGTGTGACCTAGCTATCACGCGCTTTCAATTGTATACCTCATAATGTCCTACTTTATAAGCTTAGATATTACGGCCTAGGAGATGATACCCTCAAAGTAGTTTCTTCATATCTTTCAGACAGAAAGCAAATTGTAAGCTGGAATGGTAAAAACTCAAGTCAGTGTGATGTTTTGCACGGAGTCCCGCAGGGATCCGTTCTGGGACCCCTGTTGTTTATTATTGCAATTAATGACCTCCATTATAAGGTGAATGGCAATGTACTACTTTTTGCCGACGACACAACCCTGTTCTCATCACATGCGAACTGGGTTTTGGCTCAAACTGCAGTCCAAGAAGCAATGGCCTGGGCTCAACAATGGTTTGTCATTAATAGGCTAGCTTTAAATGAGAGTAAGACTCAAAATATTACTTTTAGTCTGTTGACCAATGTTCCTGTAAGTGAGTCAGTCAAACTCTTAGGATTTGTATTAGATTATAGATTAATCTGGGGAGATCATGTTGATGCGATGTGTACAAGACTGAGTAGAGTTCTGTTTTTGCTGAGGAGGTTGGTACTTGAAGTGCCCCTACCTGTGGTGAAGCAGGCCTACTTTGCTTTCTTCCATTCCATCTTGGCATATGGTATTAGATTATGGGGTCATGCTTCTGGTGTCCAAAGAATTTTATTGATACAAAAGAAGGCTTTGAGAGTGATTTCTAAGGCTGGATTTTTGGATCATTGTAAGCCATTGTTTATACAGAATTCCATTCTGACTGTAGTAAATGAACTCGCCTACGGCTCAATGGGGGCTCCGCCCCCATGCCCCCTAGTTCGTTCCCCCTAATTCATTAACGTCTAATAATTTACGTCAAAAAATACACATAAAAAAAGACAGATAAAAAAATACAGATCAAAGCTCAAATTTCGTCTTAACGTAGGGTTTGGTCCTAAGGTTAACAAAATTCCTAAGGTTAATCTAGGGAGAATTATTGGCAGGATTCCTAGCTATAGGTGTAACAAATACGATAATTACTAAATTATGACAATGACTAAACTTGTATTAAAATTGACTTATGGCTTTTACTATAGTATGACCTATTTGAAGTTATAATATGTACTAAATTTCAAACATCTAAGTACCATAATAGTAAATTTAATGTTTTAGGATAGCACCATTTTCGGTGAAAGAACTTTACAATTTAGAAAGTACGCCCCTATAAACGGGTGAAGGGGTGAGGTACAGCTAAATTTCATAAGACTAAATTTTCAGAGTGTCTAAAATAAAACGTAACACTGGCAAAACATGTATCGATATTGCAGTATATTTAGCAGATTGACGTAAATTACTAACACTTTACATGAAAAAACTTCAAGTTTTTACGATGTTTTTGGACTTAACTTTGAATGAAATCGGAAAATAACTGATACTATTGAAAGAACGGTTGAGGTCATAATATGTACTGAACTTCAAGCATCTATGTGCCAGTATGGTAAAAAAAAACTTATTAAATCAACAAGACTTTTGTGAAAAGATTTCAAAATTTTGAAAGTACACCCATTTTAAAGGGTGAAGGGGGTGAGATATGGCAAAGTTTCATTGGACCAAACTTGTAGAGCGAATAGAATAGAAGGTAATTATGTCAAAACTCAAATTGATATTGCAGTATATTTGGCAGATTAAAGTAAATTACAAACACTATACATGAAAAAATGTTAAGGATTTCGTGTTTTTTAAAACCTTTTTAGGCCTCAACTTTGATGGAAATTGCCCATTGGCTTTTACTATAGTTAGATTTAGTTAAGGTCATATGCACTAAAGTTCAGGCATATATCTGCCATAATAGTAAATAAACAATATTAAAAAAGCATATTTTTTGGAAATGAATTTAGAAATTTTGAAAGGACACCCCTTTGAAAGGTGAAGGGAGTGAGATATGGCAAAACTACACCGGAATAACTTATATAGAGCGTCTGATTTGTCCGCTCTGACGCCATGAATTTTCCATCCGATTTTAGGTAGGACATCTCGTTCAAAAGTTACGACCTGCAATGTCGTGGTTTTACAATTATTTTGAACTGAAATTAGATTAAAACTGGTCAATGGCTGCTACTATAGTATGACCTAGTCAAGGCTAAAAAAAAACTCACGCGCAAAATGCCCACGCATAACATAGTAACAACAGAACAAGGCTGTATAGGTCGTGGTCTGGTATACTAAAATTTAGACGTCCATGTGCCACAATAGTGAATAAAAATATTGAAATAACTTAATTATTGTGAAAGAATTGTGAAATTTGAAAGTACACCCCTTGTAAGGGTGAAGGGGGTGTAATATGGAAAAATGTGTGAGGACCAAATGTGTAGACCGTCTAAAATATAATACAATAATTGAAAACGTACATCAATATAGTACTATATTTACCAAATTTAAGTCAATTATAAACACACTATACGTTAAAAATGTTAAGGATTTCGTGTTTTTACGAGTTTTTTGGTCTAAAATTAGGTTGAAATCGGCCTATGAATGCTATTATAGTTAAACCTATATGAGGTCATAATATTTACTAAATTTCAGACATCCATTTGCCTTAACAGTAAATAAAAAATATTAAAATAGCGCAATTTTCATGGACGAATTTTAATATTTTGAAATTACGTCCACTTTTAAGGGTAAAGGGGATGAGATACGGGAAAATGTCAAGGCACCAAACTTGTAGACCATCTAAAATACAGTACAATAATTGAAAAATATTTATCAATGTAGAACCATATTTACCAGATTGAAATAAATTACAAACACTTTACATGGCAAAATGTTATGTTTTTCAGTGTCTCATAGCAATAAAAACCAGGCATTCATCATTACCTTTAAATAGCGATGTGCATGAACACCTCACACGGCACAGGGGTAACATATTTATCCCTAGAAATAGGCTGCAAAAGTCAAACTGTTGTTTTCCTGTTTCAGGTATCAGGTTTTTTAATCTTCTCCCAATGTCCATCCAAAATCTACCACCATCTAAATTTAAACTAACTGTTAAGAATTGGCTCACAAGGAATCCTTTTTACCTAATAAAGGAGTATTATCAAGCTGATTTTACGGAATTGTTGTGAATTGTTAGGCTTCCATGCTAACACTTAGTAATAAGAAGTCAAGTGTATGCCTACACTGCAACCAACTAACCACAGTACGTAAGTAATTGTGTGATACTTTTTTTTTGCATGGCTTGTGCATGAACACTTATTTTGCAACTTTTGTTTTGTTTTGTTTTGCTTGAAGTGGACTGATTAGCACGAAAATTGACATGTTTTATTTTTTTCTTATTTAAGTGACATAGCCTATTGTACTATTTGTATCGAATGGCCAAATAAAGACTTATTGACTTAACCTGCCTGCGGTGCGTCAGGTAAGATTCAAAAAGTTTTAGGGCAGACCCACGAATGCCATAGAAATGGAGTTTGCACAAGAGATCTGAATGGTTGACACAATCGGAAGCCTTGCTATTGGTTTCAGAAGGTGGCCTGAGCAAAGGACCTATTCTCAAAAGCATCTAAAATTTCATGGTCTAGTAAGTCTATGGCATTCGCCGTCGACTTGCCCTTCCTAAAACCAAATTGTGTAATTTTGGAAACCAGCCAAATGTGTCAAAGTAATCACTTACTTGATCAAAGATAATTATTTCAAATAATTTTGACAGAACTGGAACCAAAGAAATTGGTCTATAGCTCCATGGGTGGTCCTTGGGGCCTTTCTTGTTGATTGGAAAAACTTTCAAAATTTTGAGTTCTTGTTCTTCTTGAAATATTCCTTCCTGCAGGCAAGAGTTTACTATACTTGTCAGAGGGTTTACAAAACAGCCAATCAGTCCAATTTATAAAATTGTTCGACTTGTGGTACAAATCAGTACTATTCGAGTTTTTTTTTTTTTAACTTACTTGCTGCCTTAAGAATGTCATTACTGGACACTGTTTTCCATTCATTGTCCTGTAGACCATATTAACTGAAATGAATGCAGACAAATGAGTTACTCCTAATGTACAGTACCAAATTTTATAGGAAACGTTTAGAATGAAGATTGATTCGATTCCCAGGTACCACGTGAAGGGATGAATAGTGTAGTGTGTCATGTCCCTAATATAGTGTCATTGACTTTAGATACTATATCAATGGTCAATGATAGTGTAGAAAGCTTGTAGTGGCAGTACTGCTTTTGTCAGCTGTGGCTGTAAATAGCAGACATCTCTAGCAGACGATGAAAATCATGTTTTATCTATTACCTGTCATCTTTTAAAGTGGTAATTTTGCCTTCGATTGTTGAGGTTTCAAGTATGAAATTGTCATTAGTTCATTGATTTTAAGAACTTTCAACAGTAAAAGCTGTATCTCATTCCAGTATTTTAAAACTACCAATACTTTATAACGAATGGAACCCGCCACCGAGATTGAAGATAGCCCCTCAAACAATGAAAGTTCAGAAGTCGATAAACAGGATGACGGTGATTTGACTTTAAGGCATAGAAAAATAATGGATTGTGCTAAGGAAACTTTTGAATCAGGTAAATATCATTTTTAAAATGGATGCAACCCTATAAACCTAAAACTAATATTTTGATTATTTCTATAATTTATGCTCTCATTGTCATATAAATTATTACAAGATTAAAATTAAAGTTATTGTAGGCTATGCCTAAGCCAATTCCACGGGTTTTAATCTTAATTGGTTTGGTATCATTTCATTAGGATTTCTTGGTATGCATAAGGCTTTAGGGATTTTTATTCTTAATTTAAATATTAAATGTTCTAAAAACCATATTTTACCAGCTGCAATGGTTTAGCGGCCATAACTTAGAGTCTACCTTAACCCTGTAGTGGTGATGCATGGTCTCTGAGACCAATCCAAATTTCAGTCGTAGTTTATTATATAATTAGCTGATAGGTTGTGTTCTCTGTTTTTTTTTAGTTATGCACAAAACTCCATTAAGTGAGCCTTAAGCTGCCGGGGCGTAAATTTGAGGTTAGGTGGGGGTTCACACAGTACTCATGAGCGGTGCCGTTCACCAAAGTCACTAAAAGCTTGAGTGGTCTGGTACATGGACGTCACCAGTTCATACGATTGATTTAAAATACTACAAGTTCATAACATTGAGAAAAATTACTTGGATTTATCGTATAACTAGCTGACTTACCCGTGCTTCAACAGTACTCAAATTGCAATGCAATCCCCTTAAGGGGTGCTCAATCGCTACGCTTAGTGGCCTTCAGGTTTAGCTTGTTCGCTGCACTCACCCAGGTTCATCAGGTTTAGCTTGACAAAATTCCCTCAATAGGGCCTAGCCTACTTAAGATGAGAACAGCTGTTATAAATTAATATTCCTAAGTATAATTATGTGTTCTAGTGTGTTCATCATTAAAATGTTGCTCCCATAAGAATAACATGGTAACTTTGAAGATGTGTGGAGCGAGCCCTATGGAGGTTGGGAGGATTTCGTCAACTTATCTGGAGTTTTTACGCCTAGCCTAGAGCTTTCAATCAAGTGTATGGTTTTGGGGGTTTTGACTTCAGGGAATGCTTAAGCCTAAGCAGCTTAAGTATGTTACACCCAGTGGCGGACTTACCATAAGGCACACTAGGCACGTGCCTAGGGGCGCCCCCCGTTGAGGGGCGCCCTTCCGCGGCAGGTGGCGGGCGGCGCGTCAGCGGGCGACGGGCGGCCCGGCGGCGGCGGGGGCGTTCTGAGCGGGGAAGATGACTCACGTTCATGTCGCGACGTGCAGAGGCAGACATACGACTGCGAGTAGCGAGCACTGTCAGTGTGCATTACCAGTACGTTGTGTTTCTAGTGGCAGTTAAAGTGGTGGCAGATGTTGTGAAATTTATTTAAATCGAATAAATTTGTAGTGAATTTCCTCAAGAACGGCAATGCGTCCAGCGCGGAGATTAATTTAGCCTATTTATATTCATTCTTGCCTCAACTACGAAATATGTGTTTTTCTTAAAATCTATAAATACAACTTTAATATAATGTAGGCTACTCATATTGTACTATATCTTTCTTGGAAAAATGCAATAATTGGCGTGCCAACAACGGGAAATTTAATATCGCTTTTACGTTGAAACCTTTCCTTTTTCGCGAAACACAAAGGGGCGGCCGGCCGAACGGGCCTAGGGGCGGCGCCGTAGGTAAGTCCGCCACTGGTTACACCCGACATTCAAAATCCTAATTCCAACTTTAAAGTGCTTTAGTGCGAAAACGGTAAAAGATGGACCAAAACCTCACATTCAAAAGTTGTAGATAAAATTATTCCTTCTAACGATTTCCCATCAGATTTCAGATCAGATATCCTTTTAGAAGACTAAAACTAAAGAAGGTACTGTACCCATCTTGGCAGCCACTCCAGAAATTTTTAAAGGTCTCCATTTTTTAAACGGTTAAAGAGGGTGATCATATCATAAATATTTCTAGAGTTCCTGCATCAAGATCTTTCAATCACGTATATGGTTGTAGGGGTTTTGATGTACGGGAATGTTTAAACAACTGGTGTTGCATCCTGCACTCATAACCCAACTTCCTTTTAAGGAAGGCCTATACAGAAAAGTTTTAGAAAATATTTTTTATTGTTTTTTACATTCTCATTTTGCTATTTATACAAAGATTTAATAATCTGCAGTTTTATGGACCGCCGTCACCAAAATATAGACTTTGCAAAAGTTTTGCTAAAATAACATTTTTTGGTAAGTTACTTACTTACTTTTGAACTTAGTGGTCTTGATCCGTGTTCCTAGAGAACAGGATGGGCGTCAATTTTTGTCAATCTTTGTCAATTCTCTTGATGTGGTTCATGGTGGTATTCTACTTGTCTCAAGGAACTCTTCAATAGAGTAAAATTCCCTTTCCATGAGCCATTCCAGTAGCCTTGCCTTGAAGTTTTTCTCATTCTTCAGTGTTCTCAATGTCGCTGGCAATTTGTTAAAAAGCTTGGCCCCAATCTAGGAAGGTTTCTTTTCATAAGCCTTTGATGATGTGCAGGTAGGTTGTAGTTGTTCTTATTCCTGGTGTTGTAGGAATGGGTTTCTGAGAATTGGAGGGAGCCTTTTTTAATCACATGCATTACTGCCTCGTTGATGTAGAGGTTAGCCACAGTATTTTGAGACTTTTAAACTTGCCTCGGCACGAGTCACGAAAACCCAATCCTAACAGAGCTCTGATTGCTTTCTTTTGGAGAACTAGCACACAATGTAGGTTTCCCTGTGACGAGTATCCCCACACAATAAGCCCATAAAGTATATGCGATTCAAAAAGGGCATGGTAAGCTGTTTTTGCAGTTTCGAGGCTGCTGATATGTGTAAGACGTTTTATTACATAAAGGGCGGTGCTGAGCTTTTTGCAAAGTTGTTCTGTGTGGGGTTTCCAGCTTAAGTCGCTGTCCAACAGTATTCCCAGGTACTTAGCCTCTTCTGTTGCTTGGACAGTTACTTTTTCAAAATATGTTTTTGGAAAAACAATTGAATATATTGGGTATTTTAACAAATTTAATTTCAGGTTTGTACCTTTGTAATTATAAAAATTGCACAAATGTCAAGTTTTTAGATTTAGTTTAAAAGTGCTGAATTTTCCAAAATGTCCAGTTTTGGAAAAGATATGTAGGCTTACTGTAATAGTTTTTTTTTCACTTCAAAATGTGTTTTTCACTATAAAAAACTGTATTTTTCTTCATAATACTCTACCGTTGTTCTAAAAAAAAACATCCAATATTTATTACACATAAAAAATTATATCAAAGTGTTTTTTTCTCCCAGATTGACATCACCAGTTTGAAGTAAAAAAATAATGTCACCACTGCAGGGTTAAAACAATTTAATAATTAAGGCCTAATGAGCCTGTGCAGTGCCTTCTATGATTAAAGACAAATAACATAAAAAATCAAGCAGCATACCATACTATAATATGTTAACTATAAATATATTACATAAACAATTAATATTAAATACAACAACATTAAATAATTACACTTCGTCTAACACACTATAATGTGAAACAGGAAAAAAAGCGGTTAAAACCTATTGACCCATTGAGCAAACAAAGAAAGAGTAAACTGGTACACAGAATTGTAGACAGTCAATTAGTGGAGCATGCCCAGATAGACAATGTGGTACAAATTGAAAAGGCTGCATTAAGACCATTATTATTGGAAGCTTTGGGGAAAATTATACTTCAAATATAAGGCATAGCCTAAAACATGGTAATATATTGATGGGTCTATTTTTTTTTATATTATAAAGATTGATAGAGCCATTTTTGTTTGTCTGTTATAGCATCTCGAATGCTTCGTCGGAAGATACCATGCACTGGACATCTGATGACTCCTCGTAGGTTGTGGATACAGACCATTCCTACCCATGTAAGACTTTATTGAATCTTTATCTTACACTTCACTAGCTGTCTACCTATTCTAAAATATTTTTACAGTAGTTTGTTAATGTTTTAATTTTTTGTAAACAACCAACGTTTACAAAACACCCCTATAAACACCCTGCACTAGTACTTAAAGGTTAACGTTTTTATTTGATTTATAAGTTTGATAAAATTCAAACATAAATAATATACAGTAAACTCAACTTCCTCTTATTTGGAATCCTACGATCCGGCACGACTTTCTGAAAAATGGTATTAATAGGTATAAAAATAATAATGAGTGTTCAAGTTCGTTTGGGATCGGAAGTCACAAGGGGACAACACTGTGCCATACCAAGCACCCTCATTTTACACTTACTTACATACCCATACTTCATTCATATTTGTATTAAAATTTAGTGTCGGCATCTTAAGAAGTGATAAAGTGAAAACTACCACTCCTAGTGTATTTCGTGTTTAATAATTCACAAATTGAAAATTAAATATGAATATTTTGCAGGAGTGTGATGTGGTGTTGATGTTCCCCTCCGGTGCGCAAGACTTCACGCTCATGTGGTTGTTGTCTCGTCTGCGCGCCGGCACGCCAGGCCTTGTGGTCCATGTTCGGCATCATTCCTCGTCAGATAGCTACGGTTTCTACCTAACTGCACCCTTTAATGTGTGAGTCACCTCCGTAGGTGTTGTTTAATAAAATAGGCTATTAACGGACAAAATTTATTATGCTAAATTTTGTAGGCCTACGTAATTTATAAAAGTTATTTTATTGCTAGGTGTTATAGTGTTACCGTAAGTATAATTCAATATCTAATTTGGCATTTCAAAATTACAACAATAGTTTTTATTATTGTGGATATATTAAATTTTTTCTGAAAAAAGCATTTTTCTATGTTAAACTATTAAGTTGATATTGAATTAATCTTATAACTATCAATAATTTTGCCTTGTTATTGTAAGTCTTCTACTTAGTGAATGATTTAGATTTTAACAGGCTATATAGGCTTCCAAGTCTTCCATTCATCGGAATGAAATAAAAATTTTATTACTTAATTGATAATAGCAAACACTGACCGTTATTATAACAATAAATGTGTAAATTTTACAAACTTTTCTATCCCCTCACAGATTGAAATTCAGACCAAAAATAAACATGTTTTTATAAAATTAATTTAATTAAACCAACTCAAATAAAAAATGCCCATTTTAGACTAATGAAAGCTGCTGAAGAACTTCATCTGCCAAAAGCTCTGCGGGCAGAGTATGGCGGCGGACTGAAGGAATTCGTACAAGCGGAGGTACGAAATCATCATTACTCATTACTTTTTAAAGTTAATGTAACTCATCTGTTTTAGTGATATTCATAAAAGTGAAGTGATCACTATTGGCACATGGTCAGTCAGAGAGTCAAAATGAACTTGCTTGATTCTGAAAATTTGAGAGTGCTTCGATTAAACCAGGAAGGTATTTTCTGGATATTTATCACTTGCTGAAATCAGGGATACCTTTGACCAATATTGATAATACTGCAATAAAACCTTCAATTCTTCCTTTTCCTTTAACTCATTGCTATGATTAGCCAAATGATCACTTACTCAAAAGCTATTAGTTAGCTGTGAGTTTCAAAATGGTGAATATCTCAGATTCTTACCAGGTAAACTCCCTAACACCTTTTTACAAACTGTTTCACGTTCTATTAGTAAATACCTAAAAATTTGTCTATGTCATGGTAGTTCTCCTTTCCATTATTTAAGGTTTTATAAAATATCTAGAGACCATGGTATATTCTCAAATTATTTTTCTTGACTCTCATCACGGACTGAAATCTCCTGAACTAGCCCTTTAACCTGTCGTTTTTGGTTTGCTTGAAATCCAGATAAAGCTCTTCACAGACTTTTTGTTTCATCCTCCTGAACTTCCACTTGAAAAAGACGTCTTCAAGATGACAACCTAGTTATAAACACATACACTCCAGCCTGAGTTCCCTCATTGGTTACTGACCCTACAGTGTTCTAATGATGTGTGTTTGCGGTTTATATAAAGATAAATTAAATTCTGATCCTATTTGACTTCTTGCAACCGTGACTGACGGATGACTCATATCACCAGTTTTGGGGGTTGTCCTTGAATTGGGGTGCTTCACTACAAAATCTAAATTCCTACCAAATATGTAACTATTATTAGATTTGTTATATACACTGTACCATGATTGATATATTTATCATGCCACCTCTCACTTTTTAATAGTTCTTTAAGACCTGGAGTGATAAACCCCGCAGCGGGTTTCAATTTCCCTCTATAAATATTGTTTCTTCTTGTAATCAAGACTAATGTTAAAACAACCAACCTTTTTTTTGTTGGAAATATATTATTGGTGATTTTTTTTTAATCATGCTGTTTCATTGTCTCACACTATATAAGATTTATTTTTTAATTGTCAACCTGGCAGGTGGACTGTTTCGAGGGAACGGAAGCCCCGGACCATTTCTTCACCACGCAGGAACGTCAGTGGCTCGTTCTTCATCTTTTGCAGACATTGAGGGCTACAGAGGGTGACACAATTGCTGGGCTGAAACTAATAGAAGGGCAAGCAATCGGTAAGTCCGTGTAAGATTTGAGTGAATTATTTCAAACAGAGCATTAACCATGACTAAAATTTTTTATTCTTTCTCAGGTAAGGTAGTTTGGACTGTCTTGATTCCTTTGCAACATTGAGGTGTGGAAGTTATCATTTAAGATTGTAGGGAGACATCTGACACACACCACAAAAACATTGTGATTGATCTTTCATCCTCCTATGCCAATAAAATTTCAAAACTTTTTAATAGAAACAAAAACAGACGGAAATTATACAAAAATTTTTAGACATTATTCTTTTAAAATAAATAAATACTATCTAAAAAAATAAATAAATAATAAAATAAAAAAATAAATAAATAATAAAATAAAAAAACAATAAATGAAATTTCACCTTGTGGAAAACATATTATTTTATAAATTTACTTTGATTATAATGTTACTTGTTAGGCATTACTAAGGTATTATCGTATTTATCTTAAAGCACTAAATTTATTGTAGAACTTATCAATTTTTTACAATATTTTACCAATTGAGCTGGGCATTTTGCATTATTATGTGAGTAAAAGGCATTTCATATATATTTATTCCATCTAAGATTATCAAGATTGCTAAGATAATGTAGTAATATGGGACAGATTTTTTAGATTTAAATCGATAAACTTTGAAATAATTTAAAAATTTATTTTTACTTAGCTATTACTTTTCTCTGCTTGATCATTGAGACCTTAAAATGATCAAAAATCAACACAAAGAACAAACTAAACTTGGACAGTATCAAGTTCTACTACAGTAACACAAAAAAGTGTTCACGTCATTCTTTTTTCTCGGGGTAAGAAAGTTAGGCCAGTTCAAAGGTTTTTATTAGGTTCACAGGGCTTCTCTAGGTATTGCGGCTTCCCTCCAGTTGAAAAGTTCTTCATTTGTGTAGAAAGGCTGCTCAATGAGTCAGGCTTTGAGTGTTTTCCACATTTTATCATGTCTGGTAACATTCTTAACATCTTCAGGCAAGGTATTTAAAAATTTGGCTCCAATGTAAGTAGGTTGTTTTTTGAAAATACTGTAATCAGTCTATGTAAGGGGATTTTGAAATTGTTGGTAATTTTTTCAGTCCCAAAATGTCTATCTGCCGGCATTATTGCACAAGTTTTCCCCCTCCACGACCTTGAAGCACTCCGAAAACTGCGGAAGAATTGGGTCCGCTCATTCACTAGGATTCAACCTCTTGGTAATCCTATTAAGTATTTATTATTTACTTTTTTACTTAAATATATTCTAGGCTAATTTAATTTATCCATCTATTTGTAATTCTGTAAACGAAAAATGTAAAGCAAAATCCCTGTTCCAAAATAGCAGCTTGTCTGAAACATTACCAGGAAATGAAAAATACTTACCATAAAAATGTTTATTGTATAAAAAGCATCGGGATTAAAAAATGTCTGCTTTTGTACATCAAAAGGTGTGTGTGGTTTGATTTTAAAACAAGAGCATTATCTTTTAATTAATTTTTAAAAGTTCTTGTACTAGAATGGAAAGAATGGAAACCATAAAATAGAATGTATCATGTAAACATAAAGAAAAAATCTGGTAAACCATTTGGCTCTTAAGTATATTTTTGTGTTGGAGCAAATATATAAGTAGGTAATTAATGGTTTTATGTTTTCAGTGGATTTGTATGTTGTATTTTACCTATTATCAAATATTTTTAGTATTTTTATCCATTGTTCTGATATTTAATTTCACATCTCAAAATTTTAACTACATGTATGTTAATTGTTAGTCGGAAGAAGAACTATTTGTTTTTGCCAGGTGGCACAGCTGAAGCCAATCTAAATTTAAACAAAGTTGTTAGTTAAAACTATAATTGGTGTGCAAAGCAAGCAGGAATTCCGTAGAAATAAAGAAGTGATCATTTCTTCCTAGGTAGGCTTGCCATAATTTGTGTATACAGTATTTGGTTACTAGCTTATTATTCTAACATATGTTCAAAAGATAGGGCATACACCTTCTTGAATCCAAATAAAGTTGCAACAATCATTGATCACCTTATCTTTTGACTGGAATAGACCTTTTTAAATAATATTTCAATTTCTTCCACGTCACAAGTGCATTAGACTGCCATTCAAAGAAATTTTAAATCTTGAATCTTGAAAAAAACCCTTCCCCACCTTACGGACCAAATTTCACTTCAACTTTAAATTTCCGTGCCATCTGAAAATTGAATTATGCTAATTTAGTAATACTTTTTATTGTTATAATCTTTTTAAGAATATTTATTAAAAGATGTAAAACAGAAACAATTGTTGACTTTTATTAATAAATCACTGTTTTCTCAATTTCTAAAAAAACCGGGAAAAAAGCGAATTGGCCGGGACACCGGGACTTATGGCAAGCCTATTCCTAGTGGACCAATTAATCTGTCAGTTACCGCCTACCAATTTGTGGATTAAAGTAACACCCACCCTTTAGTTACATTTGGTTTGTGAGTGTATGTATAAACTGTTAAGTTGTCTCAATAGATAGTCTAAGAAAACAAAGTATATATTAGTTTGCTTTGTGTTTCCCTGTGTTACTGCCCCTACATTTAAAATAATTTATTCATACATAAAGTATATAATTTATTGATTTAGTATACTATCAATTATATGAAATATATACATCAATTCAAAAGTGTATATTTTAACAATGTTACCTATAGCTATTACCTAAAACTTTGAAAGGAGTGCTGTCACTGCTTGTAAAGCAGCTCTTATTCATTTGGTAAGAAAAAATTTAAATTTTTAAAGATAGTTTTAAAACTAACGATAGATTGTTTTTGTGACATTTAAGATGAAGTGAGCACCTACTTTGGTGTGAAGATAGCCATGTACTTTGCTTGGCTCGGACACTATACCACCGCTCTCATCGTGCCTGCCATCGTTGGATTTACATTTTGGGTAAATATAAAGATATTTTTTATCAGTCAGAATAAAATATGCTCAAATTCTCTTTTTAAATTTTATTATGTTTTATAAACAATAAAAAAACCTGATTTGCTGACAAACTGATTGATTATAAAAAAAAATGTATCAACCAATTGCAACAGTTGTTTAGTCCGATGAAATTTACAAAGTAAATTTTTAAATAGGACCTGCCTTTGTTTTATTTGGTTTTAAAGATAGTTAAAAAAGTCGTGTAAAGCAATTCTTTGTTCAATTTTTTTTTATCGTTTTGCAGTACTTGTCTATTATACATAAGCCACTATTTATTTTTAGGTTACTCTAAATTGCAATCTTAAAGAATCCCATTAATTGACAGATTAACCTAGATTAAACCATTCTCTTCCTATAACCAGTTTACAAATTCACCCGTTGTAACGGTTATAACTCAGTTATTTCGTAATTTAATATTTACAAAAAACCATGATTATGGTTTCGGATTAAGCGGATTTTCGGATTACCGAGGTTTGGATTAACGGGACTCTACTGTACTTATAAATGTGAAATTAAAAAAAAAAAATGCTCAGTAAATATTTTTCTTTCAATTAAAGTATTTTTTATAGATCTCAGTTCAAAATAACATAAGGAAAGTAGCTGACTTATTTTTAACGGATAAGTACCCTTTTTCCTTGGTTTCGGACGATGTTTCCCACTACAGTAAACTTCCTCCAATCCGGTATCGTATGATTCGACATGTTTGATAATCCAGCACAAATTAAAAAAAAAATTTATAGGTAGGTATAAAAATAATTGTGAGCGTTCAAGTTCATTTGGGATCGGGAGTCGCTAGGGGACAGCCCCTGTGCCATACCAAGCTCTTTAGAAAGCATTGAGGGAAGACGAGTCATATTCATCAGACAATGGATGATATTGTATAATTCTCATTTTAGTTTCATAATCATGTACGGTATGGTATTTTTAATTAGGCTGCAATATGTTTTGCAATGTTTTCATACTGTAGGTAGTAAAGCTGTTTAAGAATCAAATTCCTACATATTTTATGTTATTTTTTACTTGAATTCATATTTATCTGATATCCATTCTTTAATCCAAAATATTTTGTAATCCGGCATGTTTCAAGTCCCAAACATGCCGGATTAGAGGATGTTTACTGTATGCTAAAAAGCTAGCTATTTTTGTCTATTAACTCATACTAAAATACGGAGACCAATAAACGAATTATTGAAAATAACTCAATAACAATATTATTCCATCAACCACATACAGTAGTCACTAAAACTGTCACCACACTAGTAAACACACTCTCACAAATACATTACGAAATCAAACGAAAGAGCCAGGAATATGATAACCTAAACCAAGCTTGAAAAATATATTTATGTTTATAGAAATCAGATATAGTAAAACCTACAGGTTTTTGTAGGCCAAGCCTGCAAAACATGGAAGCAATCTTGGCTATGTTGATGTCACTTATATTTTTTATCCTTTTTATCACATAAAGGCTGCTACTCAATTTACTACACAGGCTGTCAATGTGAGGGCTCCATGTCAGTTTCTGGTCTAATATCAAACCTAGATACTTGGCTTCTTCTGGAGCTTCAATGTCTGGTATCCTACTTATACAGTACACTCTCGTTCATCAGACTCGGCGACATCGGAACTCCACTTCATCGGAACTGAAAATCTGGATATTATTAATTTTTTTTTTCTTACGAAATAAATCATTTTTCCGTTTTAGCGCCTTCAATTTCCATTCGTTCTATCCGCACAACAGTGAAGTATCACATTTTGCATCAAAAGTCATCAGGCGTTTTCCATAATCTGTACCCATCGATGTGATTCACGAGGCCATGGAGTATTCGCACAAAAATAGAAAGAGGAAGAGGGCAGGAAGTGAACATCCGCGCTGACCGCTTCCCAAACTATCATTCAGCCTGTCTCGGTCACGACTGCACCTGTGTTACGTGGAAGTCAGTTGACTGCTGGAATATGAATATGGAATATGAGAATAAAGATTTTGGATCTTTATTTCCTGCGTTGTTTTTATTCCTATAGGTTCATTGTTACCATGTTCAAAGTTTGAATGCCTTATTTTCATAAAATCTCTTGTGTTATCTAAAAAACAATAGTGAATACAATCACGATAGGTCACCGTACGGGCGGAAATGATGACTCACGAAGGACTCCGCTTTATCGGAATTATTTGACATCCGAACTGGCCGTCCGCCACATTAGTTCCGATGAACGAGAGTGTACTGTAACGTTATTTCTCCTGCCAAACACTAGTTGTTGGGTCTTCTCTTCATTAACAACTAGACTGTTGTGGTGGCAATATTCTATTGTCATGTTGATGGAGACAAAGGAGTTTATTTCGAGGGCTTCGGGGTTTTTTTCTCCAAGGAGCAGTACGGTGTCATCAGCGTACATAATAGTTTTGCTATAGTCTTCCATGTAGTGAGGGAGATCACGGGCAAGGGAGAAGGCAAGTCATTTTAATAGCCATTAATGACTTGCCTTTTAATGTATTATGTGACACTTTTTTGTATGCAGATGACTCTACTTTTTTATCTCATGGTTCAGATTTGGAATTGTTAAAATCTGATGTTGATAATGTTACTACACAGAGTGTAGTAACACTCTCACTCAGATTGGTTTCAGATCGGTTCAGATTGGTTTTTTCAGATTGGTTTGCTGCAAATTCTTTTCTTTTAAATAATGATAAAACAAAAAATGTGATATTTAGCCTCAGACATGTACCTGATAGTTTAGTTTCAAATGATCATGTTAGATTTTTAGGTGTTTTATTGGATAGGCAATTAACTTGGGAACCTCATGTTGAGCACCTCACTAAAAGACTGTCAAGAGTTGTATTTCTTTTTTCTCGACTTATGTACTATGTGCCCCTTGTATATATAAAATCAGCCTATTTTGCGCTTTTTGAATCCATAGCATCCTATGGCCTTATTTTCTATGGGTGCTCTCCAAAAAGTCATGATGTACTTTTGTTGCAAAAGAAAATTGTTAGAATTATATCGAGAGCAGATCGTTTAGCTCACTGCAAACCACTTTTCATTGACTTAGAAATATTGACAATAGTGAATTTGTACATTTTCCAACTTTTACTCTTTACTTTTAAGAAAAGGTCATCGTATAATCTTAGGAATGAGATTCATGTTTTTAATACTAGGAATCGGGAAAGGATAGATCTACCTCATGTACGGTTGGAGAAAACAAGATCAGGACATGTTCTCATGGGCATTAGGCTATACAATCGGATTCCTTTGGCTGTGACTAGGTTAGATTTTAATGTTTTTAAAAAAAGATTACATAGTTTTTTAGTTATGAATCCTTTTTATCATATCAATGATTTTTTTTAACTTATCTGATAATATATTGAACTCTATGAAATTTCATCTGTGATATTAAATCTAGGTCTCTAGTCAATTTACTTCTCTTGCCATGTACACTTTGTTATTTCATTTGCCTTTTTTTGCTTGTCACTTATTAAATTTAATGTTTTTCAATATAATTAATAATTAGAATTCAAATACAGAAATTATTTTGTTCCCATACACAAATGGACTAAATGCCTGTGGTATTGTTAAATATGTGACCTGTCATTACATATGTACAATATGTGAAATGACCAATAAATATCTTATGTCTTATGTCTTATGATCATTCGTGAATAAGATGAAAAGGATGGGGCCCAGTATGGAGCCTTGTGGAACTCCCCTTACTACTGGTAGTGGCCTTGATCTTACTGTTTATGTAACCCCTCTTTCAGTGTATTTGATTTCAACCATCTGGCTTCTTCCAGTTAAATAGCTCTTGAACCATTCTGCAGATTTTCCACTGACTCCAATTTTCCTAATTTATTGCAGAGTTGTGAGTGATCTAATGATTTGTATGATCTAATTGATTTCTGTATGATTTGACAATGTCACCAGTTTTTGTAGCTGTGCTACACCTTATAAGTGTTATGTGACAATAAAGAAATTTGAAACTTGAATTTTAATGTACACAATAGTTTAATATTTTACATTTCAATATCCCATTATCAGAAGATTTTTTGTTGGTCATCAGAGTACAATTATAATTAGTTGATGAAGTTACGAAAACTGTGACTCATAATCGACTCAGCTTCATCTGAATTTTGAGACAACCAAACCAGCCATCTGCCACATTAGTTCGTGTAAACAACAGTGTCCTGTTTACAATTGAAATACAATCGACTCCCATTACCTCAAACCTTGATAACTCAAATCCTTGTTATCTCAAATTATTTTCAATCCCCGTGGGAAAACTTGCCTAAGATGAATAAGAAACATACACAACTCTATGAATTGACTCTATGTATATTTCACCTCTAAAAGTCCAAGAGAAAAAAATTATAGAGAAAAATCTCAATAACGTGAATTTTAGCACATAAGTCAAATTCAGTTTGCATTTGACCTTTTCATGTTGAAGTTTACCTCCATATCTCAAAAATTTTACAGACCTTTTTAAGTCGAAACATTGCTCATCTGTTCACAGGTTGAAACAAGTCTGTGACACAACCTGACTAGCCTCTCTGGTGTCACTAAACTTTACTGTGGTTTACACTATAAGTTGAATTTAATAAATAATTACCTATTTTAATAAACTATTCCTAATTTGAACTAAACGTCACTCGAAGAAAAGTAATAGTCCCTTGAATTTAGAGTTAGCGAAAGTCAACTGTTGTGGTGAAAAGTCTCTGTTGGCTTGTGTCCGCAGATCGGTTTCGGCCGCGGTGACCAGGCGACGGAGGATGTTGGTTTTGTGTTGTTCGCCTTCTTCAACGTGCTGTGGTTCAGCGTGTACCTGGAGGCGTGGAAGCGCTACTGCGCAGAGCTCGCGTACAAGTGGGGCACGCTGGACCAGCGCGACGAGCTGCTGCAGGAGCCTCGGCCGCTCTTCTCCGTAAGTTGTGACGGCTCGCTGTCGCAGTGCACTTACATGCTACTGTTACAGTAGAGAGTTGATCATCCAAACTAAATGGAACTGAGGGTTGTTCGGATAATCAAACACGAAAATTATTTACCAATTTAAAACCAAGAATCCATTCTTAGAAAAACTAATATATGCAAGGATGAAAATAGGGTATAAATATTCTGATCCTGTGGTTTTCTGAGTATTTGTCCAATTGACCTCATGTTTTGCACAGCTTCATTACCTGTAAAAGTCATGATCATCAAATCATGTTTTCAAGTCTTTAATTTGAAACATGTTTTGACCTAGTGTTTCACTGTGTCTTACTAATGAGTACTTAATGAAATTTTTCTAAAATTTGTGTTATTTGTGTAAAAAAATTTAATAGACCTATTTTAAAACAAAATTATTTTGAGTAATGACTTTAAAAAATCTATGAATAAAAAATATTATTACATATTCTCTAAAATGAATATACAGCATTTGATTATAAAAGTGGTGGAGTGGAAAAAATTTGTCTTGGTTTATGTAAGGTACATACAGTAATTGTAGTAGTTAAACATGTTTCTGTTTGCATCCAGGGTCCCCTGGAAGTGAGCAAGGTGACCGGCCGACTGGAGCCGACGTATCCGGCCTGGAAGAGAAACGTGTTCCGATATTTCGTCAGTGTGCCTGTGATAGCGCTTTGCCTTGTTTGTGTCTTCATTGTTATGATGCTCAATCTCAAACTTCAGGTAGGCAAATTAATGGCGAGGCTCACACATATCCAATATTGAGTACACATGTCCAGTATAGTGGACTGTCACTAATCTGGCAGGTATCAGACCAGTGCCGGATCAGTGAAAACGACAGACTATTGGTAGTTTTAACATACCAGAGCCAGTTTTACCCTGGTTTACCAAGCCAAACCATGTGATACTGGCTTAAGATGACAACCGGGCCAAGGAAAAGCGGCTAATGATGAAACCAAGTTAAATGACCGCAGTTACCTATGGAGTAAGTATAATATAGAATAATGTTGAATAAGTCTATCAATGACCCTTGAGCCATGAAAAAGTGGCCAAAACAGTGACAAAACCTGTCTAATGACCTAAATTCCATGAAATATTGAGAAAAACATGAAAAACTGTGCAAGATAGTGATTATTGACGGCTGAAAAGCTGAAAAGAGTTGAACTCTGGAGGTCCGGATTGATTAGATTAAATTGATTAAATGGATTGAGTAATTGAAGAGGTGAAACTTATACTGAAAAGTGTTTTTAAAATGTATTTATTTTTCAAACATTAAAAAATAGGAAAAATGTCACAGTATCATATATAACTGTAATGGTTTTATCTAAATATGGCTTTTGTTACTAAAATGTAGAAATAACCTACCAAAACGAGAGGAGGACACTCGTTAGACATGCTTTAAGGAACATTATATAAAAATTTTTATTAACCCTTTTACTGCTGACGAGCGCAAATGCGCACGTCGGGGTTTGTGCTAAAATTGCCGACGTGCGCAATAACGCTCGTCGGCTATCGAGCGAAACCTGCCGACGTGCGTTATAAAGCACGTCAATATAAATATATATATATATATATTATAAATATATATATATTTATAATATATATTTATATATAAATAAATATATATTTATCATATATAACCATATTTATTTATTTACTTATTTATTATTTATTTATATATATAGGTCACCCGAGCGATGACGTCATCGAGGTCAATGACGCCACCAATGACGTCATCAATGACATCATCGATGATGTCATCGCCACGTCATTTCTGCAACGTCATGGGTGTGACGTCACAGGATGACGAATTGGCAATGACGTCATCTATTGCGTCATCGATGACGTCATCTGTGGGGTCATTGACCTCGATGACGTCATCGCTCGGGTGACCTTGAACTGGCCCAGCACCCCTACTTTGCCAATACTTATATATATAATATGTATATTATATATATAATATATATATATATATATATATATATATATATATATATATATATATAATTTTTATATATAATATTTTTTCATATATATAATATATAATTTATATAATAATTAATAATCTAATATATAACTTTTCTGTTGGTTTTTTGGTTGGTTTTTGTTGGTTGTTCACAAACTCTTAGTGTGAAGTGTTTCTACCTCGATTTTACAAAATTTCAAAAACTGATCACAACTTTTTCAATTTCCAACGTAAGGGCATGAAAGTTTGTTTATGTAATAACATATACATGCTCTACAAACTAAAATAGTTAGATTTTTGCATGTATTTGTTTTAGGTATAGTTTTTATAGGCCAAACCTGAAAAAAATAAATATTTTTTGTTACTATATATATTTATGAAAAAAAAAAATATATATATCTATATAATAACAACCATTTTATGTTTTTATCAAGACAAGCAGTTTATTAGGAACAAAACAAGACCTTATTTATGAAATTATGATGAAAAATAAAAAACATACTCCCTTTTTTGTGAAATATTGTATTTTCCTCAATTCAGGCCTGGCAGCCTTCGCATTATAGTCTTACCACGGACCCGGCATTTTTCGCGACGTGCGCGCTTGCGCTCGTCGGCAGTAAAAGGGTTGAAATAGTTAAGGACCTTAAGTTACCTATTAATTAAGTGGTCTATAATTCCACTCCTAAAGGATCTGTAAATTTTAGTAACCTCTTTCTTGCCTGTTCGGAAAGTATGGGTCATCATTTAAATATCAAATGCAAAGTCCTTAAAAAGCCTTCTGAACTTTGTACATTGTCCCTTATAGCTTTAAAATCTCCCTCAAGAGCTGGAGTAGAGTCCATACAATTGTTCATGTTGTGACTCTGCCTTGTTTGATAATCATAATTTTTTTTATAGTTAGTAGTTTCTAGCTCACACTTTTGACACACGATAATATATTTTTAACACCATTGTACTATTGCATGCCATTTCTTACAGGACTGGTGGGACAGGCAGATTGAAGCACAAGGCTACGCTTTCTGTCTCAGCTACTTGCCGAAGATCTTGCTAGCCATTGGGATAACATTGCTAGATGAAGCTTATTACAAAGTGGCCTGCTGGCTCAACGATAAAGGTAAGATCAACATTTAACAGATTTATTATTTTGGCATGATTTCAGGGTAGTATAGAAATAGATGCACTGTTTGTTAAATATAGGGCAATTGATATGAAAAATTTCATATCTACTTCAAATTTGTGTTTGTTGGTTTTGTTCTTAATATATTAATTTTGTTATTTCTTTGTAAAATCTAACCTATTAATTAAGTTAAAATGTGATTTGTCTGCAAATAATTTGCTTAACATTATTTTAATCCCCTAGTTAATTCATTAATATTTATCGTAAAGTAATAATTATTCACATTATTCTTATTGAGCTTGTATGTTTGTTCAAATGTTTACTAAACTTACTGCGCTTTTTAGCTCCTAAAAATAATTTATAATGTTATAAGATAAATACAACTCAAACTTTTATTTTATTGAAAATTTTAAAATAGGGTTAAATTGTTAAATACAACAGTGTTATACAGTACACTACTGTACAGTACACTGTTAAACATAGAATAGGATGCATTAGTTTTAGATTGTTAGAAATTTGATATAGTGTAATAATTTAGTAAATAGCTCAACTCTTTAATTGCTTTAGAATTTGAAAATTATGGTCTTGAGACACTTAAGTCTAATAGCGCTAATTATAAAATATCAAAAAACTTAATTAATTATTCTTTCAAAGTTTCACATTAAAGAACAATATGAGACTCTAATCATAACTATAAGTAATTTACTGTATGATAATTAATTGTAAATTAATTTTAAATATCACAAACTATAATTAACTTAAATAGTTCTTATAAAATAGTATTTAAAAAAGTTATTTGGGGAGTTTTTATTTGATGACATATATTTCATAAAAATATAATTGACCAGGAAAAAAACAATAATATGTGTCTACGCACTATCAAAGCAAGCCTTTCTTCCTCAGTGTATAATTGTGCTCGTATTGCTGAAGATGTCCTATGAAGATTGACGAAACAATTGATCACTAAGGAAAATCTAATATTGCATTTGTGATGAGTTGATACATTATTTCATGTATTTTTTTATTATTCCTACAAATTTTCATAAATACTGATCCTAGATTTCATGGGCTGAAATACTGTATTAATTCTTTTGACAAATTAATACAAAAAAGCTCATATAAAATTAAAAACATTAGAATTTTTTATACAAGATTTTTTTTATAAAAAGATTTGAAGTATTTGAATAGTAGTTGGAAAGTTTTTAGAAAAATATTTTCAGGGCTGTTGACAGGAACATAAGAGCTATTGTAGAAAGTAGGGCCCAAAAATGTTAAATTGTCTTGTTATGTTTTGCATCTTAAAATAAATAAATAAATAAATAAATACAGATATGAAAATTATTGCTGTCCAATCCTTCAGAAAATCTTTTTAGTTGTGATTAATTACTGTCTGCCTATTACTATTTGAGCCTGTTTAAACCAAAATTCATCCACACTACAGTCCTGTAAACTCAACACTTGGCAGTGTGGACAACTCCCCCCCCCCTCTCTCTCTGCAGAAGGAAAAATCATGAGCAGTCAAGGTTAGGGCTGTGGACAGCTTTCACAACTTTGACATGCTCTGTTTTAACTTTGCACATTAGTTTTCAACATTAAGTTACAGTAACTGAACTGTAAAATCAACTACTTCAACTGAAAAGTAGTATATTATGATCAAAGCTGGTACTTTGGTACTTTTTCTATACCTTTTTGATAACGCGACAATTTTACTAACTCACCCACCTTGAGGTCCACTTTAGGCCGAGTTTGCGGGACTTTTAATCTACAATCATTTCATTTTAAAACTCAGGTCATTTACCCAAACAGAACATTCATTGTACACTGAGCAAACACTCTATTTTTCTCTGTCGACGGCCCTGATTAGACTAGGTTGTCAGTTGATGAAATGAAATGGTCGTGTGTTTTGTAACAGAGAACTACAGGCTAGATGCGAAGTATGAGAATCACCTAATCGCCAAAGTGGCTGTGGTTTGTATGTCAGCTGATTGCCTGCATGTTGCTGCTGATCTGTAACTGTGTCCCTCCCTCTGTCTGCCGCCAAGTGGCATGGCTCGACGACATTGTGCACTCAACAAGTCAAAATTGGCATAAAATTATCAAATTAATTACAATTTGGTTACATTTTACTCTCATGGTAAACTTTTCTTGAATCTTAAACGTGCCAAGAATTTTTCCCAAAATAGTATTTCAGTTTTCAATGCAGGTTGTATAAAAAAATAATCATCTGGTTTGGCAATTCTATAATTTCTTATACTAATAATTAAATACTATTTTTCTCTTATTTGGTTAGGAGTATTTTGTTTTGTCATAAAGGTACTCCGATATATGAGGGAGGTTTGAGATTCCATTCAATTTAGGGCCAGTTTAAGGTAAGAAAGGTTTAAGGGAGGTTGGTGAATCCCGCTCAAAGATCTCTTACTTTCATCAAATCTTGACCATATCCTATGTATAGTCTGTAGTATAATGAATAAAGAACTTTGAATATGAATCTGAATAGGAAATTTATATAAAAATCAACCAACTTGATTGAAGCATTTTCATAATTTTCTAAGGAATAACATGTTATTACATTTTTACTAATTGTTTGTTTGTGTGACTGAAAATACCCATTGAATTTGAACGATTTTCATTCTGGTTGGTCACTAATTTCTAAAATTATAGTACTTTTGCTGTAGAATTTGAGAAAATTTATATTTGTTGGACACCATTATAAGAATTGATTGTGTTTTGCTTAACATAAAATCTCATAATCACATAATTTTTATGATAAAAACAGCATTCAATCTTAAAATAAAAACTTTTTTTATAAAATGAACATTTTTATTGATTGCTATATATCAGTTAGTTGCTCAGGAAAATCAAGGTTTTACTGATTATTTATACAATCAGAATAAATATATGCAAATCGTAGCAATGTTTAATTATAATACGTGTTGGAGGATAAAGTTAGGCTATGGAACTAAACTTCAGGTAAAAACAAATCATGGGAAGAAAAAAAATGATGGATTACATAAAAAAAGGAAATTAAAGCATTAGTATAACGTGTCATACCCACAGTTGAATGCACAATGGAATCGTACCACTTCACTTTGGTCCAAGGGCATTTACAGCTATTCGTTCGCCTTATGTAGGATGCGTAAAACTTGCTTTTGAAATCACTACAGCTTCTTACAGTCAGTACTAATATTTTTAGTTTTAGTTTTTTTTTTTTTTTTTTTTTTTTTTACTTTCAGGTTATTTGGATGGTTCTTTGAAAGTAACAAAGCAATCTTTTGTTTTTTTGACAAAATATTTTTTCAAGTATTATTACAAAAACTTAATGATTATGGAATCTCGGGCACCTGTCTTTCTTTAATCAAATCATACCTCTCAGACAGGAAACAAAGAACTCTAAATTCTGTGGATGGTATTAAGCATTTTTCTTCTTGGAAAAGTGTAAACGCCGGCGTGCCCCAGGGATCAATCTTAGGTCCACTTTTCTTTTTAATCTATATTAACGATCTCCCTAAATCCATCAATAGAGAACTAATCTTGTTTGCTGACGATACCACAGCAATTATAAAAAATAAGAGCAAATCAGAACTTTCAGTATCCCTCACGGAAACTATGAAAGATATGGAAAATTGGTTCAAAATTAACGGTTTGAAACTCAACATTGATAAAACTCAGGTAATTAAATTTTCAGCTAGGAATGACAATGAATCAATTAACTTCCCTAATTTAGTAAATTCTCATAAATTTCTAGGTGTTCATCTTGACAAAAATATGAATTGGAAGGTACATTTGGACTTTGTTCAAAAGAAAATAAGATCAATTTCATTTGTTTTTGTCCACTTAAGGGATTGCATATCTTTTGATATTCTCAAGACAATTTATCATGCATACGTAGAATCTATTTTGAGGTATGGTTTGATTCTATGGGGTCAGGCAACGGATATAAGGACAGTTTTTAGGCTACAAAAACGAATTATACGCATTATGACTAATTCCCACCCAAGAAGTTCCTGCAAACCTCTTTTTCAAAATTTAAAAATTCAAACGCTCACAGGATTGTATGTATATGAGATATTGAGCTATATACACAATGTTAAAAATAATCTTCCGGAAACTTTAAATTTTAATCATAACTACAATACTAGGAATGAAACCTTATTTAGATTACCAAAACACCGATTAACACTCTACGAAAAAAGTCCTTTGTATGCTGGGTTAAAATTATATAATGAACTGCCAGTATATTATAAAAATATGAACACAAATCAATTCAAAGAAAAAATAAAGAATGAACTCCTTAATCGGGCACTCTACACTCTACAGGAGTACTACAGTAATCCTTTGAGATAGTACTCTTATTTTAACTTTCCAGAATAATTTTTGAGTTTTGTTTTGATTTGATTGACTTATTTTTTGTAATATAAGAATATTTTAAGTTAAGTTTAGTGACGATGCACCTGTTCTGTATGTTTTCACATATTTATGAATGTTTTGTGCAAATAAAATGTCTTATGTCTTATGTCTTATGTCTCAAGGGCATTCATTCTATAATTGACAGTTTTGTTTTTAAGTCCAAAAAAAAGTTTAAAAAATTAAAACTATGTTTTACATCTTTATTATTACTATTGTTATTATTTTGTTTAAATAAATTAAATAAGTATACTAATTTGTAAAAAATTATCAAAATTTCATTATTTTCCACTTGTAAATTTTACTCTTCATGCTTTTTAATCAGACTGATGAAACTCTTTAGTAAATAATGTTATTTATTTTAAAAAAAGTAGTCTATAACCAAGACCAGTTTTCCCTATTTATCATAAAAAAATGGAAAAATTATAATTCACCTTACACATTATAAAATGCAAAATAACTATTTCTCACTTTTTATTACCAGTCCTCTCTTATCTATCATTATTTTTTTGTTCTCTGTCTTTCTATGCCTGACTCATTTTGAATGAGAACGGTCCAAACCCCGGTCTTGTTACTGTCTAATGTTGAGCTGTTGTTAGATAGCATCATTAATTAATAGCCCAATTACACCAACTGGGTCTAGTATCGAACCTTTAAAAAATTACTACTATCATTTGTCAGGATGGAACTGACAACCTTTGTGTTCAAAGGCGAGCACCATAACCACTCAGCTACCTAGTCCCTATACATTTTTAGTAATTAGTGATTATCTGTAATAATAATAATAACTAGAGGTAAATTTCAGAGGATGGTTGACGAGAGATTTGAAACCTACATTAACCTTTCTTGGCAAAACGCTGAAAAAAAGTATTCTCGCTCGTTTGGAAGCTGAGGCCTCCATGTAAATGTAGGATTTGAATATTAAACTTGCTTTATACCTTTTTATTCAGGACTCTGTCATGAGATTTTTGTATCTTAAACCCTGTATGCTCAGATTTCAAATAGTGGCCACAATATTATAGGTTGTTGATTCATTCAGCCAAACTTGATCTCTGACTGTGATTTTTTCAAACTTTTCAATATAAACTAGTAGACGTGTTGCTCGAAATCGAGCAATTTATTTTAATACAAATGTTACTTTTAACCCTAAATCAATGACATCCGACCAATCCAATATTGTGAACCTCTTTAATCTCAAAAACTACACGTATTTACAGCTGATTATTAACAGATGTTTAAAATGCTTTATTCAATCCCATTGTTATTTAAATGGGAAATTTTGAGATTTTGATGGTGGATAGCACCTTTATTTTCAGTCCGATTCACATCAATTTTTGGCGGAAACAACTACAGACCAAGCCCTATCCAACGACACCAAAAACTTGAAAATCGGTTGAAAATTGTAGGAGGAGTTCTCAGGACAAAAAAACCCTTAGCGTATTAAATAAGTATAGATAACATTAAGTGTAAAATTTGTCAATTTTATGTTCATTAGAAAGTTGAAAAAATTCAATAACAACTTTTAGAAAGACATTAAAAAAAGGTTACCAAAAATTAAAATTTGAAATAAAAATATGCAGGCCAGTTTAAAAATATAAAGGTGAAATGATCAAGTTGTTTAGGATTTGCAGTGGTGTGTAAGGCTCCATTTTCCTATTTTTCTAATCCATTTTTTCACAATAATTGGTTTTTCAAGGTAGAGCAAACTTAACTCTCCTAAGGAAAATTACCTTTTAAATCATTAAATGTAATAAAAAAATCAGAACACCAAACTAATGAAAAAACCTCTAAACCACTTAAAAAAAATTCAAATCTAAATTTAATAACCAGACATAAAAACCCCTAAAACAACTTTTAAATCGTTAAGAGTCATCTTCACCTTTGGGCCAGTAGCCAATTGTTGCACAGTAAGCAATGTTAACCATATGGCTTTTAATGCAAAACATGGTATTATATTCCTCTATTTCGGACGTCGTTTTTCAACCAATTTTCTTTAAACTTGGTAAGTGTTTAGTTGAATAGTTATGTTAGGTCCCTCATGCCTCAAAATTTTGAAAATGTAATAAATATTACTAAGGAAAATCGATTTACTTTGTGACTTCACAGAGAGTAATATTTGTTAAATTTTCAAAATTTTGAGGTATGAGGGGCCTAATCTAACTATTCAACTAAACACTTACCAAGTTAATGCATCTATGTTCGATCTTGTGAAAAGAAAGTGTTCTATAAGTCATGCGCCTATCTGTGGATGTGGAATCTTTTATTTATCGTATTGTAAGTCTTTGTTGTAAAGCTTTGTGAGGTGTTCTCATGTAACATAACTTTAGATGAATAGACTAGTAAAGTAACTATGATGACAGTTTTTATAAATTGAGCGATTGATGGGCTAGGATGTTCTTGTCTAACTTTGGTCTAGGTCTACAGTCCAAAAAACAGAATCTTAAACCTACACATTCAAAGGGGGCCCTCTCAACAATTTAAAAGTTAACTAATTATTACAGTTTTTTAATACATTCATGTTTGCACCTATGTACCTATCCTTCACTGTGTATAATTTAGAACATCCACATTAATATTTTATTGTGTAGTAGTTCTCTAGGGTTTCCAATGTATCTTTAAAATTTTATTTAAATGCTATAGTGTTTTTAGGGCCTAAAGTTTTTGTAGGTTTTTTTTCATGGTTGTTCCAATTTAAAATATCAAATTTACTAAACTTGCTTAGAAAACATATTTTTTTATGAATAAACTTATTTTATTTTAAACACATTTGTTTTTTTTTTTACATGGTATATGTTTGTTATACAGATACCAATAATTTTCTAAGGTTATTTTTAATTGGGATCTTTAAACAACAAAATTAGTCTTACGAAGAGTATTGAATTAACACTGTGTGAAAATTACACGACTCGGGTTTAACCGTGAAACAGTTTATGGGTTTTGATTCCCAAGAGGCAGCCAGGTACGTGAGAACGAGGGAATGCATTTCAGCCCTCGGCCGCAACACCAACCTGCTACTTTGTTCTGGCCATAGTTAACAGCGTGCTGAGGTGGTTAGATTAGACGCGTTTTGCTTAATACGTCAGAAATACTGTTTATTTATCTATTTACATAAAATTTTTAGTTTTTAGCGAATTTCCCATAGGGAATAAGCTATTACCGTAGGTCTCATGGTAAGACCTAAGCCCGGGACCATTTTACTTTTTCGTTTTGAGGTGCCCAGAGACCAAAAATAATAGTCATTAAAATTTTTATATATATATATATGTATATATGTATATATATATGTGTCCCTAGACACGATAACTCTTGTAAAACTGGTCCGATCGACACCAAATTTGGTAGAGATGTGTAATCCTACGTTTATTCGGATGAGTTTGAAAACCAGACATATCGACCTACCGGAAGGGGTAGTTTATTGTACCCCAAAAATGGGTTTTTTGCATTTTTCATATGTAAATTTTAAAAATTTTAAATTTTTATTTTGACCATTGGATTTAGCTCAAAAAAACACACAATTTAGTATTTTGAAGCTTTGCTCTATCTCCATTGGTTACCGAGATATTACAAAGTCTAAAGACAGTACATTGTCTTTTGGGGCTCCAATGTTAATCTTATGGAGAAACAGGATGTGTTAATATTTCACTTATTAACTAATATTTTTGGATGAAACTTGGTATTATGCTTCATTTTTTTGAGATTCATCCATTTAAGGTAAAAAAATCTTGGTTTTTGTACTTATCATGGCAGCAAACCTGCATACTCTTTTCCCATGTTAATCATATGGAGAATAGGCAAACTCTTTTATTTATGGACAGATATTGATGAAAATTACTATATGGCTTTATATGGTCGAAATAAATTTTTTCTATGCTAAAAACCTTCTTTTAGTGTCCCCCATGGCAGCATACCTGCATAATCTTTCCCTATATTTATCTTAAGGAGAATAGACATTTATTTCCCTATTTATGAGCACGTGATGAAATTTTGTTTACAAGTTTAGCTGGTCAAAATTAATATTACTAATTTGGAAATTCGCTGAGTACGCAGGTCTGCTGCGACGGGGGGTATTAAAACATTTAGACTGTCTAATATTATTATCAATTGATCAAAATTGATGATGACTTTTTAAAGTTATGTTTCTAAGGAACCGATTTTTCCAAATAAGCTTTCTTTATATTACACTTTTTTCTTTTACACACAATAACATTAAAATGGCTGTGAAATACAGTAGAGTCCAGCAAACTCTTCACTTGATAACTCGGCCAAGTTCTGGAGGGCAGAAAATTGACGCAATAGGGCTGTGAACAGCTTTGACTAACGCTCCACATTTATGTTGTAAATAGCCCTAGAATGTTTGTTAACTGATCTGTTACTGTAATATTTGGAAACAGTTTCCTTCTTAAGTATTCCTTAAATAGTATTCCTGAATACTGAAAAAAGTGAAAAAAATAAAAGTGAGGAAACAGTTTCCTCCTTAAGTATTCCTTAAACAGTATTCCTGAACACTAAAAAAAGTGAAGTGGAATAGTTAAAAATATATGATTCTTAAAACCGACAATTTTGTTATTTTTTATTGCCTTTTATCAATCACTAAATCACTATTTTAAGACAGGGACCTCACATAGTGGGTATTTTAACCTGAATATGAATGAGATATGAGTGTAGGATGATTGTGGCGCGATCTTGTAGTCTTGTTACTGCCTAAGGCTCTTAGATGACAGGACTGTTAATTAATAGCCCAACAGCCAATGGTATCTAGGGACCTACAGTTTAACATTCACATACTAGGTTACCCGTCAGTCTACATTAGGCCAAGTTTGTTGGTCTCTACTGTATCAACGTCATCGGATTAAACATTACTTAAATTTTTGGTCTCCTAAAAACACTGTAGCTTCCTCCATGTAAAGTTCCCATAGCTGTCCCTCACCGTGTTGCAGTAGAACACCTTGTACTGTAATAGTTTTTTCCTGATTTTTGCTTCTATTTCCTCATTTACCTGCCTGTAACTGTTACATATTTTTATTGCATCCTCATATTTTGAATTTTGAAGTTTTTAATTTACCGTACCGTATGATATTTTTTCATTAAAATTTATTCCCTTTAGCTGAAATAAAAAATAAAACATAAAATGTTAGAGGATATTTTTCTGCACTTCAAGAAGAAGACATGTTGAAAACAAATTCATCAAGGCTTGCGAGTGAAAAAAGATAGGTTAAAAGATTTAACTTCAAAGTGCTTTGCAGCTTAGTACACTTGCTTTAATTCTTTTCATCAATAACTTTATAATATTTTGATACTTCTACTTTCACACATCCCTAACAAAAATATCAAATAATCACTTCTTTATATTAAGTCTAACATGTAAAAATCCTAAGATGAGCATAAGAAATACACCCAATGAATTTAAATAGTTTCTTTGGTAAATTGGTGTATTCAGTAAAATTATTTGTTGTTCAACCTATATAAGCTATACTAAGGAATGAATATCCTTTTTTCACCGATTCCTCTTGCCAATGTGAGGGTTTGTTACGTTCAGAATAAAAAACATTCATACTATGGATTGTTTTCAAAAATAACAAAATTTAAAGTAACTAGAATCCTGAATAACTCTGTTCACGTCTGAGAAAGAATGAAAAAAAAAAAATCTTTTAAGAATTCTTATTTCTGTGTAAAAACACATGTATTTTGCAGGGGTATGCCAATTATCATTACCTTTGATTTCATCTTCAGTATTTTCAATTTTTTAAATGATAATTTCAGCCTGTAATGATTGGTAGATTGGTGATTTAAATTTAAACACATTGGTGCCTTTCCTAGAATTCAGTATTGAATTAAAATTTTGAGATATTGTATATATAAGCAAAAGAATTTTATGAATTATCTTTGAAGAAATTTCATGACATCAAGACTTCTATTTCCTATTTTGAAGATGACAGGGATACTAATATGTTTTATTTTTAGTTCCAGTTTGTAAATTCTTTCCTCTCCCTTTTCTACATCGCCTTTTATCTACAAGATCAAGAAAAATTAAAAGAGGTAAGATATCATTGGCTTATTAATATAGACTCATTTTATGTTAGCCTATCATATTTAGTATCAATTGCATTCTGGCGACTAACAAATAATTGTGATGGTACTTGACTTTAGAAAATTAAAAACAACAAAAAACTGCTTACAGTTGACTCCCTCTAACTCGGACACCTCAGGACCAAGCCATTGTCCAAATAAAAATTTTTTGGACCATTCGGCGGTTGTTTATTTATTAAATTACAATCTTTAATAGTGTATATATAATTATAAATCACATTTTAGGATAATTTTATAACCTACACATTACATTGTTTAGCTACCAACTTTTTGGAACCCTTTTTTGTAGCATTGATAAAATAAACTTTTGACAACAGACAATAGCAAATAGCACAAAAGTATAAAGCACCACAATTAAAAAAAACTTCATAGATTTTATTTTTTGAAGAAACGGGCTAGGTGACGACTTTAGATTAATAAAATTACTATGTAGTTACTGTAACTGCAATTTTACCTAAAAAAAACTTGTGATAACATAATAACTCGATTCAAAATTACTAAAACACACAACAATATAAAGAACGGTAACTAGTAAAATTAGCTTCACTGTACTATGACTATACGAAACAAGTGCAATCATAAGCCGAACTGAGGTTCTTTGTTTACATTTAGGCCGGAAATAAAACAGACACGTTCAATCCTGTCGATTTTGGCCGTAAGAAACCCGGTGCGCACTGATAAATTATTTCCAAGACCTCGTCTGGACCATCCGGCATCTGGACCATCGGAGTCCGAACGAGAGGGAGTCGACTGTATACCACAATTAATTTTGCTTTATTTTTACTTATCATAGGAACCTATTTTGGAGATGTTTTTAAAGTGTTATAAGATGTTATGTTGCTATTCAACAATTGACAGTTGCATTCTGTCGTGTTGGCAGCAACTGGCAGCTCTGCTGATTGCACGTCAGGTGATCGGCAATGTAAAGGAATCGGCGCTTCCATATCTTCTAGAACAGCTGAGATTGGCTAAGATGAGTTTCGATCTGTTTGGAGCTCTCAGTCCGAGCGAAGCCAAGCGAGAACCACCAGGCAGCGAACAGAGCGAACAAACCAAGTCCAACAACCGCAACGTGAGCCAAGCAGAACTGGAGAGCTCTTTGTTCAAGGTGATTCTGACCATTACATCCACTTGATAACGAACATTATGGTAAACTAAAAACCCGATAGTTCGTACGAATGGCTATTTAATAAGAGTTTTTGTATCATTTTTACTCTACAAATTGACTTTTGCATTATGATAAACTTTTATATATCTGGTAGTTAAGATAAACTGTAGAATAAGCTAATCACAGACTTGGAGTAATTATATAGAAGGAGAGGCTATGTCATAAGGATATACTATGCTACAGTGAAGTCAGCTGCTGCCATCCAATAGAGTAGCACACCGAGCAGAGTAGCAGGGTGCCGCTGCTGTAACATGGGATGGATAGGGAAAACGCGACGCTCATTGTTTTCAATTAATACCCCCGTCGCAGGGGACCGAGTTTCTATACATATTAAGAATGGAATCAAACAAAATTAAAACAGAGAGCTTTGAAATTTAAATAATAAGGTTAGAAGGTACATAACCAAAAAATGAAAGCTGTAAGGTTAAAAAGAAACCCCTTGTAACCAAATTATTTTTGTAGAAAACAAGAAAACAAACCTTAATGAAAACTGCTTCCTCAGTAACATGGAAGCAAAAATTGGGAAATATATATGATCATTGTTTTGCACAGGTTGTCCGCGCCGAACCATTGCCACCATGTTCTCACAAAAGTAGCAGTTGAGCATTCTTCGTAAAGTTTACCGTTAGTTTTTTACTGTGCGATTCGACTTTAGCCTACCCAAAAGGTCACTTTCACGGAACTTAGAGATAATCATTAAATGCTTTAGTCTTTAATGTTAACGGAGCGGTAAGATAATGACACATACCGTGCAACTATGTCTGAGCCGGTACACTCCATATAACACATAGCAATGACAGGTACAGTCATTGCAAATATTTTGGTTAAACTTATTAATACAATTTTAGAATATTACAGTCATAAGCAAACAGCGGAACATATTAGTTTAGGGAGGGAAGTGTAAAAAAATCTTATAAGAGAAAATGTCCAGCTATTCTCTTAATAAGTAAAAATTTTATATTTTGTTTACAGTATGACGGAACGTTTGCTGACCACTTGGAGATGTTCATACAGCTGGGCTACGTAGTGCTGTTCTCGTCTGCTTTCCCGCTCGCCGCGCTGTGTGCGTTCATCAACAACCTAGTGGAGATACGCAGTGACGCGTTCAAACTGTGCTTCATCTTCCAGCGACCGTTCGGTCAGCGGGTGCCCAATATTGGCACTTGGCAGGTGAGAAGTGAACACCTGTTAATGCATGCTGATTACTTTAAATATCTTCATAATCATTTAAAAATCAAAGCATTAAAGTATTAGTGGTTTATGACACTTATAGATTATTGAACTGCTCATGTTTGACTCCACTAAAGTAGTACAGTAATTGAGTATTACAATAAAGTAAAACCCAAAAAACTTATTCCCGAAAACTCGACACTCCAAATGACTCGAAGCTGCTCTAGGGGCTTACAATGTGCGTGTCACTATGTGCGTCACGTGACTTGCAAATTACAGTGTTTTTATCATGTCAATTGATAGTAGACAAATTTACTGCCTTTAGACGTAAATTTGGTATAGATGTGGATGCTTTTCTGCATTTTGAACATCATTGACAGCAGACATTACGATTTATTATTAGTATTTCCACTCTAACGTGGTTCAAACAATCATCACCTTTTCAGACCTTTCAATCATACTTAAGAACGGTCCGAACGACCATGATGGGTGTGAAATCGTCTCCAGGAAACTTGACTTTTACCAAACTCGACAGTGGCTTAGACCACAATGTTCCGAGTTTGTTGGGTTTTACTGCAGTGCTCTGTGGTAAACTGCTCCCCTTGTCACTTTTGATTACATGTTTCAGATGTAATTTGTTGTTTATTTTGTAAATGTGTACTTTACATTATTTAATCTCACTTTAACTCTTGTACAAGTTTTATTTTGCATAAAGCCTTGATTTAACGAAAAGGTTTTGTCTTTCATTACAATTTATGCAACATAAATAAAAGTTTAGTCAATGGATAAAATCTTTAAGCCAGAAAGGTTTAACTGTAATCCTGATTCGCCAAATGCAACCAAGAAATGGAAACATTAGCTCCAAACCTTTACAAAAATTATTACAGAAACTAAAGTTAAAGATAAAAGAAACTCGGTGTCTTGGTAAACTCTTTGTTCCTGTTCCTATAATAAACTAACTATGAATTATTTATTAGAACAGATAAATTCATAACTGATTTATTGTTGAATGCTCGGTACTTGTTTATTGTACGTAAGCTAGCTAATTATTTTTGTTATTTTGGACTGGTGTCTTTAAAAAACACATAAACTAAAAGAAGACTATTTACTGAAAATAGCGAGAAAATTTCATGTTTTGAAGTTTTACGGTGTTTTAGTTATGCTTGCTTAAAGTCAGGCATGTCACTGAAGATTGAAGCGAACCCATTTCCGCCCGCAGCCTCGACACCAGGCCAGCTGCTTGTACTCAGCCTGGTTTGCAACGCACTGCGGCGGCTAGATTATGTTGGTCATTGATATATAGAACAGAAATACTTTTACTAACTCAAATAAAATCATCTGGTAGCGATAAGTCATACGTCCGGCCATCTAGACAGCTATAAATAAACCAAGGTCATGTCTTTTACAGAATCATCCGTCTGCTGCTCCGGATGACCACGGTTGATTTGGCTAGTGATTAATTAATTTGGCTAGTGTAGCTAACCCAATGTCATGTCCTCAAGCGGAGATGCTTTCGCCACGATTATCGGTGACAATGCTGACTTTAAGCAAGCTGTTTGGTATCTGTGATTGTGTCTCGTCTGTTCTACGTGAGTTTTCTCTCCACAGAACGCTATGGAAGCAATGGGTCTAATCGCAGTGCTAGTAAACTGTGCTCTCATTGGTCTCTCGGGCCCCGTTCACCGCATGTTCCCAGAGATGTCCACCACACAAACGATTCTCCTCATTGTTGCCCTTGAGGTAAAAAAACAAAAATTTTTATTTGAGGGATGAAATAATTAGGTATTCTCCTAAGGACTGTAAGGAGATTATGTTGATAAGTGGTCTTTCTGAATAGTATAAGTATTTTATAGTTGACTGTTAAAAATTTGCATAATTTCCCATGATCCACAACAGTGCAATTATTGTGTTATGAAGATTGAATCTGTATGTATTTGATTCTATAGATTCATATTATACCTGACTAAATTGTAGAGGTAAAGAACATAATTTAGATCTCGTTTATCAAACATTTCCCTAGGAACTAAAAAGGCTTCTTCCTTCATGAGCTTCCCTTAGAAACTCATTGTGGAGTTTTATATGAAAAATACTACAAAAAGCTAGACACATTATATTTTTTGTTAACTTTCAGACTACTCCAACAAAGCCCATATCTTGCTACTACAAGAAGACACCAGTGTCGAGTAACTGGCATTGATGTATAAATACAATTTTAATTTAATGTAGTTCACCAATAAGTAATACCAGCTGTGTAATGAAATTTATTTAAATTTAATAGGATTTTATGTAAATAGGCATTATTATGGCAGTTATTACTAACCTCAATTTTCAGTCAAAATACTAAAGAAAGGTTCACGAAAATGGTCCAATGAGAGTTGATGTATTGTTGCCAAATCTATCAAAAAAACTCACTTTTATACAATATTAAAATATACAATATACATGGTAAACATAATCACAAATGACAAAATTGCATGGTGAGAGGAGGTGAAAGGGACACAGCTGTAAAAATTTTGTGAACCTTACTTTAGTCATCCTATATGTTGAAAACAGAGTTAGACTTACTGCTATAAAGAAATTTTTTAGTTTGTTACTCTACAGAGATCTTGGAGGCATTAAAATTATAGAAACGCAAATTGAAGAACCATAAAACATTGCCATAAAGATTTGGAGGTTCCTTTGTACAAACAGATACTTGTGAACGTCTTTACATTTCCAAAGATGGTTGTTCCGGTTATTCTTAGAGAAACAATGAAAGTTGCAAGGTACCTGAACATGCTCCAGTAACAAGTTTTCCTTATTTTAAAAATGCGGGAAATACCAAATTTGTGGCTGGCTTCAATCCTCATTAATATTGAGATATTGAGAATTGGCTCAAGAGGCATTTGGGAAAATGGATCGGAAAAAGCAGACCTCATGAGTAGCCATGCAAAAATACGAGGATGCTCGTTAAGTAAGAATTATATACTTTGCTAGAAACCATGGAAAATTTATATTTTTTTCTCTAAAAGTTTTTTAGATTCCTTTTTTATTCACTAATTTAATGTTTTATATAAAAATAAATTGTGCATTTATATATGAAACAGACGGTACTCTGATGAATCCTATCTGTCAAGTGTTAGTCCATGTTTTCCCTCAGATTGGAGCATTTATTGAGATTTCCTAAATGTTAATCATTTCTGGGTAAAAGCTGATAGGAAAATGGTTTAACATTTTTTTCAACAATTAATGAGTTTTTCAAATTAATCCCACATAATCCATCAGCTCTGAACAAAAGTAAGAAATATCTCTTTATCGCTCTGTACTGGAATGGGCTATTTTCAAAGACAGCTTAGAGTAATGGAAGTGTCCGTTTTCTAGAAGCACAGCCAAATTAATTAACCAGCTGATTTTACGTTGTAGCTTTTATCTGTTTTATATGGGAAGTGTAATTGAATATTTGTAACCATTTTTTCCGGTCTATAGCTTTCTATTTTCTGTATACTAACTTAGCTTTTCCAGTCTCTAATTTAAAATTTATCTTTTTACATCAGGACATTTAATATTTTTATAACAAAACTAAAAGGAATAGACTTAAACACCAATACAGTTATAAACTATTAGTTATAATTAAATGAAGAAAAGAAATTTATCCGCATTTCAGATAAATTTATTTACACGTTTAGTATTATTCTTTTATCATGGTAGCTCATAACTTGTCTGGAAAGTCCAACTTCAGTGCTGGATCACTTTTCCAGTTACTTTAGGTAAAATTAATCTTGTTGCAAAATAGGTCACTCTCGAAACAAGCAATTAAATATACTATTTTATTATTGTTTATAAAAAGTTGTATGCAATTCATAGTTTTGATCAGCTTACACTATTTGTGTGTCGGCAGCACACGATGCTGATATTGCGTCTGCTGGTGACCTGCGCTATTCCGGATCTGCCCGAGTGGGTGGCAACAGAGATGGCCAAGGTGGAGTTTGCGCGGAGGGAAGCGCTTCGGCGGCTGTCTACTGCCACTCCGCAGCAGCACACGCCGCCGCAGCCCAACCAGCTGCCGATAGGGAGGTGAGTAGAGGTTAGGTTAGGAAGTGCTTCGGCGGCTGTCCACCGCCACTCCGCAGCAGCACACCCCGCCGCAGCCCAACCAGCTGCCAATAGGGGGAGATGAGTAGAGATTAGGTTAAGAAGTGCTTCGTCGGCTGTCCACCGCCACTCCGCAGCAGCACTCGCCACGCCGCCGCAGCACAACCAGCTGCCAATAGAGGGGTGAGAAGAGGTTAGGTTAGGAAGTGCTTCGTCGGCTGTCCACCGCCACTCCGCAGCAGCACTCGCCACGCCGCCGCAGCCCAACCAGCTGCCAATAGGGGGAGATGAGAAGAGGTTAGGTTAGGAAGTGCTTCGGCGGCTGTCCACCGCCACTCCGCAGCAGCACTCGCCACGCCGCCGCAGCCCAACCAGCTGCCAATAGAGGGTTGAGTAGAGGTTAGGTTAGGAAGGGCTTCGGCGGCTGTCCACCGCCATTCCGCAGCAGCACTCGCCGCCGCAGCCCAACCAGCTGCCAATAGAGGGTTGAGTAGAGGTTAGGTTAGGAAGTGCTTCGGCGGCTGTCCACCGCCACTCCGCAGCAGCACTCGCCACGCCGCCGCAGCGCAACCAGCTGCCAATAGAGGGTTGAGTAGAGGTTAGGTTAGGAAGTGCTTCGGCGGCTGTCCACCGCCACTCCGCAGCAGCACTCGCCACGCCGCCGCAGCCCAACCAGCTGCCAATAGAGGGTTGAGTAGAGGTTAGGTTAGGAAGGGCTTCGGCGGCTGTCCACCGCCATTCCGCAGCAGCACTCGCCACGCCGCCGCAGCCCAACCAGCTGCCAATAGAGGGTTGAGTAGAGGTTAGGTTAGGAAGTGCTTCGGCGGCTGTCCACCGCCACTCCGCAGCAGCACTCGCCACGCCGCCGCAGCCCAACCAGCTGCCAATAGAGGGTTGAGTAGAGGTTAGGTTAGGAAGGGCTTCGGCGGCTGTCCACCGCCATTCCGCAGCAGCACTCGCCGCCGCAGCCCAACCAGCTGCCAATAGAGGGTTGAGTAGAGGTTAGGTTAGGAAGGGCTTCGGCGGCTGTCCACCGCCATTCCGCAGCAGCACTCGCCACGCTGCCGCAGCCCAACCAGCTGCCAATAGAGGGTTGAGTAGAGGTTAGGTTAGGAAGGGCTTCGGCGGCTGTCCACCGCCATTCCGCAGCAGCACTCGCCGCCGCAGCCCAACCAGCTGCCAATAGAGGGGTGAGTAGAGGTTAGGTTAGGAAGTGCTTCGGCGGCTGTCCACCGCCACTCCGCAGCAGCTCTCGCTGCCGCAGGTGGAGGATGAGGACGAAAGCTGAGAGCTGGCACTAGCAGATAATCACACTATTAATAATTTTAGATTTCACCATTGCTTTACAGTGGAACCTCTTTTACCCCTCACCCTCAGGACCGGGATAATGATAAGGGAATCGACAGATATGAAACAGAAATGTGGAACAGAAATGACCTTATAAACCTGCCCATTAAGCAGTTTTAAAAGGTTTTACAAGGAATTTACCCTGAGATACAGCTAAATAATATACATAATTAAATTATCTCATGGTCCTTGACATTGCATTCAAACAAAATTGCACATACTCTTTCGACAATGTTTCATTTACTATACATAAAAAGTATGAAAACGTGCATTTTGGCAGTGACAGATAACAGAGAGTGACGGTTAATCAAGGTTCAACTCTATTGCCAAAATATACAATTTTTGTAAACTTCAAAATTTGTATTAGAGTACAAGAAAGTAAAAAAAAAAATATTCTCTAAATTAAGTGACACGATTGGTTAAATTCAATGTATGTAAATTATGTAATACCAAACCTGTACATGGTAAAATGTATAATGTCTGCCTAATCAAAAAATCCGCTGAGCCGAACAGGTTTCAATCCCAATTAGTTTGGTTTAGCAGGACTGCATCAGAAATCATGGTACATCTACATTTGTCGCAGCATGGTTGCCAATGTACATTTGTGGTATGACTTTCACATTAAAAGACATGATAGGTAGATAAATATTTCAGGTGGAACATTAAAACTAGATTTCTCAGATGCTCACATCAAACATTTTCTGGCTTACAAATTAAATCTGAATAACGATAAATGTAAACCTTCATTACATTTTCTAATTCACCTGTCAAACTCAAATCTCAAACTCTTAAGAACTTAAATCAAACATTTGAACCAGACAATATGCAAACGTATAATTACAGTAGACTCTCAATAATCTGACACTTAAGGGATCAGGACCCTCTTGGATAATTGAAGATGATGAATTATTGGAGGTATCATTAAAAATTGCTAAATAACCTCACAGAAAAGGGTAGGAGGAGGTAGAAACTGTTAAAATGGGTTACAAACAACAAACCTCTTTCATATAAACATTTATTTGTTAAATTAACATAGAAACTAGGGATGGGTCGGTTGTTAATGTCAGTTGTCGGTTTTATCGGTATAGACAAAAAAAACCGATAACCGAGGATTGATAACACATGTCGGTTTTCGGTTTATCGGGTTTTTTACTAACTAAAGATAGAAAATTGAACAGAAATCAATCACAAAGGAAAGGACTACCAGTTCTAGGAAGATAACAGTACAATTGTAATATGAGTCGATAGATGGAATGCGGAACACCTGGCGATAAGAGCTCTGTTGTTTGACATCCGGTCGGCCTGCGATCGCTTATCTGATTTACGACCTTATCAGTTCCCTAGTACAATATATTCGGTTTTTTATCTAATTGTCCTACAAAAACAAATTATAGCTCATTTTTTCATCTGATTTTCAAAAATTGAATGAAACTTTAATCAAAGTTGTACGACCTATGGTTCAACCTATATAGGTGAATTAATGTTATTATTATGTTGTTTTCAATAATGAACTCAAAAATACTGCATAGTCCTTATTTTTTTATCAGTATATAAATTATAGTATATAATTCTTAAAAAAAATAGACATGGAATTATAAAACATTTCTTAAGCCATAATTTGAAGGTGTTTCTAAACTTTTTTAAATGGTTGGATTTTATTCTATACTCCCACATATTTTATCAATTCCTACAAAAATACAATAGTCAAAGTTTTTATCTTTTAGTTTTAGTTTTTTATTAATATTGCAAGTTTGCCCACTAAAATGGTTGCCTTTTTTGACTACTTTCAGATAAAATATAAGGCCAGTTATAGACATTTAATATTTATATATTTTCTTGCAATAACTAACTGGTCTTATTTAAAAAGCATAAATGTGTAAAAGGCAGAAAATAGGCATCAGCCTGAATTTAGATGGTAACCTTGAGTTGTTTCATGTTTACATCTAAATAAACCGAAAAACCGGCAACCAACAACCGGTGCAAGTGAAAAACCTAATCGAAACTGAACCGATAAATTTTGCAACCAACCCATCACTAAAGAAACATAATTTAAATCTTGAAAATGTATTACATGAACATTTTGCATACCGTAAATAAAATTGCTCTGATGACAGACATTATCGATATTATTGGATTTTAGAATTTGTCGTAAATGGAAGAATTCGGAAGTCAGGTAGGCTAAGGTCCAAAAGGCTCCAAAGCACAATTTTTTTATAAAAACAACTTCACGTCTAACCCGTTTAAAGTGACAACAAACTCTGATGTATGCTCAGAATCAGAGAACTTCCAGTCATAACAAAACAATTGTTCACCAGGTTTGTCGTGTCGCCGGCAGCGGAAGAGGTAGAGGTGGCGCCTGAAGAGGAGGCGGAAGAGTTGGAGACAGAAGAGATCGCGGCAACGGCCGTGATAGAGGAGCCACCTCCTGACCCTCCCACCCCGCTGACCCCCCCGCCGGCTTCCACCACCCCCGCCGCGCTCCCCTCCATTAGGAAGATCCACCGGGAGTGGCTGGCGGCAGACGCAGAGGCTGCACTAGGACATCATGTCACGATTGGCCCGAGCGGCGGCGTCGAATGGGTAAATGCAATACAAAACTAAATTCGGCAAAAATTTTTATGATGTTTAAAGTGCCTACAACGGGGACCAAATATCGTCATAAATCTTAAACTACCTTACCGGCAACATTTCGCATCTTTTCTTCTTATTGTATGTTTTAGTCATTTAAGGGTTCACGATAAGTAAAGTATTTAAATTTATCGTTTCTTCTAAGGGCAAAAACTGTACATGGGTTAAACCCTTAGTCCCCTAAGAACAGTTGTGACTTAGCAATTGACATTTAATTTGGTTTGATTTAAATTGGTGCCACTATTTTGAAATGTTTCAGATGGGTAGATGCACAACTGCAGTAAAAAGACTTGACTCAGACCGACATGACAGATAGAGCTAGCTTTAGTGCACTTATTTGCAGTAGAGGGACATCGGTGCCGTTTGTGATGTGTAAACGCTCTTGATTTTCTGGACAACCCTTGTAAATCAGCCTTTCATACAGCCTTGTAAAAACTACTTTCTGTACCTGTTTGTAGGCTAAGTCACCCTTCTTCGTGCATCTCACAGTAAATGTATTCCCATGAAAATTTCCCACTCGGCTATGCCTAGCATAAATAAGAGTTTGAAATTATATTGTATTTTGCATATAAGTAGTGACGTAGGCTACTGTTGTGCAGGTGAGAAGGCTGGGGCTGGAGGGGGTGAGGAAGACGAGTGAGCCGGACATGGGGAGTAGCAGCGTAGTGCATCGCAGCACCGATTGCATAGCCATGCAGCACAAGGTATACACACACTCAACTGTCAGGTATCAGAGTGGGTCAGCAGATGGATCCACGCACAGTCACTGGATCTGATTTCATACATTAGCATACTTGACTATAGTCTGTTCAAAATAAATGTGCTTCATTAAATTCCCCCAAATTTTTTCCGTTTCCCTTGCCGCCAAGAATTCAACCAATCACAACCACTGAACATTACTAAAGATTTTTTAAGTCTCATGTCACTTTATACTATTGTTTTGCATTTTCGTAAACAAGTATACTTATTTTGATATTTGAGATGTAAAAAAAGTGCTTGCAAAGGCAATTAGGAGAAGTAACACAATCATCGGCGCTACTATCTACTATGAACATCAGAGGTGAAATGTTAATTATGAATAATAAAGGGGAATTCAGGACGGTAGGAAAGAAATTTTTCTCATAATAAAAATAAAACTGCATCTTTCGACCGCACATTCATTTTGAAAAGGGTATGCCATATCCAGTGTACAGTGTACATAACTTAGATATGCAAGTCTCGTGTTTCGACTGAGATATAAACCTCACTCACTAGATTAAGAAGTCCAAGTTGCAAAATTAAACAAGAAAAAGAACACTCTCGAGTGTACCTCTCATATCCAACATTCTCTCAACCGACTCCTCCTGATATCTGACCTAGTGTTTGACCTGTTATATACACACACTAAACACAAGAAGATGTACATGCGTTTACGAACATATTCAGACTTGAAAGAGTGTCTGATCTACACTATGCTTGGTTTTTTTCTTCATAAATTGTCAGTCCAGCTATGTGTGTTGATGTGCAATGTGCTCATATTACAAGGTCTTATCAAGCAAAAGTCAAGAATCATATTTACTCCAGTAACAGTAGATTCACCTTACTCAGTGCCTAAATCCAAGTGGTCGGCTTTGTGTTGCGTTATTTTGACCTGGCTTCAAGAACAGGCAGGATTAAATGGTATCTCATGAGATTGTGTCTAAATGTTGATCCTGGTTGGCAGGATGGAGTTGCCAGCTGTAGTGACAGCGACCTGTTGCGCAGCGCCCCACCATGGGTCCGTCGCAGTGGTGGGGGTGGTTACGCTCCCCCCCAACAGACTGCACCACCTCCGCTGCCCGAGCCCTCCACCTCGGATAGTTCCACGAGCGACTCGGACGCTGCCAGCCTTTTGGCCGCCAAGAAACAAAAGGTACGTATCAACAAGGCAAAAAAGAAGAACAAATTCTGTTTCATATCAATATAATTATTGCTCTCAATTATATAAAACAAGAGGCTAAGGTATTTTAATCGTATGAATTTTTGTTAAACAAAAAAGTTTAGAGATAATGGTTATGAAAAATTCTATGATGTTATTCTTATGAAAAAAGACTGATCTTCCACCACGATTAGTGGAAAGGATCATATTCCACCACCATAAGCTGTAAGGATCAGGGGTCAAACTTTTTTATTTGTCTTAAAATTTTGTGTAGGATTAAAGAATGCCATAAAAAGTGGGGGTTTGTATTTCAAATGAATGACTTCCAGTCTGGATGGGTTACATCTGGTACATCCAGTCCATTGAAATTAGGGCTAATCTATAAAGCATAACCGGTTTACTTGGTAAATTTGTTTTCATGAACAAATAATTGTGTAAATTTTATGAGGGGTGTACGGGTTGCCTGGGACATTTGGAATAGTGTTATCAACTTTAAAATGATTCTTACTAAGCTACTGTAATGTTTTTGTACTCATAGAGGTTACCTCTGTGACCAACTTTCCTTTAGGTGTCTTTGGTGTTGTTTTCAAACACCTTTTGGTTTTTCACCCCTGTGTGCTAGAAACAGGGTTAAGCATATTCTAGAGGGTTAATTTGCATATTTGTATAGTATAGGGTTACCATACATCCTCTTTTCCACACAACACGTCCTCTTCTTAGAAAAAAAAAAAAAAAAAAAAAACGCCTGGAGGAAATTTTAAGAAACTCTCCATTTGTCCGGCTCTTTGGGAAATACACACTGAATATCCGGTTTATGTTTTCACTTAGCCCTAAGAAGGTTTCATATTGTTATTTTGTCAAGATTGTTATTAAATTGTAATTTATTTTCTTAAAATGACTAATCTAGAACAAACAGTAATACAATTTTTAATTTAACGAAACTGTGTATCGGTGTCTTGAAGTCCGACCATCATCAGTGCTAGTGCCGCCAGTAAACGGGTTGTATTTATTGCTGTCACCTGTGCACTGTGTGAGCTCACAATAAGCGAGTGAGGTTGTTTTTTAACATAGGTGTAATTGGCTTTTGATTCATTCAGGCATAGTTTGAATAACGTGTCCATCAGTTTTTTGTTATAATCTCATTATTTGTTACTGCCCAAGAACAAGTTAGTCTTTTAATGAGAGCTAAAAGTCACTGATTGTGAAAGTGACTGAGCCTCATCTTTGTTAAGTGAATTTGAAACTCTCATTGAAACTAGGGAGCCTACTGTAAATTATTTCATAATTCACTAATTAACATTATTTTTTTCAAAATATTTTACTTTTTTGTATTTTAATTTAAGACAAGTCTTTAAGAGCTTCTCTTTATAGTCCTTGAAAAAAAACTTATAAAGTTTGCTTCTTAATTTAATTACATAACTAGCGCATTAACATGCTCTTGACATTTTACAATTTTTTCTTTCTTATATTTGTTGGTAATTCTTCTAAAATTATATAAAAGAAATAGGTTACAAAATAAAACTTACTGATTTGGTAAAAACCTTATTAGCTCCATATTCATTAGTATTGAATTTAATTCCTTATTAATTCATTAGTATTGAATTTAATTTTTCTAAATTGGCACCTTATAGTATATTTAAAAAATTAATGATTTGAAAAGAAAAATGTGAGATATCACATTTAAACATTTTATTTGTTCACCACTCTCAATTAATTGGAAAGGGGAGTCAAAAATTCAGATTTTTGGATTCATTGATCCCACTTGTGACAAGTACTTGGTTCATCTTTTTCATCCCAAAGAATAAGGTAGGCCTACATGTGCAACAATAGTGTGTGTTATATTGTTTACATTTTGTACGGGTTATTTGAAAACATTTTATTTAAAGATGGCTCCCATGTATGAAACTTTGACACTTATGTGTAATTGCTGGAATATTTATTCCCCATGACACAGCAAAGATCCAAGTCACGAGGAAAACTTATCAAAATTATTGTGTTCCAGGCCAAACAGACTTTCATGAAACGTGCGAGGAGTGTTGCCATTTTTTCTCTTAAGCTGAAAGAACGGAGGGCCAAGGAAGCAGAGGTAGGTGGGAAGAAGGAAAAACCATCGCCACGGACCCCCATAGACCCGACTCCGGTTCCCATGGGAGAGCTCTCTTACATTCCTATTGAGAAGCTAATTCACGTGGACGACGTCAGGAAGAACAAGTAGTGCCTCGTAAACATATCTGTCTCCTGTATCGGCCAAGAGCTATATTTTTATCAATATTCCAATCTGTTAATTCATACGTGCAAGATTTTTCCTAACCTAATTTGACCAATGTCTGGGCCTACCAAGAATAATATCTATATTTTTGGTATAAGTTTTTTGTGACTTAAAAAATAATGGTGTTTAAAATATATTTCGTTTTGTTTTAAATATTTAAAAAATACGCATAAGATATTTTTAGGCCAATTTGAACTTAATTTTTAATAAATAAACGTTAAAAACGTTGATCTTGAGTCGGATACTTCCAAATTTGCTTCTGTCTTCCGTACAATGAATTTAAACGTTTGTAACATTTTGTACATTCCAATATCAATAAACTAATTTGTTGGAACATGAATTACATCATCTACATCGAGTTTGAAGATAATAAATTTTTATATGTGTTTACAGTCTGACTTTATCTTGAGAGAAAACTGGATGTTGTAAAAAGGATTATGTCATAATATATGCAGTCATTCCAATCATAATTCTATTAATTTTAAACAAAAAATCTGTGGTGTGTATGGTATTTTTAACCTTTAGTGTTTATTGATTAAAATTTTTGAACAAGTTTTTTATTTCTCATTCAGGCCGGTTACAAATACTATAAACTTCCATCTGAAATAATTTATTTTATTTTACTAGTTATAAAAATGTAAGAACTAAATATTTTACTTAATTTCTTTAGTATTTATTGACAGCAAAAACATAAATCATTGTTTTCAAATTGAGAAAGTTTGGTTTCTAGTATTGTTTTACTTTGGTCAGCATATAAACATTAATAAACCAAATTAAATGTTATTTCATTGTTGAAACCTAGCTTGCAATACTGGTTTAGGCTTGAGTTTTTATACAAATAAACTTATTTATTTATTTATTCTACAGAAAAAATCCCTATTAAAAACAACGTTTAGTAAATTTATGGAGAGTATCAAAGCTTTACTCACTAATAACATCATTATATAATAAAGATCAAAATTTAATAAACAATTTTTTTAGTAAAATACGGCTTTATTTAAAAAATACATTATTTCTTAACATCAGACTCCGTCCGTAAAACAATATTTAAATTTTTAACCAGGCTATATAAAAACTCAAGCACAAGCTTTCAATGATTAAACTTGTGTTGATTTTTTTGTAACTAAAGAAAATATCTGTTGTGCAGAATTTATAATGGATTAAGTTCTTCTAAATAACGACACTTGTTAGCAATAGGCGCACTGCAATATTCGTATGTATATAAGACTGATGTGTGTTTAGGAGCTTTTGGTGGTTTTATATTGTATTTTAGCATCAAAAGACTTTTCTCTGTTTCAAATCTGGGATTGATTTTTTTTGTAAGTATTTTTAAAAGTATACAAACCACAATATTTTAAAATTGTAAGATTGAGTCAATAATGTGATGGTCCCTCAAAGTATTGGATCTTAGGCCCGTATTATACTAGGACACTGTGTCCTGGCCACTGTGTGCGGTGTCGCATGCAGTCTCTCGGAGGCTATCACACCAGGGACACCATGTCCCGGCCACCGACTCATCACACCATGTAATTCAGTAGTTCACCAAACCAAGGGGAGTGTTGCTGCTTCTTTTGCTTATAAAGAAAAGAAGACGAAGAGCAAGGAAGATGGGAATGTACCATATACTAGCAAAACAAGGGAGAAAGGATTATATTTTACTGCATTCAAGAGCGGCGGCAATCATTGAGATGATAAGATAAGACCATCGTGTACCTGTGTTCTCAGGATAAATAATTATTAGTTACAGAGAAGTAAACTAACACTTTTGAAAGATTTTTGACATAATTAATTTTATAAATGAAATCTATTTATCAGTTTTACAAACCGCACAGAAATATAATGTTTGTTTTTAATTAAAAAAAAAAAAAAAAATTTGTAAATTTTTTACACTGGTGAAAAAAAGTGTAAGCTTGTCGCCAGTGTCCTCTAATACGAGTTGTCAAGCACAGTGTCCTAGTTAATACAGGCCTTAGGGCTCTGCCCTACTGACTTTCAAGAGTTCCCATGTTCATCTTATGAGAGGGTGCGGATCACTAGTTTATTTAAATAAGTCTTTATTTGTTACAAAATCTAAAAGGATTAATAGGTTTTCAACATAATTCTCTAGGTTTTAATCACCACTTACACCAGATTACAATAAATTTACATCAGTCATCTAAGTTTTTCCTTGTTATAAATAAGCAGCTGATTAGTGTAAGTGTATAAGTGTAGCATGGCCAAAAGGTCAGTGTCTTGGACTGACACCATTCATATTTTGTATATACTGACGAATAAAGAAAGATTGACTTGGTTTATTAAATTATAGGTTTGATTCTTAAGACGCATCCCCACTATGCGGAATGGCATAGATCGGCATTGCCGAGCGGCAAGTGTGGACACACAGGTGGCTTGTGCCGATCCCAAACCAGCAGGTTGTTGGTCCAGATCAGAGGAAGCCGAGCGGCCGGATGCCACTCGGCATAGTGGTGACGAGAGCCAAGCAGCACACCCTGGCACCATGGTTTTAAGTAAATAAGGTGTGGTACTGCGCAACCAAGGCCGGAGTCACTCAATAGTGTGAACCGCATTTCTTAATACCCGCGACAGGAGTTTAAAACACATCAGAAAAGAATGTCGCACGAATCTTCTAAATACATTTAGTCAAATGGAGCAAATTTATGCAGTGCATTCGGCGACATGCAACAAGCTTGTGTGGCAGGTACAGCCCCCAGGAATATAGGGATAGGGAAGGGTAAAAAGCAGTGTAGCAGTGTCCTAAAGACAGATGTAAGTTCATAAAATTATGTTTCACTCAAATGTAAAAAGTAAAAAAAAACTTATCAACGTCACTCTTTAATTTATCGAACATGTGAAAAACCCTCTCTCAAGCCTTACTTTTTTTATTAGATGAACTGACCAGCACCTTTTTTCTGAATTTTTTTACAAAACAAATTGTACAACGTATACAATGCCACTGGGTCGATATTGTAAGTAGAAATCAACATAGACTGAATCAAAAACAATCTTTGGGGTTCCCCGACCAAAATTTTAGAAACGCGCCAGGAAAAGTGTGACCGATTTTGTAAAATTTTTCATACGCGCCTTGAAAATTAATCTAGATCTAGATTGTCGGACGCGTTCATAAAACCAGCCTAACCCGCCCGCACTTCCAAACTCATCCATCTAGGAGCATACCTTATTTACTTACACCATGCCCGGCACTATCACATAGGTCGCCACCTCTGTTAAATCATGGACTAGGTACAGAAGCTGAATCAGCTGTTTAAAAAAATAGTTTATGCCGATAATAAATGCCAATAACAAACAAATTCAACTATGTCTTTCGGCAAAGCCGTTCTGCAATGCCGGTTGGCTTTGCCGATCAGTGGGGATGCGGCTTTAGGATTGCCAAAACAATATGTGACCACTTTCTCTTAAAAGCAATTACAGCATTAAGTAAGTTAAATCTTGAATTTGATTTCCAAAAAAATAATGCCTACCTTTAATAAAATATTTTAGTTTAGTAAAAGGTAGGACAAATATTGCCTACCTTTTACCATAGATATTGTTTGTTTCCTGTATGTGAAAATTTATTCAAACATGATGGCTTTCTTAGCAGTAAATATTTTAATAATTAAATAACTTGAAGCAGAGAAAATAAAAATGCTTCTGTGAATAAGGCTGTGTGTTAGTTAGGTTTTAAATTTATGAATAGATCAAAGTCTCATTTTGTAGTTTTGCAGCGCTCAATTGTGTATATGGATGTCGCTTATAAATTTTTCTCACCAAAAACTATTTTAGGATTAAATATAGAAATGATAGTAGCACCTTTTAAACGAGGGCACACAAGCATTATAGTGTTGAATCGTGTTCAGATAGTTTTAATACTACAAAAATGTAAATACTAATGCTAAAATTGTTGTAACATAACTAAACCAAATAATTTATAATAATTTTATTGTTTCATGATGTCACACTAATTTTAATACAAAGGAGAGTGCTAAAAGTTATCAAACAAAATGTAACTCAATTACTAAATTCTAGAATTTTATTTCTTACCTTTTAATTTGTAATTTAAATATGTGTCTTGGTTTTCAGCCGCATTGTGCAAATTTCTTGCTTGGCTCAGGACATTCTAAATTTTTATTTTTAATCCTCTGTAAAAATTATTTTATTGGTTTTTCCTTTCAATCAGTTGCCTTAAGATTTTTATTAATAAGAGTGATATTTTTGCAAACTCTCTGTGTGCGTATAATATTCTGAAATAATAACGAATAATATATGTCCATGAATTTGACTTGTCCATTTTAAAAATAAGTGTTATCATATATAAATAAAAATGTGCAATTATGAGTATTTTTGTCACAATTGCAAAAGTAATTCGCTAACTAATTAAGAATGTTTCTATCGTTGGTTGTTTTACATTCCACTCTCTATGTGAAACTCTTTGTTCCTAATATTTTATATATTGTTTAGATAGTTTTGTATTGAAATCATTTTACGCTTTTATGGCATTTATCTTGTGTTTTTGAGAAATTTAAAGTTGTATTTTAATTGATAACTTATTTATTTTATATATTGTAAATTGTAACCCTTTAAGTGCCAGCAAAATGTTTACAAAAGTTCCGAAAAGTGCTGGGGTTCCCAAAAGGACAAAGACAAGTGCATGAGAAAACAAAATAATTTTTTAAATGGCAATTCAAAAGTGTTGACAGCAATATTTTGTATCTGAATTGTATATAGAATTTAATGGAATAATCGGTGTTTTGAAATAACAATTCAGACTACCAATATCTCCCAGTCCTCAATATCATTCGTGGTGGCGAAACGATATATCGTTCCAAAGCACTTTTCGGGTTATGACAGCAACACGATATATCGTTGAAGTGTGCTCAAAGGGTTAATCATGATAGAATTGTTATTGATATTAACTTGCAAACAGTTAGTTGGTTTGTCAGGTAAGTAATCAGAGGAATGAGTCCAGTCAAGTAAGATATCAATTAAATCTTACTTGAATAATGTTTTGATTTCAACAACCTCCTCTCTTGTGCAATAAATTTTTGTTGTCAAACCAGTTAGCTTTCTCAAGGAGGTAGAATAGCGATCTTGTGTTAGAATCAGCATACATATTTACAGATTCTGGGTGAAAAGATATGTTCAAGTTAATAACATAGTAGAAGCTTATTTAGTCTAGCAGTTCCATGTTAGTTTTTGCTTTGTTGGCACCCTACTATGTTTGTGCCGAGAGGGCTGGTGTTTTATGAATTTTAACACATGCAGTTTAGAAAGTTGATTATTTTAATCTCAGACATAATAAAGTTTTCTTTATAACTGAAAATTTTTTTATTATCTTTGCTGATATAAAATGTCATGTTATAAATCAATTGAATAGGTAGTAAGAATCTGTTATTTTTATCCTACTATAACTTTGAAATGTTATTTAATACAATAGAATTAAACTTCCCTTAAACAACATATTTTATTGTAATTAAATCAACAAAAGTCTTCAAAATTGTATTTTTTAAAACAACCCTTTTTTATTAGGGCTATTTTATCATTGAACTTTGTCATATGAACACAATATCATATAATATACAGGGTGTCCAGCTTCAACATTAACAAAATTTCTCCAGGTTATTCAGCAAGCCAAAATAAACAGAAAAGTTCATACAAATATGAACTAAAATGGGCCGGTTCACGATCATCCACCGCAAACTGGTTTGTTTATGTTTTAGCCTATCACTTGACAAATTCCAAACACGTTATTTGTGGGTTTCTCATGTGATAGGCAAAAACATAAACAAACCTTTTTGCAGTGGATGATTGTGAACGAGTCCAATGCTTCTTCATTAAGCCGCTAGCCGCCATTTTGTTTTCACACTTAATATTTTTATTTCCGTAACAGGTAGATGTATTGAGTTCAGGCCCGAATCAACACTTTTTGACGCCGTAGGCCAAAGGTCACAATAACACCCTGCCCCCCCCCCCCAAAAAAAAATAAAAAATACTGATTTTTGGGGCTTATTTTGGTTCTAATAACTTTGGCTGTTGTATAAAACCACGGAACTATTTAACGAAAGTGATGTTCAGCATTTTTGTCTTTTAAATCTTTGGACGTAATCCTTTTGCATCATTTAATGTACCATTTTACCACCATATTTGTTTTAGATATGAAATCAAATATTATTTAATTGTAATACAGAAATTTAAATCCAGGGCAAAGGAACAAGGTAACCTTAAAAGGCAAAAAGGCGCTGTTTACGTCAATAAGGGGAATGCTTACTGCTGGTTGCATCAGTTTTTTATTGCTGATCACAGGCGCTATTTATGCATATTGGGTTTGCTCTTTACGGTCAATCAGGGGCGCTCTTTACCACCGCTCGGGGGCATGATATAACTCTGATCAAGGGTGCTATTTACATTCGATTAGAGGGTGATGTTTACCGCCCCCATATATAAATGGGCGTTGGTGCAATAAAGATAAGTGCCAAATATGAACTCAATACAACTACCCGTTATGTAAATAAAAATTATTAAGTGTAAAAAACAAAATGGCGGCTAGCGGCTTAACAAAGCATTTTAGGACATATATTTTTTCCTTTTTTTTTTGTTTTGCTAATTTTGGCTTGCTTAAATAACCTGGAGAAGTTTGTAAAGGTTGAAGCTGGACACCCTGAATAACAGATTTCAAACCATAAAGTTTGGTAGCAAAAATCAATGAAAATATTTCATTGCATGTATTAGAATTAATTGCCTATCAGATAAGGTCCGAATTTCCCCCATTATTAGTTGGTCAACTTATTTTAAAACTGTTATGTCTTCCATGATGTCAAAAAATTATGATCTCATTTACTTTTAGAAAATTGTTTAATTTGTTAATTGGTAGTTAAGTGTAATTTATTTGTATTAATAATTCAAAACACAAAATGTTAATTTCAATTTTTTTATTATTTTTTATTCTAACCTTAACATATATGGGTTGTGTTCTAACAGAATGAAACTGTAATGATAATTTTTGTATGCAGGGAACAACTTTGACTTTAGTTGCATGAGCTAAAAGTAATCTAACTGTTGTTATATAGTGATTTGTGACCACATTGTTATTAATAAACCTAGTTTAAAAATTCAAAGTTTTATTTTTTAAATTGACCAATAAATGTTATCGCATTAAATTCTTTTTATACAAGTCTTCACTCAAGAGCTAAAATCTGCAAATTTTATTCAGCTGTTATGGGTTAGGCAAAAGTCTGGACACCCCCAGTTAACTTTTTAACGCTTCGCAGTAGGAAAACCAAACTCGGCACATGTTAACAACATGAAAAACTGCACTTTTTCATCAACTACACAACTTTGCCCCTGCCCCCAAAATGGGGTATTTTGGGGGCAGCCCCAAATTTTCAAATGCAAACCCCTATTGAGTGACCCCTCATTTTAAACGGTTTATCAAGAGAAATTGAATGGCACAAACCGGATGTCGATATCTCATCTCTAACCAAAATGGCAGCCATTTTAAAATTCGAGAAAGGGTAAATTGACATTTGTTAAAATTAAATCGGAAAATAGCTTTTTAGAATTTATAATTTCTGGAATTATTTTAGAATTGAACCTAGTAGCAGAAATGAACTAGTAAGTTCAATTCTAAAATAATTCCAGATATTCTCAATTTTAAAAAAGCTATTTTCCGATTCAATTTCAACAAATGTCAATTTACCCTCCTCGAATTTTAAAATGGCTGCCATTTTGGTTAGAAATGAGATATCGACCTCCGGTTTGTGCCATTTAATTTCTCTTGATAAACCGTTTAAAATGAGGGGTCACTCAATAGGGGTTTACATTTGAAAATTTGGGGCTGCCCCCAAAATACCCCATTTTGGGGGTCGGGGCAAAGTTGTGTCTTTGATGAAAAATTGCATTTGTTGTGTTGATAACATATGCAGAGTTTGGTTTTCCTACTGCAACGTGTTAAAAAATTAATTGGGGGTGTCCAGACTTATACTTGCTTGCCCATCTCAAATTTTGAAATGGCTGCCATTTTGGTTAGGGGTGAGATATCGACCTCCGGTTTGCGCCATTTAATTTCTCTTGATACACCGTTTAAAATGAGGGGTCACTCAATAGGGGTTTACATTTGAAAATTTGGGGCTGCCCCCAAAATACCCCATTTTGGGGGTAGGGGCAAAGTTGTGTAGTTGATGAAAAAAATGCAGTTTTTCATTTTGTTAACATGTGCCGAGTTTGGTTTTCCTACTGCAACGCGTCAAAAAGTTAACTGGGGGTGTCCAGACTTTTGCCTAACCCTGTATACAACTTTATACAGCTGTTAAATATATGTATGAAAAAATCATGGGTAAAATTAATAGCCTGCTTCATTGAACTTGCTGTAGGAGCGTTCGGAGCTCTAATGTGTTAATCAGTACCATTAGGTTCATAAAATTTCATGAACAACTTATCCTGTGGACCTTTATATCCTGTCTCTTGTGGAAACAGAAAACTAATTTAATATCCCCGCTTATTTAGATTGTTCATGAATAGAATAGTTTATTTTCCAGTCAGTATCTAAGCATATTTAATACGTGACATGTTTTTTTTTACAAGAAACTCCTCCTACAGCTTTTAACAAACTTTATGATTTTTGTGTCATTGGATAGAGCTTGGAGGGTAATTGTTTCTATTCCAAAGTAAAATGGTAAATATTCTTCAAAATGCAAAGGCCCTACAAGCCCCTCAAGTTTATTATTTGCCCATTTGAGTTATATTTCTAAAGAAATTAATTGGTTTTCAAGTTTAACAGCTGTAAAGAGTGAACACAGTATACCAGCGAGAGCATCTATCTATTCATAAGAAAGAGATTAGTGTATGTTAAACTTCGGAGGATAGGCTGCTCTGGTTAATGATCTGTATTTAAACAAAAAAGTATGTGGGGCAAAATCGTGAGCATTTATCAAGTTGTAGAATAATGAGAGTGGTCTCATATTACAGGTCTTTGTTCCAGGGACTAGGGACACATAGCGACATAGCCAACAAGTTAATTAACCAGAGTTATATCACTCAGAAAGGCGGTATTTTCGTTAAAATTCATGAGTTTTGCAAATTGGCGATATTAGATAGCTATACTAACGCTATCCCTTGGATTTTCAGTAAACTATGGCTGTAATTGCCTTCGTAATCACATGGCTGTTGCTGGGATACCAAAAACTCAATTTCATTAAAAATTTTAGATAGGCGGTATTGTACGACATTTTGTGTAAACAAATATATTAACTTTGACATTTGAGTTGATACAAGTTTGAAAAATATGATCAGCTGATAGAAATGACAAATTTTAAAGGATCGAATTAAATGTTCCTTTTAAGGGGTCCACACACTATTGAACATGTTCGGTCGGGTGGTGTGTCGGGGCTCGTCTGACTAGACCACCATTTCCATATAAATAGTGTCAAAAAGATATTGATCGGAAAATATTAATGTAAATTTCTTTGTTGAATTGCTATTACAGTATTATTGGTTTCATTATTATTTTATAAAATAATGTTTAAAACCTGAAAGATTATTTGCACCATCAGTCTTCCATATAAAATTTAGATCAAATGAAACAGTACCGGGAAAGAACCTCATGAAATCTTGAAACATAACCAATGAGTCTTTATTATATAACTTATATATCAATTAAAGAGTGTTAGGAAACTCACTGATGATTTTATATTTAATTTTATCATAGATTAAGCATACTCCTCAAGGAGTATGAGGAGTCCTCAAGGAGTCCTTGAGGAGTATGCTTAATCTATGATTTTATGGAAAACAAGCAAGTATTAAATATAGATTTAGCATAATTTTACGGACTCAAAACGGGACGTAGGCCTATGGGGTTTTTAATTCCCCCCTCGTCCCCCTCCCCCCTTCACCCGGGCCGATAATGCAGAAGAAAAAGTATTTGTATACCTACATTTATACGGTTACAAATTGTAAATTCAAAATTTAAAAAGTATCTAACTACATTGCTTTACATAGATTTTGTACTCCGCGCCCGAGACGGTATCATTGAAACATTTATCATCGAAATTGAAGGTCTCAACATAGTATGCTTTTTTCCAAAACGTCCAGAAATTTGTCCCAAGATATCCTAAAATGTTTATCACAATAAAGTTTTTGCAATCGTTTGGTTCTCTAATTGAAAGTTTGTTGATAAGACCTATGTGGCTGAAATTGTCTCTTTATAAAACCAACGTTTTGACCAAAAGCGTTGATTTTTTTTCTTTGTTTGGCTAGTTAAAATAAAAATGCCACCAAGAATAGCAACATTTCCCTCAAAATCCATTTTGCAACTGACATGCTCGTCTGCAAAGCATCCAACCTGATATGTCCGCCGAGCTGTCGGGCCCAACATCGTCCCGACGTTGGAACCGACATGTAGTGAGAAAATTAATATATCTACTCTAGGTCCTCTGTGTGCAATATTACTAGATAGTGGAGGGTAGACTGTCCACCCGGACATGTTCGATAGTGTGTGGACCAATTTAGTCATCTTCACTTTTGTAAAAAAACACTATAAACATGCCTTCCCCTGTTTCGGAAGGTGTTTTTTGATATTTATTGGTGAAATATAAGTTTTCTTGTAGATTAAGGTTAGATCTAGGTATCTTTCTAGTATATCATACCTGATATACTAGAAAAATAAATGGCATTAGTAGGAAAAATCTTAAAAGTAAGGAAAATTGAATTACATTGCGACGTTACTGAGGGTAATATTTTTACATTTTGAAACTTTTAAGGTATGAGGGACCAAATATTCAACTAAACAATTACCAAGCTAAAGGAAAATTGGTTGAAAAACGGGGTCTGAAACAGGGGGATTAAAATACCATGTCTTGCCCAAAAAACCGAATGGTTAATATAGCCGATTGCGCTACTAGCCCAAAGGTTAACATTAGAGTTTTCTTTGTTTTTGGGGCGAAGCCCAATTGACAATCATTTAATTATAGTAGCTAAGAATCTTCTCATGGTACGTAACAATGGTACAAAATTTAGTATGATTTGTGTATGTTATTTTCGTGTGATAAGTGAGCAAAGATTGGCACTTTTATTTATATAGATGTATAGTTGTAACATATGACTAATGCTTTTCTCAAAGAATGCGTGAATAAAGAATTTTTGTCTATTTTCAATGAACACAGTAAACACAATATGTTATTATCAGGGGACTTGTAAATTTTTTCAATTAAAAATTTTGGACATTCGTCAAAAGCAAGATTAGCACTACGCATTCGCTGATTTCAGTATTGATTTAACACATTGGCCTACTTATTAACTATTACTTACCATGTAATAGGACCACAATTACGACCGCTTATTGGATGTTTACTGTATGTTACAAAAACTTGATGGCTCTCATTACATCATATAAGTTGGTGGATTTTTTTTTTAGACATCCTTGATTTACAAATTTGGATTGGACTCCTATTTAAATAATACATTATTCTATTAAAATGTAAATATGTAACTTTAATTAGCTTTGTTTAACAGTTTTACAAAAGGCACTCTATTAAATAAAGAAAAAGATTTTTCTTAAATTACTTTATTTCTTACTGTACATGTTTAACTCATAAAGGCTGGTCTAATCCTAAGCTTAAATATTAACATTGCCACTAGTTGGATACAGTTTACCATTCCTTGTGAATAAAGTATTGTATTTATATTTTAATTTACTCAGTTAGTTAAAAACTAAACTAAAAAAATTATACAATTTTCAACCTAGAGATTACATTTGCTTAAACCTTGAGTTAAAATAAAACACTATACTTGTGATGGAACAAGTAATAGATAAGCTTAATTAAATTCTTCAAGCATTAAAACTAAAACTTAATACTATATATTTTCTGTTACAATAAACCCCACAGATATCAGCACTCTGAGACCTCACATAATTTTCTTACCCAAAATAAAAATTTTAACTTAAAACAAACATGAAAAAACCTATTAAGTTTGAATAACTAAATTACTTATCGTATTACAATTTCTTCACATTCTCTTCTTACATACAATAACAAACTTAGACAGACCATACTTTTAATTAATGGTCCTTTGTAACTCCATTAAAAAAAATCAAAAATGGTTTTAGAAGATGAATCTTTTGGTGCGGCGCCGGACATGAAGAAGTTGAAGCCAGAATTTATAGTTGTCTTCGGAGCCACGGCTGCACCAACTGCATCTAGAGCAATGGGTGGGTATAAATACAACTGTACTACATTCTACCATGACTTGAAGTGGAGTGGAAAATCTGTTTCAGGCTTAGGCAAAAATATCTGATGAATTTTTTATGCAATTAGTACCTAGTTTGAATCCAAATCGAGCTTAATGTTTATGAAAAGTCTGATGATGGGCAACAATGATACTGAAAGGACTAACTATTGAATGAAACTAACTTGCTTTATATGTAAGCATATGATTTAATATAAATCATGTGTATTTTGTTTATGTTTATCTTGTTCCTTAATATTGTTTGAATAAAGTCTAACAACTTTTAACTATTTTTCATTAATTTCTTTTATTATTTAATTGGTTATGTTGCCCAGTACATTTAACTTTGACTAAACTCTGAAAATTTACTCAAAATGGACATGAAAGTTCAAATATCTAAACTTGATGGGGCTCAGTCATGGCGTAGATGGAAAAGGCAAATGGAATTGATGTTGAAGCATCATGGAGTCCTTGATATTGCCAAGGGCCAAAGAACCATGCCTACAATCGCTGTGGACAATGTGGCTGATCTAAGTCCTGAGGAAAAATTAAGAATAGAACGAGAACACAATGAGGCAGTAAGAGCTTATGGGAAAGATGATTCTCTAGCCCAGGTACTGATAGTAAGTGCTGTGGATGATGCTCATGTTGAATTGTCAGCAACTTGCAACTCAGCAAAAGAAATTTGGCAAAAACTGTTAAGTGTATATGAACAGTCCTCAAGTCAAAGGTTAGGTAGGACTTTAGAAATTTTTTTCTCTGCTAAAGTAGCTGATGATGAGTAATTCGTTTAATACAGATCTCGTTTGCAATTAACATTTAGGGAAGTAAATGAGGAGTTGCAAAAGCATAATGCCAATGTTTTGCCTGATATTGTACTAATGTCCAGAATTATGAGTACATTGCCAAGTGAATTCTTTGAATTTAGGAGCGTGTGGGAAAGCATTCCTGTAGCTGATAGAAGTGTAGATCTTTTGGTTGAAAGAATTAGACTCAGTGAATCTAGGTTACCTTCTAAAAATTCAATAAGTGGAGGGCATGCATTACAAACAAACAAGAAACCATTAACATCGAATTGTGTCAAAGATTTTAAAGGTAAAAACATTGCTGGTAGTTCAAAGGTTAAGTGTTTTATTTGTAAAGGGCCGCATTACGCAAGCAAGTGTCCTCAGAATCAGAATTCAAAGAAGCAAGAGACTAACAAAAGGGGTGTTGTTTCTTCCAATGAGAACAAGAAGAAATCTAGTCAATTTCTATGTTTTGTAGCTGATGGACAGAGTGACGGTAGATTTATAGCTGACTCTGGTGCTTCACAACATATGTGTTTCAATCGGGAGTACTTTGATACTTTTACCAAAATTATTCTAAGCCTGTTTCAGTACCAGTATCTAATGGAGAAGCTATCTATGCTGAAGGTGAGGGTGACATTCGGTTTTCTGTAAAAATTGGCAAGAAGAAAATGGTTTGAATATTGACAGGAGTATGGTATGTTCCCAAACTAGGAAGAAACCTTCTTTCAGTTTCCAGGTTAGTGGAAAAAGACTATACTTTCAAAGCCAATAGAAATAAATGTGTTTTTATAAAGGAAAATAAACCACATTTATTTGGACACAATGTCAATGGTTTGTATGAGCTCGAAATGTCAGTTTTACCGAGTAAGTGCTCTGCACAGCTTGTAAATAGTCAAAATAAAACCTTACAAGATTGGCATGAGTGTTTTGCTCATCAAAACAAGGCTCATGTGTATAAGTTTCTTTGCGATCGGGGTATAACTGTGAAAAAGGATGATTTTTTTCTGATACTTCTGATACTTTTTCTGATACTTTTACCAAAATTATTCTAAGCCTGTTTCAGTTACAGTAGCTAATGGAGAAGCTATCTATTTATTGAAATCTATTTAAGTACATCAAAACATACATTTGATTTTCTAGGAACAGTTTAACACTACTTAAAGTTTCTATTTTACGTTCAAGAATAACAAAAATACTTGAGTCAAAATACTTTCTTAAGACTGAGTTGGATCGCAACAGGAGCGGAAGTTGGACAGAATAAAGGATTGGAATTTCTTGTCGTAACACGACGCGAAGCAGTAAAATACAGTATTGATGTTTTGAATTATAAAAATTTCATACAACTTCGATTAATAGGGGGTTTCTTGCCAATACTTTGACTTTTAGAAGTGCAGCAGTTGAATGACTTGAAATTATAGAGGTTTTGGGGCTAAAACTTAGATTCAGAGAGGTTCTTTTACGACGGAAAATACCATTAAACTTCAATTTATCAAGGGTTTCCTCGTCAAACATTCGAATTGTAGAGGTAAAATTAAAATTGCAAAAGATGAAAAAGTTCAAGGGGAATAAAAAAAAAAAAATAATTTATCGAGGATTTTGAATTATTGAGGTTTGATTTATTGAGTTTCCACTGTACTATGTTTAAGTTCTTGTAATATCTTAGGGTCTTAAATTGCCCCGAATTAAACTATTGGTTCTAAAACACACAAGAGACTAGGCATGTTATTATTGGTAAAGATGTTTTTTCTGATTCAAGACATTGCTCAAACCCATGCATCATCATAAACGAAGCAAGAACAGAAAAGCTTTTGCCAATGACATGCCACTTCTTTCGCTATGAATTGCAAGCTTTTGTATTTGAAGAGTTTCAAAATAGTTATCTGAATTTATTGTTTTTCTCCTCGTCATAACTGATATGTGAATTAAATTGTTGCAATCGCAAAAAACAGGTGCCTCATAGCACTTCACATCAGTTCTAATGGGATTTTTAATGTACGCCGCCATTTTAAAAAATGTTACAGAGCAAAGACCTGTGATCTCACAATAATGAAATTTGGGTAGAAAGGGCAAACCGACGCTCACGCACCTTCAATGTTTGGGGATTGGCACTCACTATGAATCACAAATGTTCTTTACATTCTGGATGACTAGAACATGGTTAGACCATTCTATAAAAGTAATACTGATCCGGAAAGTAAAGATAACGATGTAAACAAATATGGACTGTACCTGTATTGGCGGGCGGAGGGGACTGGATATTGTCCAGCAGCTGGGGACTATTGATGTTGCCGTAGCCCAGCTCCTCGCCAGGAGGGGGGGAGAGGGGCAAATACATCTGCTGCATGCTTGACTGGTAATCTGCTGCTCAACAAAAATATTGAAATGAACTAACAAATGGAGTACAAACTCTACTTTAAAAAATGCCCCAACTGTACTCTCATAGATTTAATAATCTAGTGTATTTCCTTCCTTAACCTAGTCCTCTTTATTTATACCAATGACTGTACTGCACGGATTTGCAGAATGCATAGGATTACAGAACTGTTAGTATGTTTCATTGTTTAAGCCCAGTCAAAATGTGTTTGTGTTGGAAGTAATTCCAGAGGAGCTGAATTTTTCACAGTTGATAGACTTAGACTATGATAAGGTGTGAGTTTTCTCAAAAGTCCCGAAAAATCCCTCTTGAGCTTACCGCTCTGTGCCCCTTTAAAGTTAAAGCTGCAGTATGTTAGAAAATCAACTACAGTTTTGTAAGGAGAAAAGCAATCAAAGTGGCTTTGCTTTTATTTTGTTCCCGATAAAATTTGCTACAAAAATTGTCATTACCACTTATTACAAATACCTTAAAGTTTTGTGGCAAAAACTACACAAACGTAAAATTGATTTTTTCTTTACATCATATAAAAACATCTCCATACAGCTCCTTTATTTGAAGTTTATATGTAAAACCTAAATTTAAAGTTTGTAGAGAATTATTTTAGCTTTAGACAATAGACAATAGACAATAGACAATATTTCTTTATTTACATATTCGTTGAGAATAGTATAAGCGTCAGTAGTTACAGTTATTACAGTAAGAAATGAAGAAAAGCTCCACTGGTGCTGTTATTCAGGAATTCAGCTTCTGAGTAGTATGGTCTGTCCTGTAGCCATGATGTCAGTTGGTTCTTGAAGTGTGGTAGTGGTAGTGTCTTGAGATGCTCAGGTAAATGGTTATAGTACAAAGCTCCTTTGTATGCTGGTTTCTTTTCAAACAGACTGAGATGGTGCGGTGGCAAGGCAAAATTTGAAGCATGCCTTGTGTTGTGCTGGTGTATGTCCTGATGTCTTGGCTGTTGTGAGGTGACTGCAAACAGGATTGTTTCACGTATGTAGAGTGAAATTACGGTGAGGGTTTTGAGTTCTTTGAAAGTCTCCCGGCAGCTTTCTTGGTGTTGTAAGCCTGCTAGGCATCTAATTGCTCTTTTCTGTTGTTTGAGGATCCTTTCTAGGTTTGTGTTGGCTGTCCCTCCCCATGTCACTATGCCATACCTCAGGTGTGATTCAAAAAGGGCGAAGTAAGCTGCTTTGGCCGTATCCAGACCACTTATTTGTTTCATTCTACGGATTACATAGATGCCTGAGGAGAGCTTCTTGCACAGCTGGTCTATATGTGGTTTCCAGGATAGTTTTGAGTCGACTATGATGCCGAGGTGCTTAGTTGTTTCTTTTATTTCTACTTGAGGCAATAGTGTTAGTTGTGTGTTCTTGTTTTTGGTCACAAAAGCGATTTATACTGTTTTTGTTTCATTTAGGACTAATGATATATAATATCACTATGTTCGATTTGAGGTAACGAGTATTATTGTATTTTATTTTATGGTGACAGTGAAAACAGCCGCGTTCTTGGCCCCATTTCAGTAAACACATTATTGAATTTCAATGTCTTCCCCTCTTATTTTTTCTATAAGGAATGACTTAGAGGAATGGACCTTCAAACATCCATATTTGGCCATTAGTACTTCATTTTGTGGTACAATGTGATTTTTTAGCCAGAATAGGGCACGGCCCACTAGGCGTCACTAGAAAATCTTAAGTGTAATGGACAGTAATAGGGCAGTATGTACCTCATTTTAAAAATCTCACTTAACAGAAGACAATGCCGCAAACCTGATCTCAATCGAACAACCAAGCCGGAAATGCCAGGCAATTTAACTGTTCAATCAAATCTTTTATTACAATTTCAAAGTTCAAAAACTTCCATTGCCTGCTACTTCTAGCTCTGTTATGCGATTGAGGTCGGGTTTGCGGCATTATGTTCTGTTAAATGAGACCTTTCATATGAGGTACATATTGCCCCATGCTTACACTTGAGATTTTCTTGTGACTCCTAGTGGGCTGTCCCCCATTGTGTCTAAAAAATCACATTGTACCACAAAATGAAGTACTAATGGCCAAATATGGATGTTTGAAGTTCCATTCCTCTAAGTTATCTCTTATAGAAAAAATAAGAGGGGAAGACATTGGAATTCAAAAATGTGTTTACTGAGAAAGGGCCAAGAATGCGGCTGTTTTTACTGTCACCATAAAATAAAATACATTAATACTAGTTATTCTCAAATCAAACGTAGTGATATTATATATCATTGTAAAGCTTAAATAATTTTCTACAAACTTCAAACTTACGGTTTTACAAACTTCAAACAAAGGAGCTGTATGGGAATGTTTTCATACGATGTAAGGGAAAAAATTACTATTTTACGTTTGTGTCGATTTTGCCAGAAAACTTAAAGGTATTTGTAATAAGTGGTAATGACAATTTTTTTAGCAAATTTTACCGGGAACAAAAAAAAAGCAACACCACTTCAATTGCTTTTCTCCTTACGAAACTGTGGTTGATTTTCTAACATACTGCAAATTCAACTTTAAAGGGGCACAGAGCAGAAAGCTCAAGAGGATTTTTCAGGACTTTTGGGAAAATGCACACCTTATCATAGTCTATCAACTGTGAAAAAATATACTCCTCCGGAATTACTTCCTTCACGAACCGATTTTGACTGGGCTACGTAGGACTTGCCACTGTATCATACTGTTAGATGAAATCATTAATATAACTGAATGAGGTTCTAAGCTGTAAGGAACAATAAACTTACATCTGCTGGTTATAAAACCCCCATTTCATAGGGTTAGGAAGTAAAATAAATATTTTATATGCTGTATTATGATAATAGTCTCATTATAATATCAAGTTGTCATACCTGAAGCATCATGTGGAGTGTTAAGAGTGTTGGTGTCGGCAAAGTACTCGGATCGGACAACATTGGCCTGTAAACAAAGAATTAATATTTTATTTTCTAAATAAATACTACAGTGGAACCTTGATATATCGAACGTGAGGGGAATGTGAAAACTTCGTAACATCAACGTCTTTGATATCCTGAGGTTCATTATAACAAGGTTATTTTTTACAATCTTCGATATACTGTGGTTCACCACAATCGTCCATTACTTATTTCTAATAGGCCTATCAAGTGAAGAATAAATGAAGTTTTAATAATATGACATATATTTTGCCATTCCACAATAGAATAGACCCAATTATGCACCCTTCAATGGATTTTTTGTCTGTAACCGATCAGGACAAAGACTATAAAATGATTATGTAGAAAACTAAATAGTGCTGAAAACACACAAACGAGCATTGAGCGGGACTATAAGACGTCTGAATAGCCTCACACATATAGTAAATATGGGTTTGTAAAATCAGTACACAGGAGAATAATGTAAAATACATTTACACAAAATACAAACGAATGCTTAATTATTACTTTTGTAATTAATGAAACAACAAAACACAAGTTATCTGCAAATGCTGGGAACAAAAACAGTGCTACAAACACTGAAAAAGAAGAATATAAACTTTACACAGGACTATATGCGGAGGCAGTAGAGTGGCAGGTTACAACATTAAAGAAAATGAATGAGTTCAATAATTCACTTTGTTGGTATTTTTTAACTTCGATATTTTGAGGTTTTTCAATCAAAACTTTGATATATAGAGGTTCTTACATTGTGTATCGGTGCTACAAAAGTTTGAAATATTGAAGTTATCATGGCTAACTCTTTGATATAATGAGGTAGAAATATCATTAGATTGATAGGCAGGTTCAAGGGGAATGGGAAAACTTTGTCACATAGAGGAATTTGATATATTCAGCTTCAATGTATCAAGGATCTACTGGAGCTATTTATATGTTCTTCATACAGAGAGTGTGAAGCTTGTTCTTCTTTAAAAAAATATTTTTAATAATGAACTGTCCAAATCAACTGTGAAAACATTCGTACATCTAATTGTGTGACATATGAACTCCTCAACATCAGAAAAAAGAGCTGTCAGATACATGTCTAGATTAAGAGCTAGAGATCACTGTGCTAAAGCCTTTAAACAACTCAACATCTTAACTGTACCTAGCTTATAAATCTACGAAGTAATCGTGTATGTTAGGAAATCTAACGAGCTCTCTTACAATCCTCCTCACAACTATAATACAAGATATAGGAACAATAGAACTGCTATTTTTCACAACCTATCAATGTTTGAGAGCAAACCTAACTTTATAGGGCCAAAACTTTTTAAAAAAACTGCCAGCTGACATAAAAAACATCACAGAGCTTTCAAAATTTAAATCCAAACTGGAACAATATTTGATTCATTTTGGCTCCAGGATTGATCAATGACTAGATGACTAGGTTAGATACCTTGATGCCCTGGTCAATCCAAATTGTTTTTTATAGATTACTAGTTTTGGGACTATGCTGCCTCATTTTCAAATCAGTAGAAAAGTCGTCAAAACTTTTAAAACACAGTCATAATTTACATTTAATACACAAAACACAAGATACACTTGAACATTTAAAAATTAATTTGAGGTTGGCCGGCCAAGTTTTGCTCTGATGTAGATGAGAAAAAACCCATCTACATCGGAGCAAAACTATTCAACACCCATCCACCTGCACTGAAAGAACAAAAAAACAACCAGAACTTCAAAGGAGCTCTTCTCGACTGCCTACTGAAAAAAGAATTTTACTCTGTTGAAGAATGCCTGGAGGGACGAGGCCAACCTCATCACTGAAGAATAAAAAAAATGAAGCCATGACTGTACTTAATGTTCATGTCAATAAAGAGTATTTTGTCTTTGTCTTTTTCCAAGACAGGTTACCAACACGCAGACGTCGGTCTGCAACAATATCTTATACCCTATCTTTTTCAGTCAAACAATATCTTTAATCAAAATGTTTTTACTCCATTGAGAGTTACCTGGAGACTACCTAGCCTAACCTAGTCTTAAGTAAATCTTATCCTAACCCTTGGCTGTTGCTGAAAACGATTTTGACTGGTCCCATGCCCAATGCTGGGTCAAAGGGACGACACCGGAGGAAAAGGTAAAGGTAGAATTTGCTACTGCTGTTGGATCCCCCACCTCAATCTCAACAGTAAGACAACATTGATCTTTATGAACTGTCCAAAGTTCTTTTTTTACAATACTCCAGGATGCTTTACTTATCTCGTAACTTTTTTTTAACCATGCTTAAATTATAAAATCTTTTTGCTGCCTAAACAACTATTCAAAAAATTAAAAATATTCTAAAAGTACATTACTGGAGTTATATGTGATGTTTTATACAATTCCCACTTCCTCTCACTTTACACTTGTATTCCTTTTGTCACCCAAGGGGGATTTATATCTTTTTTCTGCCACAGCTTTGGTCTTTGTTGGACAGTTATCTAAAAAACAATTAACTTATAAAATATTTTAAAGGTCTCATTAAAGCTATCACTGCAGTTTTTCTGTGATAAAAAATTACTCCATTTTCATTAACTAAGCAGTTGAACATGATAATGATACTTTTTTATTTATTACTCCCCTTGACATAAACTCTTAATATTTTCCGTTTTTACATTCTTTTTTTTTACATACCACCAGGGCTAAATGATCATAGATTCTAAAATCAACTACTTTCCAATACAATTAATTTAAGGGAAGGAGCCTATTATCAATGCTAAGTGGCTGATGTTGGGGTTATTCGAGTGGGTTCATTAAATTGTGCTTCATATCCAGCTCTTATAATTTTAAATCAACATTATGTTAAAATCATCGCTGATATAAATAGATTTTTTTATATTTTTCACTCGCAAGGATTAGTAACAGTTTTTCAAAACACATTTTTTTTTATTTTGATCATATGGAATTTCATAAACTACAATTAAACAGACATTCTAGAATCCTCAATACCCTTGAGCTCTAAAGCAGAATATTCTAATCATCTTCAGTTCATATCGAATTAATATATCTAGCTTTCCCTCAAATATAATATCATTTTTAACAAATATGCAGACATGAAATCTATTTTTTAAAGTTCTTAAATAAATTGTGGCTAACTTGTAAGAGTTTAAGCAGTTTGTCAGAAAACTATCATTTTCATTTATCCAGTGCTCTCACAAACATACAATCTTTGTTTAAAAATTCCCAAAATCAGAAGTAACCTTTAAAACAACAAATTTACTAAGAATGCAACCCCCAATATTTAGATTAAGTAATAAGAAGCATGTCTGTGGTTCTGCAATTATGTTATTAATTTACATTAGCTTTTTTGGGATTGATGGAGTATTGAAGAGCAGTTAAAGAAAAAAGGTTTTGTGTCTATCGAGGTTAATCTTAAAGTTGTTATAAGTATCGATGCCAGTGAGTTGGCAAAATTATTGCTATGAAAAACAGGGTGGGGACAATATACGGATCCCTATTTGATGTATTGTTTTTTATTCCTTTTAATTCATTGTTACCATTTTCAAAGTTTCAGTGTGTTATTTTCAGATAATATCTGTGTTATCTCACCAACAATAGTGAATATAACCATAATTGGCCGCCTTAACGGTGAAAACGATGTCTTACTATGGACTCCCCTTCATCAGAATTTTTCGACATCCGAACTGGCTGTCCGCCACATTAGTTTCGATGAACGAGAGTGCACTGTATTCATGAAATAAACATTTGTAGCCTATAACAGTTCTGTAAGCATTAAACAACGAATAAGGTCAGATTTCTTGTCATCTAACTTTTACCCTGTGCCAAAAATAAATATTACTTTGTATACCTTAGAAGTCTGTTTCTGAGTGATGGTGTTTCCCTGGGTGTTCCCGGCCATTAAGTAAGGACCCTCAGATTCGATCCTCGCATAGACAGCTTTGGTGGCCTCATCACAGTCTCCTGGGGAAGTGAAATCTGAAAAAAAGTATAAACAAAAGATGCAAGTCATTGACTCAGAAATTTTAAATCTTTACTAGACACACAAGCATTAATTTTTATACCAAACATAAATAATAGCATTTCGTTTGAGGATTCATTGCATTTTTGATCAACTTGCACATTTAATTATTTTATCTAGAAGGTAGTCCATCAACATGCGGCTCATCATCCACCAGCCCTGCCTCCTTCCCATGCCAGGCTTTATCCCTAGGTTGCTGCTCATCACTCTACTTCAAGGGGAGCCTTATATTGGATATTACATGTCTCAAGACAGAAGAGTAAATCACTTCTTTTCTTAAGAATGCACTTCCTTTTTGGCTACTACTGATCTTTGTTCATTGCTGCTTTCAGGGTGTCACTAATGACAAGAGGCCGGCCGCACACAAAAACGGACGCGACATGATAAAACATGTTACGACGTCGTGAGTGAAAGTAATAACACACGTTCAAATGGAATGCTCGCGCACAACAGTGTGGGGCCGGCCTCACAGTATTGCTGTGGACATAAAAATAGTTTGATTGGTGGCACATTTATGGGAAACATGTCATAAAGTAAAACAGAAACTATCAGTTTGCAACAACAGCACCGAGGATGAGATAATCTTGGATTTTGCCACATACCTGATTCGCCAGACAGGTTGAAGTTGATAGGTGAGCAATTCCGTGCTTCATTCCCCTGTGACAACGGCTGACTGTTTGTCTCCACTGGAATCAGATCGGGTGCTGGTGAACGTGGCTCCAACAACACTAACCACAAAGAAATTTTAAATGCGACCAAAACCAAAACTACTCCTATCTCTAGGATTTTTAGATAATTTTTCCTGGACAAATAACAATTGTTATATTGGCTATTCAATAAGACAATGGCAGATATAATAGTTCACATATTATTAAAAAATTAGTTAAAACAGGACCATAACAAAAATAATTGCATAAAACTACAAAAAAAGTGTTTCTTTTTTTGGCTTTTAAAGATATTTTCTATGCATTGAAGGAGAATCAATGAAAAAATAAGAGTGTAAAAAACTAGTCTAATATTTTAATAGTATATAGTAATAAATACTATTTCTGAAGAAAACTAACTAAAGATATCTTAAACCAAAATTACTGTAGTATTTTTAATTTATTTATATAAATAATAGTGGTTTTCAACACAATAGCTCTAAGGGAGTAGTTATTCGCGTGCAAATCAGTTTGCCAATATTTAACATTTTGTGAGAAATGACGCAAAGTAACTCTACTTTTTAACCTGCCATGATTGGGTAGAACAACAGAATGCATTGTCACTGGTGTCTCCCCCAGTTTAAGCAAATTTCCCTATAAGGAATACACTGTTATGGTAGTAGTCACGGGAAGACCTAAGCCCAGGACCGTGTTTCAAGATCCCCAGAGGCCAAAAACACCGTTCATACAAATTCATATATAAGTCAATAAAACATTCAATTCATAGGGCTGCTAGTAATATATAAAAATAGAAAATATTCAACAAGAGCGCCCTTATTTTGGATAAAATCTTTACATGCTAAATCCTATGGTATTCTCGTGGAAAATAAGTGTATAATGGGAGAAAGAAAGATGGAGATGTTAACCCTTCATGGGCTAAATTAAATGGTGGCCTGGAGCATAATTTTTCACACCAAAGTTCAAAACACAATGTTGTAATGTTATGTTATTATTTTGTTAAAAAATTTCATATGTTATGAAAAAAAAATTTTGCGTTGAAATAATTTTTTTACACATGTTACAAGAAAAATAAAATTTGAGAAGACAGATATATCCATCTTTAGCGCACAAAAAAACTTAGATGGAAATTTATATTCGTCCACCGCCCAAAACAACAATCAAGAAATATGAAAACTGCTAATAATTTTTAGTATTTTTGTGGGTGGAGGACGGATATATCCGTCTAGGTCATTTTGTTGTTTCATTTACTTCCCATCATAATATAAAAGTAAAAATAGTTTCTCATAAAACAGATAAAAAATCAAAGGCTAAAAAATGCAAGGACTACAATAGATTGTGCGTCTGGTTCATCATTCTCTTAGCCAGAATCATTTATCACACTAAAGTCATTTTCACTGCCAAATATAAAATTCACTTCAAACGCACTTCCATTTAGCATTTCTATAACATCTTCAGAAGAATTTGGGTCATTAGGATTAACCATTTTGAAGTAAAACTCATAATATGTCAATATAAAAATGTAAACCAACGCTCGCTGTAATTTCGTTGCACAAACTGACAGATTCGCGCTACACTTGTGTTGTTTAAGCGAGAAACACCTGAAAAAGTCATGAGACATAATCTTGCCAACTGTAAAAACTAAATAACCCGTCTATAAGTCAATATAATGTTTATTATCGTAATATATACAGCATATGTTTTTCGTACTTTTTGACGAATATATCCGTCTTTATCCCGAAAATGAAAACAGTTAAGGCAGATATATCAGTTTTCAGCCTGGACCTGAAATTATGTTCGACGGATATATTAAATCCATCAATAGCCCAGGAAAAGGCTAATAAGGTGTCTGTTCTTAATCAGCTGATCAGCTATATTCTACATTTGTATAATTTGGAAGATTTATGTTTTGGGCTTTGTAAACAGATCATGCCTTTTGCATGACAGCTATGGATATGCACTTTTATTACTATTAAAAATAAATGGTTTCAGCAAACTGACACATACTTTCTCCCAACAATATAAAAAAAAGATGTTAAAAGCTTCAAACATTAATTTCTTGATGAATCAGTCGGATAGCTACCAGCTGTGCAGCGCGAGTTTGACCCTACGCGTGTGTGTGACTTTTAACAACATACTGCGTTTACCGCTAAACGAAAAATTGAATTTTCTACGCAACCACTTGACGTAGAACAATAATTTAAAATACTGGATTATTTAGTTCTTTGAGCTTGATTTAATGGTAATCAGTAAAATTGATTTCAGGTTAACAGCTATTTTGAAAATCCAAAAAAATTGATTTTTTAAACACACATTACATTGTTATCGTATAACTTTTGAACGCGCATTTTCTCGGAAATGCGGGTGGTGTCATTTTATTCAGCATTTTAATCTTAATAAACCACAAAATTTTAATTAAAATCGTTAGAGCCGTTTTTGAGAAATTATGATTTTTAGCAAATTTCCCATAGGGAATAAGCTATTACTGTAGGTCTCATGGAAAGACCTAAGCCCGGGACCATGTTACTTTTTCGTTTTGAGGTACCCAGAGACCAAAAATAATAGTCATTAAAATTTTTATATATATATATATATATGTATATATATATATGTATATATATGTATATATATATATATATGTATATATGTATATATATATATATGTATGTGTCCCTAGACACCATAACTCTCCTAAAAATGGTCCGATCGACACCAATTTGGTAGAGATGTGTAATCCTACGTTTATTCGGATGAGTTCGAAAACCAGACATATCGACCTACCGGAAGGGGTAGTTTTGGGGGGTTTTGTACCCCAAAAATGGGTTTTTTGCATTTTTCATATGTAAATTTAAAAAATTTAAAATTTTTATTTTGACCATTGGATTTAGCTCAAAAAAACACACAATTTAGTATTTTGAAGCTTTGCTCTATCTCCATTGGTTACCGAGATATTACAAAGTCTAAAGACAGAACATTGTCTTTTGGGGCTCCAATGTTAATCTTAAGGAGAATAAGGATATGTTAATATTTCACTTATTAACCAATATTTTTGGATGAAACTTAGTATTTAGCTTCATTTGGTTGAGATTCATCCATTTAAGGTAAAAAATCTTGGTTTTTGTACTTATCATGGCAGCAAACCTGCATACTCTTTTCCCATGTTAATCATATGGAGAATAGGCAAACTCTTTTATTTATGGACAGATATTGATGAAACTTACTATATGGCTTTATATGGTCGAAATAAATTTTTTCTATGCTAAAAACCTACTTTTAGTGTTCCCCATGGCAGCATACCTGCATACTCTTTCCCTATATCTTAAGGAGAATAGACATTTATTTCCCTATTTATGAGCACGTGATGAAATTTTGTTTACAAGTTTAGCTGGTCAAAATTAATATTACTAATTTGGAAATTCGCTGAGTACGCAGGTCTGCTGCGACGGGGGGTATTCACTTTTTTTAGGGTTTTTGGGGGTAAACTACCCCTAAAAATCAAAAATTCTAAAAAATGAAAAAAATACCTGGAAATTACCGTGGGTTTGGACCTACATACCAAATTTCATATAAATCGGACCATTGGGGCACTCTCTGGCTCTGTTTACGTCCAGACACACACACATCCACACAGACACACACACACACATACACACAGACATCACTCTGAAAACCATTTTTTTGGACTCAGGGGGCACCAAAATGGATAAATCCACCAACAACTCAAATTCGAAAATTTTG